>CAUJNA010003478.1:432109-564609 GCA_963377175.1 Effrenium voratum
ATGCCGCTATCTTGCTGATCTTGGAGGAACTTCATGAAGTCGCAAAACAAGAAACAAAAGCAACGGCAAGCAGCTGATATAAGTGCGAGGAAGTTTTTTAGACTCATAGTTCTGTTGCGGAGTGATGTGGCCCTACACTGAAACCCTGCGACCCATTCCCACGCTACATCACAATGGTTTCATACTTTTAGACTTTAACAGAAGGGGTACAAGTGGAGCTGCAAATCCTGGGATTTTAGTGGCTTCGTATCGGATCCTGAGGGACCAGCATGTCTTCTTTCTTAACTCCCTGCAAGCTCACACAAAAGAGCAGCCACAAAAGGCAACAATTGTGACTCGCACCATGACAAAAGCAAAAAAATAAAATGCCGATAGCATGAACATGGCAGGCCAGAAATGCAACTGTTTGCCCCCATATCCCCCAGGCTGAAGCCAATACCGCAGGAACTCTCCCGGGTCGACCTGGAGTCGGCGAGCCGCTCTGCTTTGGCGGCGGCGCAGCCGCCAGCGCACGCGGCGAGGTCACCGGGGTGTCGGGCGGGGTCTGCGCGCAGGAGAAACCCCACTGCCCAGGGTGCCAATTTTGGAGCAGCAGTTTGATGGACGCTGCATTCAGGTGAAACGAAAGGCGTCGAAAAGTGCTGTTGCATTACAATCGTTGTCAGTAGTTCCCTGTGCTGCCAGCTGTTGTACTAGTCTTCCTGTAGTCTCCCCATAGTCTTCCTGTAGTCCTCTAGGCTACCTGTAAGATTTCCTCAGTCCGGTCTTCCCATTGTCTTCGCTTCCCTAGCCGTCACAGCATTTAGAGCACCAAAGGCTTGCTAGCAAGGTGTTCGTAGTCAGGTGGTTGTTCGTGCTTGGCTTTGTTCTCAGTCAGGTCAGCCATTTCTTGTTGTCCAGGTAATAACTTCGCGAGGGGGTCGGGGGTTTCCATATTGTTGCAGTTTATGGGTCTGGGGTTGGGCAGGGTGGCAATGCTAACGTCCACTCTGCGCCTACAAACTTTCTCATGCAGCCTTTGACCAACTGTTGACCTCGTGCTGCTTCACCCTCGCGATGAATAAACTGAGTGTTTTGCAGATGACCCAGGAAAGCATGAGGTTCAACAGGTGTACCCTCCTCAAGCCTTCCAGATTTATCAACTTGTTTTCCTCCTGCTTGGTTTACTGTGGCTTTGCACTTCCAGGAATGAAGAGGCGTGCATGAACATAACGAAGAGGCTGGAAACGTGTTTCCGTGCGGTTAGGGCCCAAACCATCCCAAGCCATGCGCCAAGAAGCGCTGCCCGCCTCGCCATCACTCTCCCCGCGAGGGTTGAGAGAGTCCTTCATACGCTGCCAGCCCCCGTGGCAAGTTTCCTGAACCTGCTGTAAAGTCTCCGTGAGGCCTGCAGCCTCAATACAGTCCTGAGATTCAAGCCCAGGCGTCGCCAAAGCAGAAGTGGTTACACAAACGCAGTCAAGGACATGCCTGGCTTCGTCTTCACACTTGATTGATGCAGTTGGCATGCTTGTGCTGCAGACAGCTTGCATCGACTCGAGTCTTCACCTTGTCATTCTTGTGGTAGAAATAATACCCAGCGGCTCCAGCCGCCACAAGAAGGGTCAGAGTGATGAGAAATGTTGCCCTGGGCCAAGTGCCGGCAGGTGCTTCGCTCTGTCTGAAGTGACTACTGGAACAAGCCACGCCCCAAATGAACGGCGCAGGATGGCAGCTGCAAGTCCATGATGGGCGGCCAAAGCAAAACTTAAAACCCGTGCAATCATACCATATCCACGCTTCCACACTTGTGCTTAGTACATGCCGAGCTGCACGCCATGGCCATGGGGCCTTTCCTCCACCAAGTCGACTGGTGCCATAGCCTCGGCGAGCCAGATTTGAGAGGGCCAGTGATCGAGTTGGCCTTCTAAAGGGCCATCCGCTTTTTCAAGGCATTGCGGAGTTGCATTGCGGAGCTCTGCGCTTCGAGCTTGAGCTAGCCGAGAGTCACGTACTGCAGCCGAAGCACAGCCAGCTGGGCGCCGTCCAGCTTCTGGTAGACATCCTGAGTACCCGTCGTGGCGTGAGGCCAAAATGGCCAAACATCAAGCATCACACTATTGAAAATGTGCAAAGCCAAGTTACCAAGCGCTGGATGTTCCAGAAAGTCTCGCCTCAGAGGCTTCAGCACCGTACCATATGCAATGCGCTGGGGTAGGTGGCCGGTGCTGCACCTTCCAGAGAGACCAGCCCAGTCACTAAATGCCTCGGGGTGATTCCTGACATAGTCTTCGCAGGTGGTCTTGATCGATGGGCACATGGCAGCAAAGGTGCTGCCAGCGTAGTCGCCTGGGGAAACGGCGGCTCTGCGCGCACTCAGCTCAGGGGCTAATTAGGTTTCAAAATGTGAGACACCACAACGTGGGCGACTTTCCGCTGGCTTCCCTTCTTAAGGAGCACCAGCTTGTGTTACTGTAGCACACAAGTTCTGGAACGCAGCAATCGGATTGAAGCAATAGCCAGGTTTCCGCAGAACGTAGTGTCGAAAACCATCCGCATATTCTTGAAGTGGTCAGCTGTGCACCTAAAAATGGGGACAGCACTTGCTGCCCGGCAACAGGACCCGATCGAAAAATTATATGAAGCCCGTGCTGCCCTGAGCGCATTGCAGCCGTAACTGCCAAGGCACCATCGCTCATGCAGGGTGAAGAAAGAATTCGGGGTCCCCCACCTGAGCACAAGGATTGCGCCAGGAAATGCGTTGGAGAAGTCTCCAGAAGCTGCTTCAATCTTTCTCGGCTGCATATTTTTGCAGGGCGAACTGCCGCACTGGCTGCAGTCAAATAGCAGATCGGGCTCAGGAGAACGGACAATGAGGTCAATGGGCTCCTTGCCTTTGGGGAAAAACCAAGTGCGCATGAACTTCCGGTCCTTGGTTGCTCGTCGCCCATGTGGCATCCTTGCACATGGTCTCTCAGGCTGCGGCCTCCCGGTCCCATTCTGCCACGAAAGTCCCACCTGCACAAGGGAGCAAGCTGTTGTGTTTGGCCCGCATGTAAGCAACTCATATCAACTCAGCTGCCTTCGATTCCGACAATTATAGCATAAGACTGCTGGACTTAAATGTCTGTCTCCAGCCTCCATTCTGGTTGAAGCCTTCTCCAAAAGATCCTGCCGGCAATTTCTGGCCGCAGCCTTGATTATCGTACTCCTGCGGAGCCTTCACCTCGGCTTGCAAGCCACATCAAAACACACGAAGGCGATCTAAACGGGCAACTAACCATCGCGCCCTTGCTTCGCCAAGTCTTGGAGTGCCCCGCTATGTGAGGCCAAGGGGCCCAGCAATTCTTGGCCTTGTTGTTGCCAAGAGAGCCGGCGGCCCAACCCTGGCCAACAAAGTCAATGCCGTTGTTCACATCACGCCTTGGCGGCATCTGGGCTGTGAAGAAGGACGGGAGGTACACTTGAGGTCTGGCCAGCCCTGTCCATTTTGGACAGCCAAATTTCGCACCTTCCGAAACAGCTCTCGCTCAGGCATGCTGAGGCACTGATCGCAGCTTTCGCGGGTGTGAAGAGTGGTCGTCGCCTGAGCTGGTCTGAAGTTCGAAGTAGCTTCGGCTTCCTAATTACTTGTGTTGCTTCTTGGGTAACGTGAATGCCTCATGATGCGACAGCAGTCAACTTGACAACAACTCTGGTGTGATCAGTGGGCATCTCATTCCATCCAGAATGTGCCGCCCAAGAAGCGTAATTCAGCGTGTGGATGGACTCCTGATTTGACCCCCGATGACCCCAGCACAGCAAGACTGGTCTGCACCCTCTAGTAGGCAACCAGGATTGCTGGCGTTCTTTGCACTGCCAGTTCTGGCGGACAATAGAATGTGTAGATTTGCAGCCTGATTCAAAGGACCGATAAGGACTAGGACTCACTGGATGCGAGCTTAGAGCTGTGCAAGACAGTTGCCGGGCTTACACGCTCGTTGCTAGCAAGCCGAGGTGCCAGGATGTCGTACTCCCCCCAGCGCGGCCAAGAGTGTTGAGCATCATCACCAAACATCCAGAACGCGGGCCACGCACCACAGGCCGTGGGCACATGGTCCAAGGAGAGGACAAAAAGGCCGCTATTGTAGCCTCGGCTGGCAAGGCTCGGACCCACACCACGTTTTATATAGTCGGTTCGGCTGTCAATCCGCTCATGCCAATGCAGCGTGGGAGCTGTTCTTGCTCTCAATCCTCACAGCTTTTCGCCCACCTGGGCCGATGGCTGGGGCCAATGGCCAATGCTCGGCTGGGTTCAAATGACTCGCTGTGCGCGCCTTCGCTTCCCAGCTTGGTGGTGCTGTCCGCCCGCATCTCAACGCCATACTGGCAGCACCAGACATGGCACGGACCGAAACAATCGCCAAATCGCGCGGCCTCGGATGCGGAGAGCAGCTGGCTCTGCCATGCCTGCTCCTCGGTGACAAAGTTCACCTGGGCACGCCAAGGATACCCTCCCCGGGCACGCAACTCGTAGTATTGCACATGCAACCCCCGCGGCCCGCGCCGCATTCTCGTTGCCAGGCAGCTGTGCCATGTGTGGGGTCCGAGCCCGAGTAGAAGTTCCAGGACTTGAAGAAGTCTGGTCCCACAAATTCTTCAACGACATGGTACCTAATCTTGCCGCTCTCTGCTCACATCTTGACCCAACACAATGGCAGCCCACACCTCTTCACCTGGCCATGAGCCGAAGCAAAAAGCAGGAGTCCTGCAGGCAGCTTGAGCAGCTCACGGCAATGATTCCAAACTCTCTCAAGTAGTTTCCGCTACCCTCAAGCCACTAGCCCCAGGGAAACTGGCCATGTACATATATATATATATGTATATATTGGACATATATGTATATATATATATATATGCATCTATATGTGCATAGTTATATATTATGTATATATATATATATATGTATATATAATGTACATATAATGTATATATATATATATATATATTGTGTATATATATTATGTATATATATATATATATATCATGTATATATATATATTATGTATATATAACGTATATGTATTGTATATATATATATATGTATATTATGTATATATATTATGTATATATATTATGTGTATATCTATATAATGTGTATTCAGTCATGTGTTTACTTATTTGCTTATTGAAAAATCAGGTATTTGTTGAGTGTTTAATTTACTCCCTTACTTGCTTACTTGCTTGCTTGCTTGCTTCTTCATTTAGTTACGTGCTTGCTTGATTACTTACTTACTTGCTTACTTGTGTGCTTACATACGTGCTTGCCTACTTACTTGTTTGCCTACTTACTTGTTTGCTTACTTGTTTGCTTACTTGTTTGCTTACTTGTTTGCTTGCTTACTTACTTACGGCCTTACATTTCTTACTTAGTCGGATATCTATGTTCTATCTATATGTTTATTTGTTTGTTTGCATATGTATTTGAATACTTGACTTGTCTATTGGCTAATTCATGTATGCTCAACTCTCTTTTATACATGCGTGTACACCGGTGATCTATGTTAGATATGGCGGCTGTATACCCCGTTCGTCCGCTGGGAGTACTGGTTTGGAGCCAGTGACAACCGTCTGAGAAGCTCAAAGCCTTCCCCCTCCTGCAAAGCTGCGCGCTGCAGCCATGACTCCGGGTCACGGGCTCTGTGCACGCGAGCTGCTTTAGCAGGTCGCTGCGGCAATGATGCGGGACAAATGGACAACAACACCGCCAAGTTCACCGTGTCTTCATCCCATGCCAGGGCGCAGTGTAAGGAAACAAGGATTTCTGGAAGAATCCATGCAAGTAACAGTTCCAGCACCCCATTCAAAGATCCTATGTTGCGTTGAGCTTGTGCAATCTGAATTCGTAATGCTCTGTCGGGCCAGCAAAAGGGTCCCTCTTTGCTCTTCTCGGGTACCTCTCTCCCTCTGAGGGGATGTCCAGCATCCTTTCCGCAACAGCTGCCACTCGCGAAGCTCGACCCACGCGTGGCTTTTTCACCGATACGGCCTGCGGAAGTTCCCCGCACCAAGCCCGGGGGCCACGCCCCCGGGCACAAGACCTGGTTGCAACATGGAAAAATGTCGAGCCCCTCCCCAAGCATTTCAAATGATGCAGTACCGCCGCATGGATTGACTACATGCAAACTTGCACAGGTGTGGTGATTCTTCCACTTGCGCAAGTCATGCCATGTGTGGGGAGTAGCTGTTTCTCATCCGAGTTCTGCCCAGCAAGACTGGTTCCTCCTCGCTCAAGCGGGCGTGGACTTCTTGCCATCCTTCGGTTCCCACCACCTGACGCGGAGAATGACCGATGATGTCTGCAACACGCCCCCATCCAAGCTGACAACTTCTAAAGGGTTCATCCAGAGAGTCAAGACTCTTTCTTGCGACCTGGTTTCCCTTGGATCGTTTCAATGGATCCCGGGGTCCTTCCACCCCCTTCTGCCAAGTCATGGCCGTGCATCCTTGGGTGGGATGCTTGCTTGGCTGCCGGGCTGTTCACGCGGCGTGGGCTGCGCGCCAGGCACGCCCGTGAGTTCAAAGGTGCCTCTCCAGCGCACCCAGCTGCCATGACCCGCATGGCACCAAACGTCACTGGTGCCAAAGAACCCCAACAAAATTTGAGTAAATGCATGTGTGTGGTTCTGCCCTGCAATCATCAATCCGCATGGAAAGCTAGCAAATCAAATCTGGCTTTGCATCACTCACATCTCCGATGCCGTGTGCCTGTCCCACGCAGACATTGCTTTCATCCTCCGGCCTTTGGACGCCTTGGGGTTGAAAATTGCGTCGAGAACGGCAAGACCGACATCATCACCTTAGTGTGCACTTTCGTCCAACCGGTTGAAAGTTGAAAGCTTGACACACACAAAATCCGAGAGCCCAGCGGCTGACCTTCTTTCCCACATCCCCGTCCTGCAGGAGCAGCCTCAACAGTGAGAGGGCGCAGCGCCAAACCTGTCAAACTCAGTGCCATCATTACCCAACATTCGCCCTGGTCCTTGACATGTTGGGCAAAAACAAGTGAAAAAACACTCTGCTGAATGAAGCAACGGCATGAAACCTCGGTCCCGGGCGTGTCAGGCTTGGCAAAGAACAAGCCTCCCACCTGGTCCAACCCCCGTTGCCCCCCCCCCGCTCCCAATTCTGCAACTGCCTTACAGTCAGCCTCAGCCGAGTGCAACCAAGGCGCATCTTTTGGAAAATCATTGACCATTGGTACCTGGACGGGTGACATTGCCATACCACCCTGCAAGACACGTCAACAAACAACCCACTGTTGCAGCGAGTTGATCTGCTTGCTGCAGAACTTGCAGCATTCTGAGGCATTGGGCGGGGCGAATAATGACATAGTCAAGCCCGGACCTGCAGTAAAAAGACAGCCCATGTCATCTCAATGCAACGTTTCATCAAGGACAGTTTGGAAGTCATCATATCACATCACAGGCCCACCCAGGCCCCTGCTTTTTAATGTACTCCTCCGCTTCCAGCTTCTTCTCCAAGACACTTCCAAAACTGAAGTGCACACACCAACAGGCTCTTGGCTGCTCCGCTTCTCCGCAGCGAACACTAAAAACTAGGGTCCGTGCTTATTCCAATTCTTGTAGGCATCACTGTCGCTAACCTCCGCCTCAACTCTTGAACAGAGCGAGGAATGTGCAAAAAGGCAGCGCCAAAATATCCTCTGAGCCAAGGACCCCAAGGTTCTTGCCGTTGACCAGGACGGCCGACCTGGTAACTTGGCTCAAACACCGATCTCCCGGCATCGAGGGGCCATTGGGGCCATGACACGTAGATGAACTTCTTCACACCTGCACGCCAGTCATAGTGCCAACGCCCCTCCTTCGCAGGCTGGCTCCAGTCTGAGCACGTCTTTTCGCCTCTGCATTTGTGGGTTGCCCTGACACTGTGCCATAGCCAGAAAGCGTTGCTGGCAAGAGACTGGGCCTTGAAAGGCTTCCTTCAATCTGCTTTGCGCTTGGCTGTATTGCTGGTTGCTTCTCAGTGGAAGCCTTGAGGCCCTCTTGCCTGCCGTGCCACCCGGCAGGCAATGTCGAAAGAATATAAGCGATGCTCACGCCTACTCGGTTGCATTCTTTGCACAACCAGCGTAGCACTACTTCCTGCGATGCACCCCGCAGGAAAACTCCACAACCCGCGGCTGCGCTTTCAGCAAACACTTGGCTTTGCCAAGCAATTCGCGCTGGGCCTGTGGAAAAGAATCAGGGTTTCTTTCAGTGGCGGGCGCGGGTGCGATGCGGACGAGCTGTCTGGCAGGGCTCTCTCGCTCACATGTGTTCCTGCATTCATTTTCTGAGGGCAGCTTCGACGCGGGAATCAAACATTTCCAAAATCCCTACTGTCACCTTGAATTGAGTCTACACAGCTGGCAGCCATGAAAACGCAGCATCCCCCGAAACAAGAACAACAATGCCTAGCAGCTGGGGCAGGATGTATTTCTCCCGAAGGCTTGATTTGTGTTGCTTTCATTTGGCAGTCGAGAGGCGGCTTGGTACCCAACCGTGTATCTGATGACCAACTCGTGAGTATTGTCAACTGTGCAAAGCCGCTGCAAGGAACGCCTTCAGGTCACACGCCCTGTACTGACCAGCCTGAGGCTTGGGCGGCGGCTGCACAACGGGCACCACCCGGCCTTCAGCGAGCAACGCGCCAACAAACCCTGAACCGTGCAACTGTCAACTGGCTTTCTAGGAAATATCGGCACCAACGCCCCTCCGCTATAAGTGTCTTTTTTGGCTCGTTGGCGGTCTGTTTCCCTTTAAGCGGGTTTCAGGATTGGGATGTTGGTAACGGACTATGACGGGCTCAGGCTGGAACGGCCTGCCGCCACTACCAGGATAGGCCACTGCAGCACGTGCAAATCCCGGGTGGGATCGCCATCCTGGGTCTGAGAGGGCGCCAACATTGAGAGCATAGTTGGGGCACAAAGCTATCTATGTGCACGGTGCAGTTTGTGTGCCGTAGTTGCGTTGCAGCTGTCTGTGGATCATGGTCACAGCTCCTTCCATGGGGAACCCACACACATGCCGTGAAAAACCTGGAAAGCGTTGATGCCCACCCATGCTTTCTCCAAGACAATGCGAATTTGACCAGTGCCTTCATGGGCCTGGGAGATTGTTCAGCAAATGCGCAACATTGAGCTGAGGCTGCTGCCACCAGCAAAAGGTCAGCGGACAGCCCTGGAGCTAGGCGGCCGCACCTGAGACTTTCCCGGCAAGCAGCCTTTGCCCTCACAAGAACTCAGAGATCCGAAATAAAAGGCTGAGAGATTTTGCAAAAAACACAAATGCAAGGAGGCTGGGGAACGGCATTGTAACATGGCGGCAAGAATGCCCTCACAACTCCCTACAGGGTCCTACACTCGTCACCCTCCGAACTCTGCCTGCTCAAGGCTCCTTCGTACATGCGCTCGCTGTGCTGCCGAGCGGCTCTTGGCCCAAACCCAAGACCTCAGCACTGCGGCGAGTAGCTGCACTAAGCGCTTCCACCGGGCTCATCCTGGCAGTGGTGGCTGAGGCAATCTAGCAGTTTTTGGAGGAGCTGTTGACGCGAGTTTCTCGCGGGAGTTTCTGGTAGTGGCAAGTGCATGTGAGCCCTCACTGGGCCTTTGCAGAATAGGTTGCTGGTGTTTGTTTGTTTTTTCCTGGCAAAACCTGTGACATCACTCTGTGCATCCGTCACCGGTGTGTGGCCATGTTGAGTCGGTCTTACGGGTCTTAGGTCTCATCGATCACGCTGTTCCTTGCACGAGGGAACAAACAAGGAAAGCAAAGTCCTGGCCATGTGCGCTAGCACTTCGATGCCCCCGGCCAGCGCGTCATGCGGCAGTCCTGCGCCCCACTGCGATCTTGCAAAAGGTGGCGTCTGGGATGCAAAGCATGCCAGAGAGTGTGGGGGTCACTGGGAATTGGTTGCGGGTTGCGCGCACTATTCACTCAGCTGCCTCTCAAATAGCTCAAGGCGCGCCGAGCCGAAGCTGGGAATTCAAAACCGTGCCTGGGATCGCCCCAGCATCCGAGGAGGCAAGCAAGGGCACGCCGGCGCCCTTCAAGCGCTGCAGCGCCAATGCCATGCCTGCAAAGCGACTTTAGAAAAACAGCACCTGAGAGTCCTGAAGCCATTTGCCCACTTTCTCCGTAACTTACACAGTTTCTTTCCCAGACGTGAAGGGCATGGTAGCCTTCTCTCAGCCCTGTGGGCAGCATACTCCTGCCAGCTGAGCACGGCACGGTCGAAGTTGCGCTCTCCCATTGGCTTGAATCGCCAGTTGGCATGCGCTGTAGGAGCCACTGCCACGCCTCGACGCGCCATCTCCTGAAGGACGCACGGGTGTAGCAGCACGATCGGTATGTCTGCTTCAAGTGGTCAAAGGCAATTGCTGCTAGGACTGCGCAGCACCCAGCGGAGCCTCCACAGTCTGGTCATCCACACAGCCCCACTGTCCAGCTTTTGCAATCCAGGTGCAATGCTCCACTGTGCGACATCCGGCCTGCGTTTGGAGCAATGCTTCAAAGCCCCAACCTTACCAGTGAGTCTTATCATGCTAACTGGCACTGCCCCACAACATGCAGGCGCCACCTGGCCTTTACTGCTGCAACAACGCCCTTGGCGCCGTGTGCATGCGCTGCCACCGGACGCTCATGCGCAGAAGCTTTCTGTACAACCTGCGGGGCCATACTAGCTCCAACAAGCAAGCAATGACATCGAACAATTCGAACTTGAAGGGACAAGTCCAAATCACACCATGCACCTGCATCCAGACGAGCTGCCATGAACGACTGTATTCCAACACGTGCCTCTGTCAAGAGTTGGGTGCTGAACGCAGCCTCCTGCAGGGCAGCATGCAAGGAATGTGGGTTTGCAAGGTGTGCGTGTCTTGGTGCATGCAAGCTATACAGGCTTGAAATGTCTAACTGAAACTGCGCTTTCAGCTACTCCTCGACATCGGTGCCAGGTGTGCGCATGCCGCCGGTAGCCATGACCTTCACCCAATCCACGCCGTGCGCCACCTTGACCACCGCTTGAAGCTGTATGACCCATGTAGAAGAAGTGCCAGAATAAATCAACCACGTGCGCCAATGAAAACCAATGTCATACCCGCCTGGCGGTCAACCACTGCCAGGGCTTCTGGCACTGAGCCGGCCTTGCAAAAACCGTCCGTCACTCTTTGACTCCTGCCTCCACGCCTCACTGCCTCCATGCCTCCACGCCTCCCTGACTTCCTAAGCCACTGCCTGCCTCAATAAGAAAGAAAAAGAAGACAAATAGATTATGAAAGTAACAGAAATAGATAGTAAGATAAGAAACAAAGGTGATGACAATAAGATAATACATATGAAAGAGAATTAGACTAATAATAAGAAATCATGCATTCCTCCATTCATTCTTCTATCTCTATTTTTTCACATGTTGATCATTATTGGATGTTAATTTGTCTTTTTATATCTGTCTTGTTGGTTGTTATTATCATCTTATTTGAAATGTCATATGTATCTCATGTAATCTCAGAAATAATACACGGATAATTAATAATTAATCAGCATGTCATATTGTATGTTCATAGTATTATTTATTTATTTACTGATATCTTTGTATTATATATTACATTTCTTCATTATTTCCAAGACTATGTGTCCTGTTAGTAGTATTTATTGTAAACTTTAGAATCTTGGAAATCAATATATGTTGGAATCTACAATTTTATTACTGGCATGTTATAGAAATCTTATGGTTATTAATCGGTCTTGTCTTTTAGTATTCATTTACTTCTTTCTTCTCTATCTTTGTAATCTATTTTATATTATCTTCCTTCATTCTGGTTATCCTCTTACTTGGAAATGATGGCTATCTTTCTCATTGACAGCTTTTGACCAAGTGCCGCGCTCAGAGACCCAAGGCAAGCGGTGAAAAGACCGCTTCGTTCCTCTCTTTGTCCTAGCTCCCACGCCCTTCGCTCTCTGTTGGAGGGTTGGGAGCTAGAATGGGAACGAAAAGATGACAAATGAATGAGTGTGAGAGAAGCTTACGAATGGAGGCCCTTTCTCTATGTTGCCTCCCTTCTCTCACTAATCTCATGCATCCACTATTTCTTTTCCGTTTTTCTGCCTCTCTCAGTCCCTCAGTCCCTCAGTCCCTCAGTCCCTCAGTCCCTCAGTCCCTCAGTCCCTCAGTCCCTCAGTCCCTCCCTCCCCTCCCTCCCCTCCCTCCCCTCCCTCCCCTCTCTCCCCTCCCTCTCCTCCCTCCCTCCCCTCCCTCCCCTTGCTTCCTTTCTGGTGCTTTATTTTGACCTCATGCTACTGATCATGCCCGTTACCCACGCGCCATCATCCACCGCGCCTCGCCGCCCCATTGATGGCAGTGGCCCTTCGGTGCTGTGAGGGGCTGCCCCGCGCACAGCAGCCGAGGTCCCTTCACTTTGCCCTCGCGAATATCGTCCCGGAGCCCTGGCTGCGCACAGGTCTGCCATAAGCTGTGCAATCGCCAAGGTCCGGCACCTCCCACATTTTTTTGTTGAGCTGTTGGGGAGCGCCATCAGGGAATTCCTCCAAGCTTCTTGCCTGCCTTTATCTCCCCAAAGCGACTTAAGGATGCACGATCCAGGGATGAAAGCAATCCTCCGCGAAGGCACCTAAGGCAGCAAAGTTTCTTCCGCCCAAATCCCGAGCCGTAGTGATCCTCAGCTCGCGGTGGGCCAAGGAAGCATTTCGGACTCGATGCCCCATAGGCAAGTC
Organism: Effrenium voratum; assembly: GCA_963377175.1. Taxonomy (NCBI): domain Eukaryota; class Dinophyceae; order Suessiales; family Symbiodiniaceae; genus Effrenium; species Effrenium voratum. The sequence continues at coordinate 444,862 of CAUJNA010003478.1, forward strand.
GCCCTTCAAGCAGCTGGCCGCGTTCGCAAAAGCAACATGAGCCGCACCGGCTGCGCCCAGAATTACAAAGCCGAAACGTAGATGATCATCACAACAATAATGCTAATGAATGCTGGTCAGTGTTGAACATGGGATTGGTTGCCCTTCACTGAATCCAGAAGCTACAGCTGCCAAAGGCGCCCACTGCGCACCATGCGCTCAGCTCTGTCAGCCATGGCCTCGCGCAGCTGCTTGGCCGCAAGGCGCGGCTGCTCATGCAGCGGGAAGTGCTCGCTAAACTCCATATGCACCTAGGCTATTTCCGCAATCCCGCAAAATTCGGATGAGCTACAAGCCGGCCGACTCTCGCATGATTCGAGACAAACTGTTATCAAATGGAACGCAGAAATATCCAAGTAAGGGGCCTTCGTCACGGGAAGCTACCCAACATAAGCTTGTTCCAATGTGAGATAATTAGTGCCTCTGCTTGAGACCTGCACATTCATGCATCTCTCTCTCTCTCTCTCGCTCTCTCTCTCTCTGCCGTTCCGTCCAGAGGGTCTTGACGCTGATATTCAGGGGCACCCAGAACATACCATTTCAGGCTGTCGGAAGACGGCGCACATCTAAAGGGCGCGCGGGCAACAAACTATACCAAATGGAGGTGGTGGAAGCTGAATTGCACATGCGTACAGAATTGTTCCAGATGAGATTGTGGATAGCCTCCTACCAGCGCGGAAAGCGCCGGCTCAATGTCATCACGCAGCATCAATAGCCCTGCAAACCTGCCCTTCACTGCCCTTTGGTGTCAGGACGCGTGCGCGTCGATGAGCCCCGGCAGCAGGCAGCCCCTGTGCTGCTCCACAGCGAGCCCGGCTTCCGTGGCTTCCTCGACGCTGCACACCGCCAGGATGCGGTCCCCTCGGACCACGACGCAGTGCCTCAGCCGGAAGACGGGAATTGGAATCTCAGCCGGGGCTTCCACTCTGCTTCGCCTGTAAATGGCCGTAAGCATCGCTAGGGCCATGGCCCATGCAAAGTGGCCTCGCCGTCCCAGAGCAGCTCAGCGGCCAAGGCCCAGTCACCCGGGGCCGTCCAGCGCCTCGGGGTTGTTCAATGTGCGCACGAAGGCCATGCGCTTCCAAAGAAATCTACAGAAATTCAAATGCACCTGAAGGCCACAGGCCCGTGCAGAAGCTTCAGATCTCAGCTAGGGCACGCTGTCTTTGGCTGCAGCTCGGCCGGGGGCGAGTCTGGGGCGGCTCCTGAGCTTTGGGCACATCCTTGCACAGCCTTTCCAACTGGCATGAGCCTTCAACATCCTGGAAGAAGATGGTGCTTGTTGTGCAAAGCTGAGCTTGCTTCCAGTGACAGTGTCTCATGCCGATCACTCAATCAGTCCCACGCCTTCCGAGTCAGCCGGGACAGCCATGGCCCAAGCCTGCTCCCATGCTGGAGCCAAGGGCTGCATGCCACACCTTGTTCGGCTGCACCCGCAGGGTGTCTTTGAATGACAGGTGCAAGTAGCAGAAAGCAGGATCCACACCAAACGACGAAACACAAGTACTGCCCAACATAAGCTCGCAAAACCCAAACGCCTCCACAAGCCAGAGCTAAATATGCTGGGCTGCTTTCAGCAAACCTTGTGCGCCTTTGTTTCGGATGCCATGCTTTCACCTTGTGTGTCTCGCCATCTTCAGCTTCCAACAACCTGGCCTTTCGCCTTGGCTGCATCGACCAGGGCCTTGGTGCCCTGCAGGTCGCAGCGATCCGGCCTTGAACCATGGTGGATGGTGGGGCGTTTTGTCTGCAACCGATGATCGCGCTGGTCTGTTGGCCAAATTGATCGGGCTGCGGCTCTTCTTGGTCCAAGCCTCGGTCGCATGCTGCACCTTGACCCCTTTCAATGGATTAAGACACTTGGGAGCTCTGCGATGTTTGTGGCAACTCATGCCATTCCTTCCCAGGCCCCCACCCAGGCCAGGCCGCAGGACGTCCACGCCAAAGCGGGCACCGGCCAAATCCACCACCTGTTCGCCGGCCCCTTTGACCTGCAACTTGCAGCCTCCTCGCCAGACCAGTTTAAAATCTACCGAGCCCCGTCCGGGAATTGTATGCCGAGCCCACCCGCATCTGCAATCAAGCCACCAAAAGGCCCCATGATGGCCATGATGGCTAAGTAGCCGCACCAGGAAGTCCCGCATACGGTGACAACCGAAACCAAATACCAAGACACAACCGGGGCCCCGTGCCACTGAGGCGTCCTGCAGCTGCTCCTCCAGCGCCTGGCAGGGTGCCTCTGAAGGGGGGTGCCTTTGAAAGGGCCAAGCAAGTCACAAGCAGCAGCTGTACAGCAGCTCGTCTTTTCTTGGAAGAGTGGCCAGCACTGATGTTCGCTATTCTTTCAAACCTCACAATGCTTGTGGCAGCCCCTGCCCAAGATGATTAAAATTTGATGTTGGGTTGTAAATGCAAGAAAGTCTCCGTGGGTGCGAGCCTGCTCCCGTCCACCCTCAACAAGCACATCCTGGATCACAGTCATCTGATACCTTACGTGGCATACTCGTAGAGGAAAAAAACATAACGTGTAACCCCAAGCCTACTGTTTTTTCCCCGACATGCCCAGTACATAAGTGTTCACCTTGAGGAGCACGCTTGGAGGATGTGCGGTTTTGGTACTGGACCTCGAAGATTCGACCTGGCACATTGGAGCGAACCAAAGCCTAAACTCCCACAGAATGGATTTTCACCACCAACCTACCCGTGGTGTGAATGGTGTGTCAAACTCAGAAACAGGCCAAACGACAAATTGTCCTCCCTGTCTTGCAACGGTCCTACTACGAGGATGTTCCTCACCCGCGGCTGTCCCCATACTTCTACCCATGCTCGCAGGCAAAGTTTCGAGTTGTAATATCCGGCTTTCTTCGGAGCAATGCGGGCCCAGACCTTCATCCCGTGCGCCACAATAGATAGACCTTGCCAGCAGACGCAGTCAGCAACTCGGGCGCCGAACCAAGACAGCAACTCCATGTGCATGCTCCACGGCTAGGAGCCCAGCATGCCCGTTCGCAGCATGTCCAGAACAGCCTGGTAATTCACCGGCGCATGTTGCAAGTGGAGTGCCTTTGTTTTGGGAGTGACGAGGAGAGTTGTTGATGTACCGCATTCTGCCACATGCACCGTAGCAGCGACAGAAAAGCATGTATGATGCCTGAGGTGCTGCAACCTTTTCCTTGCGTCGCAAGATCACTTGCTGGCAGCCATGCTAGCTTTCACGGCGGTAGCAGCTTTTGGCAAAGTGGGCCATCTTTTTGCCTGGACGTTTGATGCAGCCACTGTAGCTTTCACAAGGGCCTCGGCCTCCTGCAAGTCAAGTCGGCGCGGCTTGCTTTGCGACATCAAGGGTGAACATGCCTGCGGATCAATGGCTCGCCCTGGCCACAGATGTATCTCAAATGTCTCCTCGGATTGGATCCTGGTGACCTGATGGCCGTCAAACCCTGCAGGCATAGATCTGCCCGTGGGCCAACTCTACCTGATCCTCTATGAAGGTCCCAAAGAGCATGTTCCCCAGAAAGGTGCCGTGGCCCACCACCACGATGTGCCTCTCTGGCCTCTGGCCCAACCAGTCCCTGAACCGCGCCACACGGAACTCTAGGTGGCTACGCGGTTCCAAGCCATCGCCGGACGGCCAGCGCTCCTTCCAGAGCTCGTCCGTCTCCTCCAGGTGCCCGAAGTCCACTTCGGGGAACCGTGGCACCAGGACCGAGCGCGGCTTCCGCAGGTTCGGCGTGTGACGCCCCTGGGACCACTCCTTGATGAAGTCCAAAGCAACGATTGGAGCTGCCTGCGTTGGGCCCCCGCGACGCAAATATTTCCGGGACCCATCTTGGAGCGAAGATTCCTCGAAAAACACGTTCCTCGTGGTTTGCAGCGTCCGCGTCAGCGGGCTCGTTACAATCAAGTCCACCTCGCACATCTTCATCTGCAGCTTCTCTCCAGTGTCCCCAGAGCGGTCGTGCAAACAAACACGGCCATCAGCCCAAGCTGCCCCTAAGGCCTTCGCCTCTGCCACGCCTTTCTCCACCAGCGAGGTGTCGATGGTCTCTTGAGTCATGTATGCCCACTCCTCGATCTCAGGGAAAAGCCGACGGTCATACTCTGCCCCCTTCAGCCGCCCTCGGATCAGGTCTCCGAACACGCCAAACCTGCGATCGTATCGAATGTTGTGCTCCGCCGTGCCATGGCGGATCAAATGAACCACTTTGCCGCTGGAAGTCCCAGCAACTCCCAGCAAGTGGGAGGCACACAGTGCCTTCCACATGCTGGGCTTGAAGCAACGGGGCTACACATATGCGATATTGCAACAAAAGACCATCCACAACCCAGAGCAGCCGGCTTGTCTTCCCCATGCTTGCCCTCCCGTTTTCTCACGATGCCCCCGCCCTCACCCCTTCTGTGCAGCCCTGCTCTTCTGCCCAGCTCTCCGGTGGAACCGGCCACGAACACCTACGACTTGCGCGCTGCTGTGCAACCCCGCTTGGCTGAGATTTTCGTGCCCAAACCTCCCAGGCTGGCTCATGACCCAAGTTAAGTGAGTGAGTGTATCGATGTGGCAGCGCTGCGTCAAAAGACTGTTAGGCGAAAACCCGGCAGAAATTGAGCATTTCCAAGGCATTGCCTAGCAATAACAGCTTCTGATCTTTGCCTCTATCCCGAAAAAAGTCTGGGAGCAACGCCAAACGGGTTGGGATGTGCATGAAACGGAGCTAATGGCACCTTGGGCTTTTCCAGGAAGCAGGCCACCTGGTCACAAACCTGCAAGCCTCGGGAGAGCCACTGCTGGACAAAGCATTTTCCAACCAACCAGGAATCTGTTCACGTCAGCATCTCCCAACTCATAGACCTTGTGGTGCTGTCAACTTCCTAGAGCTTAGTATGTCTCTCTGCTACACCTTGACCAAACGATGAAAGCGTCTGGCCCTCCGTCTTCGTGAGCCGACCATCGGGCCTTGCTGTCTCTGGGCACAAACATTGGGAGCCAAGCACACCCATTGCATGAAATACTGATCCTGAGGCCGTGGCAGCACCGCCCGCCCATACCTAAGCATCGCAAATGACCGGCGCTCCTATTGGATCGCTTTTTCACGCGGTCCCCCCCGTAGGCAGGCACGGCGTGAATCTCAGCCCCAGGCTGATCAAGCCGCAGAGCTTCCTCTGCAAAAGCCTTACGTCCACAATCTGCGGTGTGCGTCAATCCATGGCGCTTTATGGCCATCGCTGCACAATGCCCCAGCGGGTCTCAGCCGTTTCTTTCTTGCTTTCCCGGCGGCCGATGTAGCTTCCGAATTGAGAAGCCTGCTTCCAACACTGGGGGGGCCCTGTCCCAGCTTGCAAACACCACCCAGCCATGCGAACCTAGGTAGTAGAAGTGGCACACGTGCAACTCACCTGCACCGGTACACGCTATGATCCAGAAGATCCACAGAAGGTTGAGCTATGCAAAAGGATTGCGAAACTAAGGCATCAGTACGTCAGCTGGATGTGCTCCTCTGTGCCTTCAAAGGCGACCTGGCGAAGGCCAACGCTACTTTGATGGCCAGTGCAATCCGAACCTAACCTGAGTTCCGAAGCGTCAATCCCAGCTTCTGAATTGGAAAGACTACCATCCAGCCAAATGCCATGACAAGGTGGGACAGGCACCCTCTTCTTGCCCGAGCAACCCTCCCCCCCCCCGCCTCCTGGGCTGCAAAGAGTTGATCCTTGTGCAGGGTCTCTTGTCTCACCTCCTTCAAGGCCTCCGCAGCATGGAGCTCGCAGATTGTATGGATCCCATTCTCACTTGGCTTGGCATCTGGCAGTGCCGTGTGAACAGAAAAAACATCTCCTCTTCCAGAATCAGTGCATGCCCCTGTGGGTCACGGGGAAGAATGCAGTAGTGCTAAAATAATGACTCAGCTGCCCACATACGTCGGGGCTTGAAAACAACCGCATGGCTTTCTTTTCTGCTGAACGGATCATGGGGAAACAAACAACCGCTCGACCTGGCTTAAAATCTCTTGGGCGCTTCTCCCGAGCGCTGGCGCTCGCCTCCCCCATCAAGTGCTTCTTGGCCAGCTCCATGGCCTGCGAGTCAAAGGCCTTCTTCATGAATTCAAACACTTCTTCTCCCTCATCATCTTCGTGCTCCGCTGCAACAATTTCAGCCTCTAGAATCTGCTCATGCCAAAAATCGCCACCTCCACATGCTGATCCTGCGTTTCTTTGATGCACATCAAACTCCCCCCAACAAAACTCGCAATAGAAGCTACCGTTCTGCGCCTCAGCGGCGTCACAGGCGGGCCATCCTTGCCGCATTACACCAGCTGCACACATCAACTCTCGCCCCAGTTTGTTTTCCTGAGCCTTGTGCAATGCCAAAACTATTCGCATTGTAGGTGGCTATGGTGGTTTCTGCCTTCGCCTTGGCCGCGGCTTTAGCAACCCACTTGGCTGCGGATTTAGTTTTCACCTGAGCTGCGGCTTTCGCCTTCACCTTGGCTGCGCCGTTGTAGACATCGAAGGATGCCATTAAACGTCATGCTGTGCTGCGTGAGGTGGAGGCCCCCTTCCGGGCATTGAATGTGGTCCAGCATGGGTTGAAACCACGGTGCAGGCATGAATGAAGGCATTTTGGGCATGAAAGCAGGCCCAGTCAATGGGGGAGGTCTTGCACGTGGTCCGCAGAACATCTGTCGCGGTGCGCAAGGAAGGTCACATCGATATGGTGGTCCCCCTTGCCATGGGAGCCCCATTTTGGGCATGCAAGGAGGCCAAAAAAGATGAGGCATTGGAAAACATCCGGCTGCTGCATTTGGTGAGCTCGCGCTCATACTGCGCGTGTCCATGGCCGCACCCGAAGACCAGGCCCAGGCTAGCGATTCATTCAGCTGAAAAGCTACGATGAAGGACCAAATAAAAATAAGCTCAGGCGATATCCCCAACAGCACCACACCCTCCCAGAATCCTCCCGGAACGGCCCGGGACCCACCTCACCGCCGGTTTTGCTGAGGATGCCGCCTTGTAACTTTGTAAAGCAAAGCTAAGAGTGACAGCGCCATCGCGCCCTGATCGGCCCGACGGCGCATGGGACCCGATCGGGGCCCGACGGCGCAATCGGGCCCGTGCAAGTGGGCCCCACCAACCCCAGCCAACCAAACCTCGCAAACCGTCCTCGTGGAACCCTCGTCAAACTCAGCGTGAAACTTTGTTGGAACCTTTCCTCAGGGCTGCCCCATAGCTTTTTCAGAACCTGGTAATCAGCCTCGTGCAGCGTTTTTGGAACCTTACCCCTGCCCCTCGCAGCCTTGTGAAACTCTTGGAACCCAAAGCCCACCAAGAATACTCAGTAATGCCAAGCATTTACTCTGCTGCCCAGTGAGTCCCGCAGCAGCGTGATCTGACTTGCCACAAAGCCAGCATTTCGAGCCGCGTTGCCTGAGCAAGTGAGCAAGTGACAAAACAGTGAAAGTGTGCTGAAAACTATTGATTTCGGTTTTGCTTAGTGTTCCGCCCATGAGCAAAGCGATCTTCTGAGCCCTCAATTTGACACATTGCTTCCCTCCAGACCAAACCACGGAACCTTGCGGAACATTTGTGGAACCCTTGTGGAACCTTGTGGAGCCTTGTGGAACCCTTGTGAAATCCTTGCGGAACTCTGTGAAACCTTGTGAAACCTTACCTCAAAGCCGCCCCGGACCATCCCAGCCCTCGCAGAACTTTGTGGAACCATGAACCCCGGACCACCCTGCAGCCCTTGCAGAACCTTGTGGTAATCTCTGCTAGAACTCTGGTGAAACCGTCATGGAACCTTACCTTGCAGAACCTCGGGTTTTGCAGAAGCTGGTGGAAATCTGGTGGAACCCTGCTGGAACCGTTGTGGAATGCTGGTGGGACCTTGCCTCAAACCACCCGGACCACCCCACAGCCCTGAACCCTGGTGGAACCCTGGTGGAACCCTGGTGGAACCCTGGTGGAACCCTCGTGGAACCTTACCTCTAACCCCCCGCACACCTTGCAGAACCTAGTGGAACCCTGGTAGGACCCTGGTGGAACCTTGTGGAACCATGAACCCCGCAGCCCTTGCAGAACCCTGGTGGAACCCTCATGGAACCTTACCTTGCAGATCCAGAAGCTGGTGGAAATCTGGTGGAATGCTGGTGGAACCCTGGTGGACCCTCGTGGAACGCTGGTGGAACCTTACCTCAAACCACCCTGGACCACCCCACAGCCCTCACAGAGCCTGGTGGAACCCTGGTGGAACCTTGGTAGAACCCTGGTGGAACCCTGGTGGAACCCTCGTGGAACCTTACCTCAGGGCCGCCCCGGACCACCCCGGAGCCTATCTGGGCTGAGACCCCAAAGCTTTCAGCTGTTGGGGAAAAATATTGCATGCTTGTGGCCCACTCCCAATGGCAATCGGTCCTTGTCACCACACCAGGTTTTAGGACACAGCTTGTGACTTCCGACGCGCTGCAACGCTGGGAAGGTAACCTTAGTGGACAGCGTTGTCCTATCCTGTGCAGGGGGGAGAGAGCACCAACAAATGACATGCATGTCATTGTATGTCTGCTGCGCATCTTCAGCAGTGGCAATTTGACCTCTGTCTAGATACCTGTCGCCACAAAACCGCAAAGATGTTAACTATTCACCTACACGAGATGCCGTTCGACCGGCTGCAATGCCGTGCTCCTGCTGTTTGATCATAAAGTGGTCAGGCATTGTGCTTTGCGGACCCGTTTGGCTTCAAGCCACGATGCGAAGATTGTTGCCACCCCTCTCCTGGCAAAGCTATTGCGAGAACAGGTTGAGCAAAAACGCGAGGCATCTGAGCTAAGGCAACTCTTGCACATGCACGGTAGAATCATCGGTTGCAAATAAAGATGGTGAGAACTGTTTGATCGCTGGAGGCCGGTCCTCTCAGTGCCTGCAGTTTGCAACCACCCGTTGGTTTAGCACGCAGCATCGAATTCATTGACTTGCTGCCGCCCTCCTGTGCTGTCACGGCAGGCATGACATGGTTGTCTTCATGAGCACCTGGCGCAATGTGGCTCACATGTGTGAACAAATTCTGCACTCACACGAGCATTGCCACCATAACAGTGGTCTTTGCAAGGTCCATAATTTTGCACTCAACAACTAGGAGTGCAACAAGACATGGTCAATTGCAGGGGATGCAAAACATGCTTTTGTTTGAAGGCCTTACGCCTGCTTTGCCTTTTGGGAACCATGGCAATGCTCAAAGGGACAAGAACCAAACAAGACTTGCAACGATCAGCGCCGCAGCCTGGCCTTGGACTTGCGCGCTATGTACACACATTCTAGGTGAGAAGCGCTCCAAGCCCAGCCATGCGTAATGCCGCACTGCCGCGCTGCCATCAAAGCGGCCATCAAGGTTCGCAAAGGTCCTGATGTTCATCCCGGAGCGCTGGACGGAGATACCAGAAGTGAGCTGGTAAACTTGAGGTTCCGAAAGCCCCACGTGGCTACTACTTGACTCACACCTCCTAGCTTACGTCATGCTTTCTCATTGTGCAGAGAAGCGGCAAGTCAAAGTTAGGTCTGCCAACAGCAAGTTGGCCTTCGTCAAACCATGAAGGGCGCTTCATGGCGCGCAATGCCCCCAACTTGCTGCTGGTCTCAGCCGTCTCTTTCTTGCTTTCCCGGCGGCCGATGTAGCTTGCGATTGAGAAGCCCGCTCTCTGAAGATGCTTCCAACACTCGGGGACTCTGTCCCAGGTTGAAAACACCGCGCGGCCATGCCATCCTGAAGTAATGGAAGTGGCATAACGTGCAACTCGCCTGCACCGTAGCACGCTATGACCAAATGATCCACAGAGCGCCTGGGATCTTGAGCCCGGCAAACATTCCCAATGGGCTATGCAAAAGGCTTGCGAAACTAAGGCATCAGTACGTCAGCTGGATGTGCTCCTCAGTGCCTTCAAAGGCGACCTGGCGGGCCAAACGCTACTTTGATGGCCAGCTCAAACATCGCAAGTTGGGGATACATGGGATACCTTGCATGAGCCCCCACATCTGTTGCACCTGCCAAATGAGCCGCTTCAGCTCCTTGCCCACTGCACCCACCTTGCCGCAGCGAAAGCATATCAGGGTGAATTTTCAATCCAAGCGATATGCGCCCGGCATCTGGGAGGCTGCTGGCACCATCCTTTCCCGCCTCACCGGAAGCGATGGTGCACCCGTCGAGAGTGGTCACCGGGAAGACCCCGAGATCTCCGCAAAACATGATCACCTGCACGCGGCATCGGCGTTAAACCTAGCCTGAGTTCCGTAGCGTCAATCCCAGCTTCGGAATTGGAAACTGTTTGCATCCAGCCAAATGCAGGCCGCACGAGCAACCCTTTTGCCGCCCCCCCCCCCCCGCCTCCTGGGCTGCAAAGAGTTGATCCTTGTGCAGGATCTCTTGTCTCACCTCCTTCAAGGCCTCCGCAAGACTTGGAGCTCGAAGATTGTCCGGATCCCATTCTCACTTGGCTGATGGCATCTCACAGTGGAGTAGTCAGACAATGCCGCTATGAGTCAAGGGGCCCACATACGTCAGGGCTTGAGCATGGATTGTTGGGAAGCAAACAAGGCATTGGCGTTGTTAGGAACACCTGCGGCACCTGCGTTTCAAGCTCGGGGCGCAAGAGGCACAAAGGTGCAACACCAGGGCTTTCTCGTAGAACAATATGCGCACCCCATCTGAAAGAACGCGACCGGAGAGTCTTAGGTCGCGTTCATTCAGATGGCATGCGCTCAGGGTCGTTCCATCGGAGAGTCTTTGGGTTTGCTTCGTGCTCAGGTGTCCCAGAAAGGAAGATGCAGTGTTGCAAAACCTGGGTCAAGCCTTTCTTGCGTAGTGAGCAAACAGGAGAGATTTGAGCGGGTGTTCTTACCTTTGGCATAGCATGTATTCCGCGGTCCGCAGCACTAGCAGCTTCACAAGCGTGGCATGTCTTCTGCGGGCTGCGGACGCAGTCGAGCGGGCGCGCATACCGTTGGCATGGACGCAGTCGAGCGGCCGAGTGGATGCGCTTAACGTCAGCCTGGCATGTGTTCAGCGGGAAGCGGACGCAGTTGATCGGGTGTGCTTACCGTTGGCCCGGCATGTGTTCAGCGGGCTGCGGACGCAATTGAGCAAGTGTGCTTACCGTTGGCCTGGCATGTGCTCTGCGGGGTGCGGACGCAGTCGAGTGGGCGCGCCTACCATTGGCCTGGCATGTGTTCAGTGGGCTGCGCACGCAGTCGAGCGTCCGAGCGAGTGTGCTTGCCGTTAGCCTGGCATGTGTTCAGCGGGCTGCGGACGCAGTTGAGCGGGTGTGCTTACCGTTGGCCCGGCATGTGTTCAGCGGGCTGCGGACGCAGTTGAGCGCGTGCGCTGACCATTGGCCTGGCCTTTGTTTTGCCGGCTGTGGACCCATCTGAGAGGGTGTGCTTACCGGCGGCCTGGCATGTGTACTGCGGGCTTCGGACGCAGTCGAGCGGGTGCGCTTGCCGAGTTGAGTGGGCGTGCTTACCCTTGGACACAGTTGAGCGGGCATGCGCAGTTGAGCGGATGTGCTTACCATTGGCCTGGCATTTGCTTTGCGGGCTGTGGACGCATCTGCGCGGGCGTGCTTATCGTTGGCCTGGCATGGGTTCAGCGGGCTGTGGACGCAGTTGAGTGGGTGTGCCTACCTTTGGCATGGCACGTGTTCCGCACGCTGCGGGGGCAGTTGAGCGAGTGCTCACCATTGGCATGGCATGTGTTCCGCGGACGCTTACCATTGGCACAGCATGTCTTCTGCGGGCTGCTGGCGCAATTGAGCGGGTGTGCTTACCATTGCGCGCTTGCCGTTGGCATGGCATGTGCTCTGCAAGCTGCGGATTATCATTGGGAGCCTGGTATGTGTTCTGCGGGCTTCGGACGCAGTCGAGCGGGTGCGCTTGCCGAGTTGAGTGGGCGTGCTTACCATTGGACACAGTTGAGTCGGTATGCTTATAACCAGTGGCCTGTCCTGTGTTCTGCGGGCTGCGGACGCAGTTGAGCGGGCATGCGCAGTTGAGCGGGCTGTGGACGCATCTGCGCGGGCGTGCTTTTTTTGGCCTGGCATGGGTTCAGCGGGCTGTGGAAGCAGTTGAGTGGGTGTGCCTACCTTTGGCATGGCACGTGTTCCGCACGCTGCCGGGGCAGTTGAGCGAGTGCTCACCATTGGCATGGCATGTGTTCCGCAGACGCTTATCATTGGCACAGCATGTCTTCTGCGGGCTGCTGGCGCAATTGAGCGGGTGTGCTTACCATTGCGCGCTTGCCGTTGGCATGGCATGTGTTCTGCGAGCTGCGGATTATCATTGGAAGCCTGGTATGTCTTCTGCGGACTGAGGGCAGAGTTGAGTGGGTGTGCTTGCCATTCGCCTGGCATGTGTTCTGGCGGCTGCGGGCACCGTCGAGCGGGTCTGCTTACCATGAGAACGGCATGTGTACTGCGGGCTGCGGACACAGTCGAGCGGGTGTGCTTACCAGGCGTGTGTTCTGGGGGCCGCGGACGCAGGTGAGCGGGTGTGGCACGGCATGTGTTCTGGGGGCGTGTGCTTACCATTGGCCAGGCATGTGTACTGCGTTCTGCGGGCGCAGTTGAGCGGGTGTGCTTACCATTGGCCTGACATGTGAACTGTGGGCTGTGGACGTCTGAGCGGGTGTGCGCGGTACTTACCGCTGGCTTGGTAATTATGTGTACTGGGGCTGCGAATGCAGTTAAGCAGGTGTGCTACCATTAGCACAGCATGTACTCTGCGGGCTGTGGACGCAGTTGCGGGGGTGTCCTTGCCATTGGCCTGGCATGTGTACTGTGGGCTGCGGACGCAGCTGAGCGGGTGTGCTTTCTGGAGCCCAACAGCTTGCAGCGAGAATACGCCTCGAAACCCTTGGGTTTCTAATGTCGCCGGCCTACCATGACAAATCAAGACATTTCTCGGCCATCTTACCGAACGCTGGCGCAGCGCCTCGCCCATCAAGTGCTTCTTGGCCAGCTCCATGGCCTGCGTAGCAATTACATGTTGCGCAAGTTGCTGTGTTCGGGCCTGGTGGCGGCAAATGACTTGCACGCTTGATTCGGAAAAGGGTGGCCTTGCGCACGGTGGTCCCAGCAAGGATGCCATCAAACCTGGGGTGCTGGAAACTGCCGAAGCTCAACATAACAGGCGACCCACAGGCCCTCGATCTGCAGTCATCAGCCGGGCGGCGGAGGAGTGATGAAGACTTTGTCCTGGCAAAAGTGGCGAACGCTTGCCCAATGCCATGCAATTGTGCAACTAGTGGACGTCTGGGGGTGCAGCGCCACCACCACCAACTACACAGCCATCTTTGCCACACCCCTTTTTCACCATGAACCACCCACCACCTAAGACTGGCGATGTCAGGCCAGAGATGCAGGCATCTAAGTCTAGCCTTCATCTGGCGGGCAGAACTTTAAAAGCGATCAACAGCCTGCTTTGCAGACTGGCGAGGGTGACCGCGACCGCGCGCTGATCATCACGGAGACCCCTTCATTGGCACTAGTATTTTTCGCATGGAACTCGGCATCCACTGGCCGCACGCGAGCTCGCACACATAGCGGCTGGCCGCTCATTCCATCGCTGCTGCGCTTGAGTGCCCACAGCCGGCGGTTGGACAATGAGCGCCACCTGCCGCTATGCCACACAACGTCCAAGGGCTCCAACTCCCTGAAGGGATCGACTTCTCTTGCTTCAGGAGCTGAAAAATGGGCCTCGAAGGTTGGGCTGACGCTGCTCTGCGTAAAGCGGAGCGATCGCGGGTCCATCTTCCGCTCCACACGGAAGAAGCCCGTCTCGGCCCCAGGGGCGGATTCTTGGAGCAGGTGCTGCTCGTCCGCAGGGATGGAAAAGGCAGAAGAAATTGCAGCCACAACTTCTTCACGATTGCTGCTTGTCAAGGAGATCTTTTGTCCGAATGGACCATACGCAACTGTGTTCTTCGGCTTGGTCGCGCAGGATGGTGCTGTCTTGACTTCTGACTGTGCTGCAGACTCGCACGGTGCACTTCTGCTGTCAGAGACAGACAAGGCTGAGCCGCAGCCAACATCTCCTTCCGTCCTACGATCGTAGCTCGAGCCTTCTATGGTGGACTGGCGCTCGCAAGGGAAATGCGGCATGATCCAGGTGCACCATCCTGTCCTTGGGGCGCAAACGTATCATGCGTGCTTGACTGGGCAGATGCGCTCTTGGCTCCGGCGGAAGCTCTGGCACCGGCTGGGTTTCAAGCCAGGCCTCAGCTGGACGGCCAGCCTGTTGCATGGAAAAGACCAGCCATGTCTTTGACAGACCCGGACCGTGCCATGGCGGCTGAGAGCGGGCCCCCGTCTGGGTGCCTTGAAACCAGAGCCAGCTCAGAGCTGGGTTGCGGAACGAAAGGAGGGGTGAGGCTTTCGACATCAACGGCGAAGGTGAGTCTTTCGACATCAGCAATGCGGATGGGGCTTCGGGCATTAGCGTCAAGCAATGTCTCCCGAGCGCACGTTCTGTGGTGGAGCTGCGGGGGCATTGGCAATGTCTTCCGGCAATTGGGCTAGCTTCATCTTTCTACGCACGGCCCGACTGGTCTGCCAGGCTTTTCTGTCCAAGCCCAGCTGCTGGCAAGTGATTCCGAAAGAAGGCCCGCATGCCAGCGAATCCCAGGTCTCCCGGTCCTTTACCTGAGGGTCTGTCATGATCAAATGTGGGCGCGCGCAGCATTTTCTCAAGGTGGACGCCCTGCAAGTGCAAAACCATCTGCTTGCCGCGACTTGCTTGGAATGTAAAATGGGAGAAGGCCTGGGCAACTTCAGAGTCTGCAGCCTCCATTAACATAGCCGCCGTTGGAAGTGTACTTGATGAAGGCGCCAGGCAGGTATCTCTCTGCCACAATGAATGGGGCTGGAGCATCACTTCCCTCCTCAGCTTCATAAACGTAGCATTCCACAAAAATAATTCTTGCCATTGTCCGGCCCTTTTGGCCCAAACGATCCGCTGCCGTCAAAGTAAACACGCGAGCAAAAAACTGTGCAATTGCACTGCTTCTGGCCTATGCTGCCACAACCTCCTCAGAATTGTGCCATTCATCAGTGTATTTTGACAGCTTGGCTACCATGCGAGCATCGGTGCCTGCTTCTCTCATTGCAAACTCGTCCAAACCCTGCTCTAAATAGATTGGAATCGGTGAATGGCTCCAATCTGATTGAAACCGGTTCATACTTGTAGCCACGCACCGTGCGTTGTCTCCTGAAGTCCTTGCCGTTGAAGCTGTACCAGCTGGCGGCTGCATTTGAAACTCAGGGCCTTTTCGGGCCCCAGACAAACTGGCCTGATGGCTCAAAATTCACGGCTCTGAGCAGCAGGTCCTTCTGCAGCTTCTTGTCGTTCACACCTTCTGCACTCGATTGACCTGGAGGCCCGTTGAAAGTGAACGCACTTGATTTGCTCGATCTGCTAGCGATTGTCTGGGTTTCTGTGATGGTTGAAGTCACTGAAGCAAATGCAGTGGAGCGCAGTGACAGACTTGCCGGATGGCGCGAATGTGCCACGCCCAATGGAAGTTAGCTGCTGCAATGCATCGAAGTCAAGCCCATCGCCGAACCCGATTGCATGAAAGTGCATGCTTGGATGGTCAGATAGCATGCGCTGGGCAAACTGAATCATCTGTTTGCCATCTGCAGGCTGGCCGTCGCTGAAAACTAGCAAGTGTGGAGTGCCTCCCAAAGGCATTCTTGCCAGCCTCTCAGCAGCTTCCAATCCAACAGCGTGGCGCGTCCCTTAGCTTGCCGCCAGCTTCCCCAAATGCCTTGATTGTGCTTTGGCCTGAGCTGCATTCTTACCAATGAAGTGCACCTGGCTCTCTTGACTGAAGGGCATGGAGAAGCGATGGGGCCTGTGCCTCAAAAAATGATGACAATGATGCAGTGACAGCTTCCAGTCTGCTCACCCAATATTCGCCAAGCTCAGGCTTGACGTCCACCGTTCGCATGGAACCAGAAGTGTCCACGATGACGATCACATGTGCTTTTTGGAGCTCAGGCTGGACATGAGTGGACGAATCGGCCAGTCTCGTGGCAACATGCAGAAGGGGTCCGACTGCATCACGCTCCTCACCTTCACTGTCCTCACTCTCTGTGTCACCTGCCACACCACTTTGGCCAGGAGCTTGCGTGGGCTTGGAGTCGATCTCGTCAAATGCCTTCTTTATGAATTCCAACACTTGCCCTCCCTCATCATCCTCATGCTCTGCGGCAACAGCCTCAGCCTTCAGAATCTGTTCATGCCAGAAACTACCGACACACTCGGACCCTGCAGTCCCCTGAAGTGCATCATACTCGCTCCAGCACAACTCACAGTAGAAGTAGTGTTTCTGCTTTTGGGTGTTGTAGCAGGTGGGCCACCCTTGTCGCTTCACCCCGCACCAGCTGCAAACATCAATTCTGGCTCTATCACATGTTGGCATTGCGCCACATCCCTTTTCTGATGCAACAGGACCACTATGTTTGCCTTTGCGGCCCGCTGGCTAAGCCCACAAAAATATTGACAAATCAACAAATGTGTCTGCCGCCATTCATTCACACCTTTCCATTGTCGACGCACTGGCAACTACCTTGGCAAGAGTCTCCTTGGTGACGATGCCGCAGTTTGCCACGCAGCCTTCTGCAACCGTGCCGTCTGTGCCTGGACAAGGTAAGAGGTGGCTTGAGAGCTTTCATGCCTACCAGTGACAATTGGCAACTTTCTACTCTTGCAATAGCCGCCTGACTAACTAGTCCGCATCCTGCACATCAAAGTTGTTTCAGCTGTTGTTTCACTTCACGCAAACCAGCTGGCTGGTGCCGTACAACAACGTAGGGCCAGCTTTGCTTGCCGATCCCAACCCACAGGCATGCAATTGCCAGCTATGTTGCGTATGTTGATGCCGAAGCGACCACCTCTCTCCTGATGCACTTGCTGGGCCAAGCCGTCATGAGTCATAAGGGCCCAGCTGACAGGCAGCCTCGCTATCGGGCTGCAATCGGTCTGTGCCCATGCTGATGCATTTGCCAAGCATTGCTCTCCTGCGCAGCCATGGCAAGCATGCAGTTCAGGAGGTAGTTGTTGCTCTTCAGGGTGGCCAGCAGGGCTGGCTTCATGGGTACCTGGCGCCATGCGACCCCTCACCAAAAGAAAGCTCTCAGAAACCATGCGTGCCAACGCCACTGCTGCGTCAATCAACAGTTCTCGACTAATTGGCCTCGCATTCGCCTTGGGGCCAAGAGAGCTCGGCCCGCTTTCCAAAGAGAATTGCCATGTTCTTTTTAGCAAAACTTGCTTTAGTCACAAAAGGCATGTCTCCTGCTGGCCAGGCTTGCCTATCCTGGCTGCAACAACTGGGGCAGCCAGTCCAGCCCAAATGCTGTGCGAGTCAGGCGGGTCCAGTTCAGAGTCCAAGCCTGTCTTGCCTGGTACAGCCCAGCCAGCCAAAACCCAATTATGTCTAGCCCCGCCGAGTCCACTTCAGTCCAGCCCGCCATTTGACCAGCTCTCTTTCTCGTTTTCGAGCAACAAACCCTGCATGCTGGGCTGGCTGAGGCGGGCAGCGTGAAGCGTTTACAATAATTCTGGAATAATCTGGGCGCACCGAGCACGGACAACGCAAGCCCCAAGATTATGCCATCCAACCAAGGTTTGCTGGGGAGATGCTTGGTCAACAAAGAAGGCCCCCCCCGCATGGAACCTCAAAGCTGTCAAAGGCTCGGCCACACCCTGACGCAAGCTGCCGCGCCTCGGTCTCAGGCACCAGCGCCTCCCCAATGCCCTAAGTGATTGGCAATTGCCCCAGGTCCAAGAAGGACCGTTGCGTTGCTTCAGGGCGATTGACCGCATGTCACCTGCCGACATGTTGTCGGCACAGAACACCCACATCCTGCTCACTTCCTCGTTCAAACAGCCCTTGCGCGAAGAAGCAGCCAGCTATCCGCGCATGGCAAGCTTTCACAAACGATTGTGTCTTGACCAAGGCTGCTGCTTTGGCCTCAGCCACCTTTTCTGCTGTGAGCCTGCGCACGATTTGCACACCATATTATGCTCAGAAATGAGCATACTGCTGAAGCCAGTGTGCATGTTGTGTTGCAATTTAAGACGGTACTATAGCAGTTGGTGCTGCAACACTACATGTACTGCCCCTTGCCGGCAAACCAAGATGCTCAAGCGGCATCACAGGCAGTGCCGCATAATTGCACGTTGCACACTTGCATCAAGGCACACACTCACGTAGAACGCCGGCTCGCAGCCTCACATGAGGGAGCCACGCAAATTGTGCGCCCCGTGGTCTAGGTGGCGCAGACTGTATACGATCTCAATCATACTGATTCTGACGTATGTCAGCTACCCAGAACATTTTGTCTGACAGGGGCGGGAGCCATGTCTGTCTCCCAAGTATCCAGAAATCATATGGTCCAAGCAGACCGCTCTTCACTGAAAGTAGTTTCATGGCGGCCACGTGCCGTGTTCAGCACAGCGTGGCCACCTTCCCGCCTGCTGTTGTGAAGCCAAAGTTGCCAGGCCCTGCAGTGAGAAAGAATCGCACACCTGGCAACGTAAGCCCAACGAGCCTCCACAGCTTTGACA
Organism: Effrenium voratum; assembly: GCA_963377175.1. Lineage (NCBI taxonomy): Eukaryota > Dinophyceae > Suessiales > Symbiodiniaceae > Effrenium > Effrenium voratum. The sequence continues at coordinate 463,504 of CAUJNA010003478.1, forward strand.
TGATATGGCAATATGGGTACTAGCATGGCCCCGCCTGCATCTTTGAGGCCGCTAGCGACGCAGGTCTGGCAAACAATGTCCTTAGACATCACGTGGCTGCACCGTGTAGTGAAATGTCTGGGCACAAGGCAGCAAAGCTAGCGCAACCTGCAATAACAGCAACGAATTGGTGGCCAGCAAGTCACGATGGAAACTTAGATGGTACGGTCGGTCGCTGTTTCTCTTGCGACTCTTGCATGGGGCCCTCCTTCACTTCAATGCTTTCACCAGACCAAGTTAATCCAGGATGCGGTTATTCTTGATCGGTTCTCCTCCTGTCGCACAACCCGCCCACTTTTGGATTGACAGGAGATGGGCAACAACAGCACATCTGCTGACATCTTTAAATGTCCCGGTCTCCTCTGAGTCACCAAACGGCAGCTTCAGTTTTGCCAGCTTGGCTGACTTGAAGAGACGGTCCAAATGGATGCCAAGCCTTTCGCAGCACAATAAATTGCACAACCCAGAGTCGTTCCAAGCATGGCCTGTCCTCATTCAACTACTCTTCTCCCTCCACTTTTCATGTATACATAGTGGTCCTTTGCGATGGGTGCCCATCCTTGTGGTGGCCTCTCTTCCACGGTGCCCCGCCCTTTTGAACAAGTTGTCAAGCACGTTTTTGATTGTTTTTCCTCTGAACCACCCTTGAAAACCATTGCACACCAAAAACCACTGCAAACGTCCAACAAGCAGTGGTGGAGAATCGTATGACACTAATTGTTTCTTGGGGGGGAGGGAGCTGCGTGTTGCCGAACCTTGCATGTTGCGCCTGTACACTTTGCCATCTGCCAGCGTGCAGGTGTCGAAGACAGCATGGCCCCTGCGCGAGCGCTCTGCAACGGCAACAGCCCCATGCTGTGAGGGAAGTGCTGGGAAACAAAAAACTCTTGGCACATTGCCCCGCAAACAATCCCAGGTTCGCGTTTAATGCCGCTGTCCTGACGATGGAGTGGTCATCCAAAGGTATCACCTTGGTCTGCACCCAAACGACATGCAGGGCACAAACCCAACAGTTACTTTCTGACAAGCCTGTCCCTCTGAGACGTGCGCTGCCAGCCCCCCATCTCGGGCACCCGGCCATCATCTCGGGGTCAGTTATGATGCTGTCGACCAGCGAGGAGTACATTGCCTTGATGAAGTGGCCTGCGCAAGCGAGCGGGTGGCCTGGACAAAGGATCGGCAGGGGCCCCTTAAAATGGCAGTAAAACAAACTTCAATGGCCGGTGCTACCTCCCAACCTTTCCAAACTCTATCCAGCCGCGCGTGGCAATCTCGCCTACATCAAATGGCAACCTGGAGCCCTCCCCCCAAGCAGGACCCGCCCAAACAACCATCGTAGTCTGGTTTGATTTTCCACTGTCTTCTCTGGGGCCTGCGGGGGGGCCATGTGACCACAACGCCGCACCTTCAGGGCTTCGCCGCAGGCGTGCAGCCTTGGACCTCAGCGTGACTTCGCTACAGGGAAACGCACCTGTTGTGAATGCCTCGCCCGCCTGGCCAAGAAACCCCTAAGCCTTGGCCCTAAGCAGTGACACTGCACACAAAACCACGTCCTTTTTTCTGCCTTCTTTGTTTACCTCTTGCTGTCAAAACACGATAAATCAAATCGCATGCTTGAAGAAACATAGCACCTTGAGGAGGGCTTGCCACGACATGCTTCCTGCTAGGCCGCCTGTTTCCCCTTCCAAGGCTCAAGCTTCTGCAGGAAAGCATCTTGATCAAGGACTTCCAGCTTCCTTTTGGAAGAAGTGCCGTTGCATCCTGCCAGAAGACCAAGCCCCGCATATCTAACAACGTGCCTCATGAACCCAAGCAACACGCACGGCAAGTCAGCTGGTCAATGATTTGACTCTGAACAGTTGTCCCGCCTGTTGCCATTGCGCTCCGTCGAGCGGACTACGTCCAAGTGCGAAAATAGCTGCAGGACGGAAGCAATTCAAACTTGTCGCAAAGAATTCTGCGTGAAAGAGTGTGTCTCATGGCACTTGTCCCTGTGGAAATCTGTATGAGCTGCCAGGAAGGTCATACAGGAATATGTCCTGCAGCATTGCTGTGGCCCGAGCCGCGGCAGCGCCCGATGCAGTAGCCACTGCAGTCCCCGCTAAGACCTCCAAAAGGCTTTGGATGCAAGTGCAAGCCTGTGAGTACTGGAAGTCCGTGGTGCAAGGTCATTGGCTTGCTGCTTCGTTTTTAGACCAGCAATGCCAGGCCTGTCTGCGCGGAAACGCCTGGCGACTTGCTAAAAGAACACGTTAGTGTGCCCACTCACCTGTCTTGCATGGCCACATGGCAGCATGCTTTCCCCACAGGGCCGCGCCTCCGTCGCTGACCAAGCCGAGCCCTGACAAGGCAACAACAGGGCAGCCCTCTGGCAGTGGCGATTTCGGAGATGCAGCTTGGCTAAGCTCAGGGCAACAGTTCGCACAGCGCCCATGCACAGCAAAACTAAAGAGCCTGAAGCATGACAAGGGCTACACCATGCGTTCCACCAAGAGCGTCAGCCAAGCACCCAAGACATGTTGGGCAGCTTGAGCATTCAGGAACAGCGATTCGTGTATATAATTCGAAACCATCTGGGCGCCCGCCTGCAGCTGCGCCGCGCCGTGCCTGGGCAGAGCGCCAAAACGAAAGGACACGCTTGCCAAGTTCATCCGGGCGTCGTCTTTTTCTGCCCAAGGCTGGGGCTTTGGGACGAGCCATGGCAACAAGTCCGGGCAAACAAGGCGGTGTCGTTGTCGCTGCTACGAGGTGCGTGTCATCTGGGTGGCGTCTGGCCAAGCTCGATCTTGCAAGCACTTGGCGTGCGGATGGTGCGCACTTGGCCGTTGAGCCTACAAGGTTGAAAGAAACTGATTGCCCTGAAAGGCCCGATTTGACGTGGTGTACCCAAATCACTGAATAGCTGCTGCATGTCTCCCCGCTCGGTGGATGCCAGTGTGCCGCGATGAAAACATAGTGCCGCCCACGCCAAGCGCATACAATATCTTCTGCCGAATCTGCTGTCCTTTGTTACTGCGACCTGCCGCTTCCCAGCCGGTAGCTCTACAACTCTATCTAGCTTGGCTCTCAGCCCCACTGTTGCCCGAAGCCTTGGACGAAGTGCAGCACTACTTGGAGTCACTACTTGGAGTTGTGCGTCTTGCGGTCAACCAGCCTCCTCTGGCCATGCTGCTGCCCACCATACGAACCGCCTGCGACCCCGGCGCTCTGCAAAGGGCTTGAAGCAAAACGGCGAAAGCTCGCGCCTCGGACAGCGAGCCTCGGCTCCACTTCGCCGGCCTGCACGATTTTGATTTCGAGAAGGGCCGAACCGGATCGCTTCCCAGATCTCTCCGGGATTGTGTTTTGGTTGCGGCCTGGCGAGCAAGCCTAGCCATGCACTCGAATCACCGTGCCTGTCGGACAACTCCTGCTGGGCCTCAGTGCCGATACATGAATCAAGCTCAGCATGGTGAAGCAGCGCCGTTGGCATCGGCAAAACTTTGAACTGCCAGCATGTCTCATAACGCGAAATTCTGCAAAGGCTGCAGTGCGGCTGCTGCTAAGCTCCAAGCTTTGCGGATTCGGCCCACGCATGAGGCAGACATGTCCTTAAATGCAGGGGCCGCTTTCATCCACCCCGATGCCAGTCCCCACATACCATCTGAGGGCCTTATGGCCTGGCCGTGCACACATGGCCGTGACGCACTAACTTAGAAGTGCAAGGGGCGCGGGTTCCATGGAGGCTGCCACCTGGCACAGGCACGCGCATCTCAAGGACTGGTGTCACATACCCCTGTACACCAAATGGCTGCAAACCATATGGCACACATATAGCCTTTGATACCTCACATGTAGACCATGAATTAAGGGATCATTCCCTAGTGGTGCACTCTGCTGGTGCACGACTTTGGCCCTTGAACATATGAACATACGCCCTCCACGAAACTGCATGCAAACATATTTCGCGAACCCCGCACAACAAATCATCCAGCCGTCTTCGGGCAAAACTCCTGAAAAAAAGGCTGACAGCCCATGTTGGGCAGACCTCGCCTTGCAGCACCATGTCTTGAACCTCGGGCTGCTCCTCCCGCAGGATGCTGGCGGCCCGCTCGCTAAGGGAGTGCTCCTCAGCGTGAGGCCACATGCTATGGTAAGGGCAACATCCGCAGGCTCAAGGCTGCAAAAAGCAAAATATATGTTTAAGTAGATTCAAACATACTATCAGCCCAGCAGCCGCCACAAATCGCTCGACCTCCGCTCGTAAGTTTCGACCTGAGAGCATAGCCCAGAGTGGGGTTCTTGCTCGTTTCGTGCTTGGTCTAGGGCTGGTCTGGGCTGGTTTGGGGTGAGGTGAAGATTGAAACAGGGTCATCAAGGTACAAGCAACCTGCTGCTCATACAGAAACCAGCACACCTGTATAGCTATATCTACGCAAAAAGCTACCATGTTCATCTACAAACGTATGCCTTAACAAAAACATTGCAAAATATGGCAAAATCCCGCCCGCCTTGGCTCGCTTGCCAGGCCTGCGGCGCTGCTTGAAACTGAGAGCGCGGACGTGCACGAGACTTGACACGCACATCCAACACCCCTGAAGGACGGAGGAAGGTGCAAGCATGACACCGTCTCGCTGGAGCTTGAAACAATCCATGGCACCTTTGGCAAGCTCGTATTTCACCCTCCAGCTTTCTCCGGCCTCATAGGGCCGCTTTGTGCCTAGCGGCGCCATGGAAGCGGAAGTGGGCTACCTCTGGATAGGCATCAAAAAAACTTATTAGGGATCAAAAAATATATATTAGTATTAGGGATCAAAAAAACTTCTTCTCATTCCTATGGGGGGAAGGAAGGAAGGAAGGAAGGAAGGAAGGAAGGAAGGAAGGAAGGAAGGAAGGAAGGAAGGAAGGAAGGAAGGAAGGAAGGAAGGAAGGAAGGAAGGAAGGAAGGAAGGAAGGAAGGAAGGAAGGAAGCAAGCAAGCAAGCAAGCAAAAGGAAGGAAGGAAGGAAGGCAAGAAAGGAAGAAGGGCAGGCAGGCAGGCAGGCAGGCAGGCAGGCAGGCAGGCAGGCAGGCAGGCAGGCAGGCAGGCAGGCAGGCAGGCAGGCAGGCAGGCAGGCAGGGAGGGAGGGAGGGAGGGAGGGAGGGAGGGAGGGAGGGAGGGAGGGAGGGAGGCAGGGAGGCAGGAAGGAAGGAAGGAAGGAAGGCAAGGAAGGAAGAAGGGCAGGCAGGGAGGGAGAGAGGGAGGGAGGGAGGGAGGGAGGCAGGAAGGCAGGAAGGAAGGAACCGCCCACCCCGCTGATTTGTAGAATGTTTACAGTGATTAACGCACCCTTTGCTGAATCATCCCGTCTTCGACCATCATTACCCTTTGTTGAATCATCACTTCTTCGAACATCCTGGGGGAGCCTGCCGCCCCCCGCAACCCCTGCTGATATGTAGCAGCCCCCCCCCCCCAACCCCCCCGCTGATTTTCAGAATGTTTACAGAGCTTAATGGGCCCTTTGTTGAATCATCACTTCTTCGATCATCAACCCCCTTTGTTGACACCGCTTCTTCGAACATTCTTCGATCATCATCACCCTTTGTTGAAGCATCACTTCTTCGAACATCATGGGGGGGCTGCCGCCCCCCCCCCAACCCCCCTGCTGGTTTGTGGAATGTTGACAGAGATTAACGCACCCCTTGCTGAATCATCACATCTTCGAGCATCATGGGGGGGGCGGCCCCCCCCAACCCCCCTGCGAAAGTGCTGCGCCTGCCACGAAGTAATCGCACCTTGCGAAAGTGCTGCGCCTGCCGCGGTGCGAAAGTGCTGCACCTGCCAGACCTTGCGAAAGTGCTGCGCCTGCCATGAAATCTGTACAGTACCTTGCGAAAGTGCTGCGCCTGCCGCACAAATGTGCACCTGGCCTTGCGAAAGTACTGTGCCTGCCACGAAGTCCGTACCTCACCTTGCGAAAGTGCTGCGCCTGCCGCGAAATCTATACCGCGCCCTGCGCTAGCGTACCTGGCCCTGGGGAAATGCTGCGCCTGCCACGAAATCTGTGCCTGACCTTGCGAAAGTGCTGCGCATGCCACGAAATGAAGAAGTTTTGATTCGATGCCTATCATCACCCTTTGTTGAATCATCACTTCTTCGAACATCATGGGGGGGGCCTGCCGCCCCCCGCACCTGACCTTGCGAAAGTACTGTGCCTGCCACGAAGTCTGTACCTCACCTTGCGAAAGTGCTGCGCCTGCCGCGAAATCTAGACCGTACCTTGCGAAAGTGCTGCGCATGCCACGAAATGAAGAAGTTCTTGGTTGATTAACAAGTTTTTTTTGATCCTCTGAGTTTTCTTTTTAATGGGAAATCTAAGAGAAGAAGTTTGTTTTGACCCCTTTTTTTTGATCTTCAGGAATATGTTTTTTTTGATGCCTAAAAAGTTCTTTTTTGATCCCTCGCCCGCTACCTCTCCCATCCGCGATTATGGAGACTGAGATGTTGCCCTGTGGTAAGCCTCCATTAGCGGCAAACATAATCGCTTGGACCAAAGGCTTGGTCATGCTCCTGCCTCTCATGCTGCTCTGGACATCTGCTTGCAGCGTTCCGTCCCTCATAGCCTCACATGCGTTCAAGATATCAAAGCAGGCTCACTCCTCATTGCTTTGGATGCCAGCCACTTCCGCTAGACACTGAGCGCAGGACCAGCGTTGCCTGGAAGCAGCGGAGAGGTGTGCCATAATTAACAAGGATCAATCCTCAACATCTAAAGCTTCTGGCACCTCTGCCCAGCCATCTGCCCCGCCGCAATAATATTCGGTGGATCTTGTCAGGCCTTCTTGATGCGGCCCATGCAGCCAGCGCTCGGCTCTCGGCATCCGCGTAAGCTGCCCTTCCAAGCAACCCCTCACGCGAAGAGACAAGGCAGCTTGCGATGGTTCTTGGAACGGTGCATTTCGAGGTGCTGAGGCTTGACACCCCTTGCACTCTTCCACGTCGACCGGCCTGGTCTAGGACAGCCCGCTGGATGATAGGCAGCGCCTCATTCAGTGCAGCAGATGCGCGCTCACCTTGGCGGCAATCCAAGTACTTTGCGACTCCGGAGGCTGTGCCGTGAGAATCTGGAATGCCGTGCATGCTTTCAGGCAACCAGCAACCTGTAAGCTTTGCCGCTGCCAAGGCCCCAGCTCAGGACGTTCTCCTGCACAAAGGCTGTGAGCTCATCCGCCGTGGGCGCATGGAAGCTCTGACCCACCACAGTTCCCCTCCTCGGCTGCGATAGCTTCAGTTAGGCGCACTCTAGGCCCATTCCGGGCAAGACCAGCACATGTCACATTACCGTAACACCACAACCGAGGCGATGCTCAATAAGCAGCAACCCAAACTGACTTTGACACAAAGCTCTCCAAAACATTCACAAACCAACAACCGGCCCCCATCCCCGTCCCGCAACAAGACAAAAGGTGTCACTTGTGGCCGGGGCGCTGCGCCTTGGCAATGCGGCCGATGCAGCTGGCACTGGGCTCTCTGCAGCCCTGGAGCGGGCCCTGTTCCAAGACCTCGGGTTGCAGCATGGCTGCTGGACTGGCCCGAGGTGAAATAAATCTCATGCAGGGATGGTAGGAAGGAATCCTGCTACTGCAAGCCTACACACATCTTGCGCTTCATGAGGGGCTGGGACAGTCTCCCAGCAGCTGCATGCACAAAATCTCAATTCTGAGTTGACTGCTGAATAGCTTGAGAATCACGTCGTGCAGACCGGTGGTTGCCGCTGGATGCCCACGTAGTATCAAGTTAAGCTTTCAATGGACGGCTCAGGTTTTAGCCCTCTGGCCACACGATTGCACAACCCTCCCACAAAGGGACCAAGAACAAGCCACATGCTCTCGAAAGGTCCTGCTCTGCAAGGCCTCCGCGTTCACCAAATGTCCATGTTCAATGTGTCAATGTGCCTGCAAATGAGGAAAATACCTTCTTCGGGCGATCCTCTCTCAACTTACTTGCGCTGCCCACCGCACAAGTAAAAGGCAATGTCCATGCTTCAGTGCAGCACGCAATGCTGGAGTACATGTCTGAAAGCTTAAGCCCGACTTTATACATAACGTAATTTTATCAGCCAAAGGATGCGAGTTGGATGATGTGCGCCTTTCTACTATGTGGCCGGAAGGTCTGCCCGGCTGTCATGGCCGCACGGAGGAGGAGGAAAAGGATAAGGAGGGTAATACGGGGGTCCAAGCACATGCCGAGTACAGTCTCACAACCGTAAACCCGGCCTGCTCTTGGACAAAGGGAGGCACAGTGCGCAGCGCATCCGCAGCGCGCTCGTTGAGTCCATTCTCCACTATGAACCTGGGGGAACTAGTGCTGCGGTGCCCAGAGCTGATCGGCAACAAGTTTTGTTTGATAAAATGCCCAAGCTCGCCTCCCAAGCGCTGGCTACCTCGCGTTACCTTTCCTTCGTGCCATGGCACTGCTCAACAGCTTCATGATTGAGCTGGACCTCTTGAACCGAGGTGATCGGCCTTGGATCATTGGCACGCGGGGCCCATGAGCAATCTTGCGAAACTCCGGCACAAGTTAGCACGCAGAGCGCGGATCATGCGCGCAAATATGGGCACACTCTGCCCATTGGAGCTTGGGACAAGCCCTATCTGAGGCCAGCCACATCCTGGGAACCTGCGTGGGTGCAAACTTCTGGACCGATTGAGCTTTGGCGATGCGACCAATGCATCCTGCGTGCTAGCGGTGCATGCCCTGCATTCCCTTGCTGAAACATCACATCCAGCTGAACTCCCAGCATGAGAATGGATCCAAGAGCTGCTGGGTTGCAAGCATAACGTGCCATGCCACAAAATGATGCGAGCATATTCGGCATATTCATATGACCTAACGAGACAAGAGCAATAACACAAAGATTCTGACACACGGTATAATGGCGCAACACCATGCACCCAATGTCCCGGCCAGTCCTGCACTGGGCTCGCGGCAGCTGGCCAGGCTCCCCTGTGAGATGACCTGCCGGCCGCTTGAGCCTGCTTGGTCTTGAAGAAGGAACGTCCAAAATACTGCAAGAACCAAGGAAACACCTTTCAGTCTAAAGGGGAAACCCCCTTGGAATATGTCACTTGCATGAGGGTGACACCGGCCTGCATCTGAATCTCGGGGTCCACTTCTCCTTGGATTGAGATATGTGGCCACATCCTCGACCGAACCAGACCACCCTCGCCACAAACAATCAGCCTGCCATGACGCATGCGGCAAAAGCAAACCCTTGTGCCAGCTTGGTGGCGCAGTGCGTCGGCAGCTCGTTCATTGAGTTGATTCTGCACGATGAAGGTTTCAACGTCTGGCCAGGCTTCGTGGCCGCTACCTAGCAGCTGCACACATTTTGAAGTTCCAGGTGCAAAACTCGACTGAAACTTTCCAGACCTCTGGGATGCCATGTGGAAACTCATTAAGTTGAACACAGCCGCTTTGCAATCAAAGAAACCTGCTTCAAGCTTCTGTGCTTCGGATGGTGCCCATTCTGCGATCCCTTGCACGCAGACTATGGCGGAACACGGAACGGAGAACCTGCTGGAAGTAAACTGAGCCAAGTGACCACCGCCCATCAAGTGACCAGAAGGTGGGCCTCAAGAAAGCAGGCAGCGCACGCAATCTGCCCATGAACGTGCCAATCTGCCCATGAACGTGCCAATGGAAACCAGGTGAGGGGGGACATACCAAGTCCAAACCAACGAGAGATCCAGCGGAAAGTTGGTGGTTATTCCCTCAAACTTGATTGGACATGTCTCAAGCTTCCGCGAACCCTTCCGCATCTGTCGCGGGCCAGTCCTTCAGCGGGCTTCCGCGGTACATGTTTGTATGGTTTGCTTCCGCATGCTCCCGTGACATGTTTTACCACAAATCGGGCTGTTCACAAACTGAGAAAGAAAGCCTTCAACAAAAATCGTCCGCATGCTTCCGTGCATGCTTCCGTGCATGCTTCCGCGCATGCTTCCGCGCATGCTTCCGCGCATGCTTCCGCGCATGCGGCGCGGTGCGCATTTTCAAGAACAGTGCCCCTCTCCCAGTACTTTCAATTTTCAAGAGGGAACAACGCTCTGAAGCGCCTGCAACTGAGATGCTCTGGACAAAGTGTCCGGCAGGTGCTCGGCCCAGTGCTGCCTCAGCCCTGCGGATGCGGCCAACGCCTCGGCACATGGACAAATGTGGATTCAGCCAGCTCGAATGGTCCCTGAGTGCTGAGAATCCCATGTCAAGTTGTGTCCAAGGCGCAGCCCGCGCTGGGCTCTCGGCAGCTGGCCAGGCTTCCCTGCTCCAGGACCTGGGCTTGGGGCACCCTGCACAGCTCGGCGAGCTTGCGGTTTGACGGTCCCGTTTCTGCGAGCGGGCCAGTCCCGCCATACACAGGACACTTACATGATTGCTTGCCAACCGCGGCCCCAGTCGTATTGGGGGGTACTCTAGGACTCAAGCTCCTTGTGCCCTTAATTGGGCGGGGTGCTTATTCCTAGGGGGAAGTGATTGTCGGGGCCTCGAGGGTCGCCTGCTTTTGAGGTTTGGTATAGAATTGGCCCATTCCAAGAGTAGTCTTGTAGATTCGGCGGTCTGGAAAAAGAGTGTTTTCCTAGTAGTTTGCATTTATTGATAGGGGAAAGAATATTTTGCAAAATTAACGCTCTACTAAAGCAGGTATTGAATGTTTCCCTGCCCTCGTGGCTGCCACCTTGCAATCTGCAAGACTGGCTTCCAGCCGCATGCAGCTCATGCAAATCTGGCTGCAGCTATCTCTTGCGACGAGCATCTAGTTGTTGCACATCCGGAGAACAAGAACGAAGGATGGCAGAAGAACTCTGGTCAAGTGCCTTGGATGGCAGCTGGCGCTGCCCATTCGGAACAACCGGATCAAGCGCTAGCGGCTATCTCACTCTATGTCTTGAGAGATATCCGGTGCAGGCACATTCGGGCTTGATGGCACCTGCACCCAAGGCACATTGTCCAGAATGAACTGTTCCACTTCATTCTCCGCTCCACGGAAGGGCTCCTTCCCAAGGTTCCGTGTCTCAGCAGTCTCTCTTCCGATTCCGGCCTGCCAGCGGCCCGGCTCGGCCGAGGACTTCCTAAGGCACGCTCACTCAAGTGCATCTCCAAAGCCCCAGCCACGGCAAAATGTTCTGCAAAGCGCCCCTGGGCTGTCCAAAATGCAACCTTGTGGTGCCTCCGCACCGGATGCCTTGCTTGATTGTGACTCATGACTCATGCCAATAAAGTTCGAGACAAGGAGCTGCAGCTTCCCAATACGGCCGATGCAAGCCGCACTGGGCTCACGCGTGCCTTGCAGGCTCCCTTGCTCCAACACCTGCAGTGCATCGCAGCCAACTTCACTCCTTTGCCAAGCCATCTCACTAACCTGAAAGAAGCGGAAGGCAGTGAGGCAAGCAACCCACACATGTCACGCATGTGTGTGTGTGTGTATGCGTGTGTGTGTTCATTCGTGTGTGCATACATTACATTGTGTTACATGGCAGCGCATCGCAACGCGTTGCATTGCATTGCGTTGCATTGCATTGCATTGCGTTGCATTGCATTGCATTGCCTTACATTGCATTGCATTTCATGCACTACACTAAACTACATTTTATTCCATTGCATTACATCAAATTTGCTGCATTGCATTGCACTGTGTTGCATTGCATGGCATGGCATGGCATGGTATTGCATTGCATTGCATACAAACATACAAAGGTATGCACCCGCCAGACCAAGATCAAAACAGCGCAAAGATGGCGCCTCTTCGGGATGAACATCCCTACAACATGTGTGACTCGCCCCAGTTGCCAGTTGCCCGATTGGGTCTGGCTCGCGTACCCAGCCTTTCGCTGAACTGCAGGGCCGACACTGCGCAGGGCATCGGCCGCTCGTTCCTCGCAATGAGAAGACAAAGCATGCGCGAAAGTGCATGCATATCAGCCACTGACAGCGAAGCACACGGTCGCCCTAGTTGCCATGCTGCAGTTGCTGGTGCCAATGCATCTCTGTAGGCTCAAACGTGTGCTTGGCCCGTGCCGCTCATCCGAGCACACATGCTGCATCGGTGGCATGCCAAGCCAAATGCCGACCACTTCAACCGACACGGCAGGCGAAGTGGTCGAAACCCCCAATGCCGCTGGGCGTCATTCAGGCCGTTTTCCCAAATGAACGCTTCGACCTCCTCAGCTGAGAGGCAGATTCACGAGCCGCAAAAGAGCAAGTGGCAATCGCCATTCTTATTGCAGAAGTAACATTCATCTGAGCAAGGGCTCTGCAGCAGAGCTTGCAGGCAGGCAGGGTGTGTGGACTGCCGGCGTGTTGGCTGCCGGCATGAGGGCCTTATCTAAACGAAGGAATGGACGGGAGCTGCCATTTCATGATGGGCCCATGACTGGGCAGCAAATGATAGCATGCAATCAGAACAGAAAAGCCTGCCTAGCTTTCAAAGGGCTCGCTTGCATGCGAGCAGGTGGCTTGCAACTGCTGTGGTGCAATTTGCGCCCGGTTGAGGCCTGAGCTGCAGAATGAGTAAAATGGCCAGAACCGGATTCCACTCTGCCAGGGAATTTGGCTGGCGCACCAGTGCAGTACTACCAGTACCAACAAGCCGTGGTCCATGCCTTATCATCCTGTCTGCCAGGCTGCGACCCATAAGTCCAGCGTTTGGATCTCTGCAGCTTCGCAGGCTGCCCTGAGCCGCAGCTACCCTGAACCCCACAAACATAGCATAGCTGCCTCTTGAAGGCCCATCGCCAGAAGATATATGAGAGGAGGGAGTGTAATTTGAGCTCAACCTCCAATGCTCAACTTACATCGCCACTCCCCACCTGGTCCAAGACCTGCCGCTGCACCCACTGCACTGCGCTCCTCAAAGCCACAGCGGCGCGGTCATCCAAGCCGTTCTCCTCAATGGCTCCGACCAAAAGTTTGGTTGGGGGGCTGTCACTTCTGGCCGCCTCTAAGCACATGTCAAGCGGATGTGATCAAGGGATGGGACAAGTCTTGGTGCAGCAACCATGAAGGCCAAACTCAGACCAAGCGCTCTGTCCAATCAAGCTCAAACCTGCTCCCACGCACTTCACACCAAGCTGCTAGAATGAATTCTTCCACTTCTTCGGCGGATGGCCCTTGAGTGTGGGGTATGGCCTGCAGGGCCCGGGCTGGCTACAACAGAAGGGCCAGCAACAAGCATTCTGCAAGCTGATGCTTTCTGCCAATACAAGCACGGCGCACAAGAAGAGCAGGATCCAGCTGCTTGTGAGCTTTTCCGATGCGCCCAATGCCTTAGCTAATGCTCAAGAAACAAACTGCAGCCTGGCCCTCCAGCAGACATGCGTCACAAGATGCAGAAAATCATTGGAAAACGAAACGCGTAAAAAACACTCATAGGGAACCCGGGTTTGCAGGCATAGCTCATGAAATGATTGCATGCCAGGCTGCATCCGGCACTCGGCTCCCTGCAGCTGAGGAGGCTGCCCTGAACCACAACCGCAACGACCACAGGAGGCCTTGAGAAGGAAGCCTTGAGCATTCACTCAAACCGTCAAACCAAACTTTCGCCTGCCTGGTCAATCACTTGCCGTTGAACGGCAGGCGGCGCACCTTCAAGCGACAGGGAAATGCCCATGCTACGGGCTGTGGCAAGCAAAATCCTTAAGCCTCTCATGCGCCCTGCACCCCATGCCGTTGACCTGTATTGATCGGTGGGTGCGATCCGCATAGCGCAAGTTAGCCCGAGGCTTTGCGATTGCACTTTGACCCCATGCTGCCAAACCACCACCCACCCAAGCCTCGCAGCGCATCCGCCGCTCTCTCGTTGAGCTCATTGGCTTCAATGAAAGCCTCCACTTCCTAGGCGAATTCTGGCAGGGCATGGTTGGCATGCGTATGGGATGTGCAGTTGCCGCACACCCTCTCCTCCATCATCGCTGAAGCCATGAAAGCCGCATGAACTGGGCAAACCAAAACGTGTGTTCGTCAGACTGACTCGCCAGTGGCATGCCCAGCTTCATCTCTGCTTGGCGGAATGAATAGAAGAGGAGGAGCGGACTCGCCAGCCTGGCGCACACCAAAACCATCTCCTCAAAGCTTTGTGAGAATCTGAACGTGCAAAGCACCCCAGCCGCAGCAATATGCCATGGCAACTATTCGAGGGTCTTGCCTGAGCACGCTTTAAGCGACCCATGCAGCCGGCATTGGGATCTCGGCAAGTCTGCAGGCTGCCCTGTCGCGTGGAGCTCAGGGTGAGACAAAGTGAGAGGGCGGCAGGCTGACTATATTATTATGTGGCGTGCGCTCTCTGGCCTCTGAACCCTTTCCAGCTACAAATATGGGTGTGGCAGGGTATGGCTTTTGCCTTAGACCACGACGCGTATGCCCAAACAAGCAACCCCGCAGCACATGCCCAATCATGTGATGAGTCAATGGCATTGGGGTTGCAGTGGAGTTGACATCTACCCACGTTGAGGACGCGTGCTGCCCATATCAAATCCAATCCGGTCATCCCTGTCCTGGTCCAGGACGTACTGCTGAGCTTGCGTGGACGCCGCCCGCAGCGCGTTGGCCGCCCGCGGCTGGAGGTTATTCTCACCTCACCCACTGCCATTCATTGACAGGTCGATGAAAACAAAAGAATCTCAAGAATCTCAATATCCTCAAAAAAAACAAAATGCGTGCAAGGATTCCGTGCAGAAAAGCTATTGTTTGCAAATGCCCGGCAAAGACTCCCAAGCTGAGGGCGTGCTTCTATCCAACATGCTTTCTGGCTCGGAGCTTCACAAGGACCGTGGCCAGCTCAAGCCAAGACTGCCACGACTGCCAAGACACTGACAAACTGCTCCACATCGGGGTGCGCGCCGGGAGGCTGCGCCTGAATGGTTAAACACGGGAAGGCCATGGCACAAGGTGCCCTCCATCAATCCATCTGTTTGCACCTATTTCTTATCAACCTGCCTCTCACCCGGTCAGCCGGGTTTAGGGTTTCGGTCTTCGGCTCAACACTGTTTAGCCGCCGACTTTCTGCGAATAATCCAGCTTCGCATGAAAGACCGAGGCTGCCACCCCGCCCCACCACACTGCACCAACTACTGGTAACCATAGAGATCATGCAAAGTAAGTATATACATATGTCTATGTATACATATATATATGTGTGTGTGTGTGCGTGTACCGGTAAGAGTAAGTTAGTTAAGCTAAATGCGAGCCGCGCCTTTCGGATGCGCCCCACGCAGCTGGCGGAGGGGTCCCGGCAGCCCACCAGGGAGCCCTGCTCCAGCACCAAGCGCCGCACGTAGTCGGGGGCGCTCCGCAGCAGCCCCGCCTATCGGATCAAACCCCGTCAAACCTGTCACCGTCGGCACACGTCGGCACACGTCGGCACCAGGGGACACGCCTGATCAAGCAGTTTATCCAGGGTTCCCAATTGGACCATTGAGCAGCCACGTGTTTGCTGGATAAACGGGCCAGGGAAGGTGGCAAAAGGCAAAGTGCAAAACTCACCCATGCAAATCCAATGCTGAGCCTGGAAGTTGGAAGTTTCAGCAATCTGTGGAAACAGACGCGTCCCAGCCCCGTGCTAGGCAGGTCCATCAAGCTAAATTGCAAGACAAGCCGCCGCTCTCTCGTCGATGTGGTTGTCTACCTGGATTGAGAAAAGCCGGCAAAAAGATGAGATGGACAGCTGTGCACAGCCTGGCCATTGATCGCAAACAAGTGCTAAGGTCTTGCCAGTGGTTGCCAACCCGTTGACCACCAATGTGGTTTCGACACAGCTTTTGGCGCGTCATTCTGCTAAGCTCCGGTCGACAAACTGCTCGATCTCATCTTGCGAGGCAGTCATCTCACGAAAGGCAGATTAGCCATCGCGTCCGCGAAATGATGATCATGATACGGTTCTATGGACGCGGCTCGGTACTGTGCTGAGTCAAAATCAAGGCACTCATGCAGAAATAGGAAGTGCCTCAAAGAGATGTTTTCATACATGGAACAAAGCGTGGTGTCCCTGCAAAAGAGTTGAGAAAGCTGCCAACGACTCTTCATACGAAAGTCCCTCTGGAAAGCTGAAGTATCATCGAGCCAGTGACGCGGGCAACTGCCAACAGAACCCACTGACTCCCACATGCATCTCTTGCACGGTTCTTGATTGATATCTGCTGTCCGTGGTGCCTCCGTTTTTTGGAACCTCAGCTGAGCTCTGGAACCTGTCCCAGTGGGAGCTCTCCGGCAACGCGCCGCTCCACCACCCGCTTGGAGAGGTGCGACAACGCCTGCAGCGCCTCGGGGTGCCGGAAGCCCGGGCCAGAACTCAGCAGCTGGGCCATCGCCAGGTCCTCAGCCGCCAGCCCCGCAGCCTCCGGCCTCGGAGCCGGCGACTCCGCGGGCATCTCCACCGTCGGTGCCGCTGGTGCCGCTGGTGCCGCGGCGTCCGCCAGCGCGCTGGCCAGGGCCCCATCGGCCAGGAGCTCCCGAAGCAGCCGGAGCTCCTGGGCCAGCAAAGCCGTCTGCTCGCGCAGCAGCGCCACCTCCGCCGTGTGCTCCTCCACGCCTTCCTCGATCTCCGCTTCCTGGAGCCTCTGCAGCAGGTGAGCCCGGCTCGGCGCCGCGTCCGGCTCCAGGTCAACGCCTGGGAAGTAGCCTGGCAAGCGCCAATTGTTCAAGCCCTCACTTACCAAAGGGGCACATGCCCCCCCTTTCAAAACCAGAATCGGGCCGGGTGGCCCTGCGCTGGCGCTGCAAAGAGCCATGGACCCAATTGCACTCCCAGCACGGCGCAAACGACACAGGCACAAAGGCGGGCACGTCTCATGATGACATGATCTTGGGCCAAAACTGCGCGGTCTCCATGGCCAAGGGCAACAGGGCATGCAGAACAAAGTTCCACCAGCCGCATGAGCCCCGAACCAAACTGCCCATCAGCTTGCCATATTCGTTCTCTATCCTGGCTAAACGCCTCTGGGCTTCGAATTTCTTGGCAGTTGCCACATAGCCGCCAAATGTTGACACTTGCTTTCTTCGCCTAATCCAAGCTGCATGTGACATGCATAGCCAGCTATATGTACAGCATGGAGAAACCCATGGGCCGGCGCTTTGTTGTAGCTGCTAGCTTTGGCAGCACTCCTCCGACTGCGCCACCGCCATCCGGAGCTGCGACGACCGGCCCGCGACGAGATGCGATGAGCGGCGTGTCTCCCATGTCAAAGCTCTGCATCACAGCCCACTTTGATGGAAGTTTCGCCCACTTGCAGGCGCAGGTGCGGTCGGACGACTTTGGGCACACACCTAGGCTGCGACTTGATGACAGGATTGCAACCAGCAAGCAAGTCAGCCTTGCCCAAGCAAAGTCTTGCTGTTTGATACCTGGGGATAGCATTGCGCAACCTGGATGTGGCACTGCGCCGGCACACGAAGGACGAATCCAAACAGAAAGAAGAACGTCAAAGACCCAAGCGAGACCGTTGGCAAATAGTGGACCCAACTACCCGATGTTTTTGGCGTCCCCGGCGCCCGCAAAGCTTTGGATTCGCATCCATGGAGAGAGTTCGCATTTTGGGCTTCATCAGGAGTTCCGCCACAACGTCGGCACCATCAGAGCAGTGCAAATCGTTTAGCTGGACCTGGCAAATCATGGCGCTTTCTTCCACTTCCAAAAGTTCAAGTCTGGCCAACTAAAAGCCTTGCCGCTGCTCTCCGCCCAAACTTGCCTGCAGCTGGGTCAGGTTCTCCAGCTGCGTAAGGGACATTGGCAGCGGGCCCGTCAGATTCATGTCATGAAGGTCCAGTGAGCCTCACTCAGCACAGGCGATGCCAAGAGATCCAAGAGTAACTCGCAGCGGGACATTCTCGCCGAGGGGCGCAAATGCGGCCAGTGCTGCGGCAAGTCCTCCGGGATCCCACCTCGGGTTCGCCAACTGCGTGGACATCAGACTTTGGGATCTTTGGGCGTCAACGGATGCAATTTCTGTCACTGTTCGTGCTGATAGCGTGCCCAAACCCCAAACCGGCATAATGAGCACATGCCGTTACTCACCCAGCTTCATGCACAAAGCGAGCAGCCATGGATAAAGTTGGCATCCAAGTGCATCTTCTCAAGGGAGCGCCACCTAATGACGCGCACATACGCGCAGCAGAAACACCTGGGGCACTGCTCAGCGCAATGGACTGTATTAAATGTGACTCCACGGTTGGGCAGATTCAAAGCTTTGATAAAGCCTGCCCATACAAGCACTCCGACCCTTCACCAAAGCCGCGCCTCCACCAAGGCAGAGACATGTCATCCAGGCGGATGTTCCAGCCGTGGACTGGGCAGCGCCACACTGGGGGCGTTCCATCTGCGCGTGCCACATAGCCAGGCACACAGCGGCTGCGGTCTGGCACCCAGTCGCCTCACAAACTGCCGCCCCAAATTGAAAAAGATGAGCAAGACCGGGCAACCGAAGCCATGCTCTGTTTGCTGGAACTGCCCAATACGTCCCGTGTCAATTGACTAGATAGTCCAAAAACACACCCGAGCATTCACACCCAATAATTGTCTGGTCCTTGCCTATGCAAAAGTTTGAGAGCTCCGAGTTCGGCTGTGGGTTCTCATCGACAGTGAATTTCTGCATGATCAAGTCTCCAGCACCCAACACCGAAATCGGTGAGCGCCGCTTGGGCAAATGATTCAAACAATCCACGCTGTTGAGGCGAAACGGACTTTTAAGCTAGCGCTCCCTGAAAGTGCTTGACAGTGCCACGCGGCATGAGAACTGTCGATCGTCCATGCAAGACATGTTTGGGCTAGTTGTTTGCCGCACAAAGGAATTGCGCCAAACGCATGTTCCATTCCGGCCTTCCCCGGGAATACAACTCAAAAGCGTCTGTCCTGGGCATGCATGCTCTTCTTCATCGTGGCCGAGCTTGCCATTCTCAAAAGCCTGGCGCGTGGATGAGCTCCAGCGCTCCAGGGCTCCAATGCACGGCAGCCAAGCGGCCTCGAACATCCGGAGGCCCGTGAGATTGCCAAGCTCCGGAGGCATGGATTCAGGTCCTTGGACAGCTTTCAGTTGGAAAGGACGGCATCCAAGGCCACAAGTGGAATGGCCCTGACACTGTAGATGTCCCTCAAATCATACAAATCTCTCAGAAAATCAAGCCACCCCGGAACCACCATTCAGCCACGCAAACGGCCATCTCTGTCAGCAGGCGATCTACATTAAAATATCTCCAATGCGCAATGCTCAAGTCATGCAAACCCATGATTGCAATGACAGCAATGACTCGATATCAGGCCAACCTGCTATTTTTCCAAAAAAGAGCCTAAATATACCCGGTGAATTGGGCAAACCCCGGTCCTGTGAGGTTGCAGCCAACCTCACACACGGCGTGGCTCTATAAGATCACACTTCCGCATTCAACCCCACTGACAAGCTGCAGGCTGACCCTAAACCCTAAGCACTCAGATTTGGGCAAACTCAGGCCCAGACCACGTTCACATGTAGGAGCTGTGACATCGCTCCAAGGCAGGCTGGTAAGCTTTTCACTGCCCTGTCCTCCTGCAACAGCGATGAGCGTTTCGCCCTCCCATTGCCTAGACGCGGTTTAACGAAGCCTCACCCCTTGGACGACTGAACCCGAAGAAATGACTCAGCATGTTGAAGGACAGGATGTGGCTTCTACAGCCTGCTTATATATCCTGAAGCAGCTCCACCCACGCCTTGCTCACGAGGTGGGGGCTCACGTGAAGGTTCCGGATGCCCGTGAAGCCACAAAACCAGCTGGGCACGGCGGGCCCCACCACTTCAATGTCCTGAATAATAGCTGCACGGTGAATCGGTAGACCCGACAAACCAGATTTGTCCCAAGGCACCAATAACTGCCAGCGAGGCGCAGCAACCACCCACCATTCTGCAAAACCAACCCAAAAAATCCGCACATGTATCTGAGGAAGTCAGTAGTCAGTTCGTCCCATCATGAAATGCAAAGTTCCTCGCCGTGCAAGTCACGGTGGGGCATTTGTCGAGCTTTGGCGCAGTTGCCCCGTCTGCGTCTGCTACGTCTAAGCTGTTTGCATGCCAGAGGCTCTAGTCCAAAGATGCCAGCAGCCCAAGCCGGCAGCGCAATAGGATCCCAATCTGGTAGATCCTGGCTCAAAGCTCACTCGCAATCAAAGCGACTGAGGTTTTTGTGCCTGTGCATGTCTACCAAACTGTCGCTGGTCCTGCGCCGAAATAAAACGGACAGTCCGCACGTTGGGGAACACACTTGCCACCACCTTGAAGGATCCTTCAAGGAGCATCTGTTGCTTGCGACAGGCGAGAATTCAAAACCCCAGGTCCTGCTCGCAGCCACTCGCAAGATTCGAACTCCAAAACGCGCACGCCTTTTAGCTGCACCAGGCCCTCCAAGTCCAAGTCCTCCAAACTGGTGGCCCGGTGATGCCATGCAGACACACTCACACACAGACACGCAGACACACTGACACACTGACACACACACACACAGACACACACACACACAAACAGACAGACAGACAGACAGACAGACAGACAGACAGACAGACAGACAGACAGACAGACAGACAGACAGACAGACAGACACACACACAGAGACACGCACACAGACAGACACACACACACACAGACACAGACACAGACACAGACACAGGACCCAGACCCAGACACAGACACAGACACAAACACAGACACAGACACAGACCCAGACCCAGACCCAGACCCAGACCCAGACACACACGACACAGACACAGACACAGACACAGACACAGACACAGACACAGACACAGACACAGACACAGACACAGACACAGACACAGACACAGACACAGACACAGACACAGACACAGACACAGACACAGACACAGACACAGACACAGACACAGACACAGACACAGACACAGACACAGACACAGACACAGACACAGACACAGACACAGACACAGACACACACACACACACACACACACACACACACACACACACACACACACACACACACACACACGCACACACACACACACACACACACACACACACACACACACACGCAGCAGACACACACACACACAAACAGACAGACAGACAGACAGACAGACAGACAGACAGACAGACAGACAGACAGACAGACAGACAGACAGACAGACAGACAGACAGACAGACAGACAGACAGACAGACAGACAGACAGACAGACAGACAGACAGACAGACACAGACACAGACAGAGACACGCACACAGACAGACACACACACACAGACACAGACACAGACACAGACACAGGACCCAGACCCAGACACAGACACAGACACAAACACAGACACAGACACAGACCCAGACCCAGACCCAGACCCAGACCCAGACACACACGCAGACACAGACACAGACACAGACACAGACACAGACACAGACACAGACACGGACACGGACACAGACACAGACACAGACACAGACACGACACAGACACAGACACAGACACGGACACGGACGCACACACACACACACACTTGATGGAAGACACTAAACACTCTAGAGACGCATCCCATGCGCCAACAAGGAACCTTGGAGTTTCGGCAGCGTTCAGACATCACAGCCCTAATCAGGAGTGCCATCCGCAGTGATGCTTACTGGCTAAGCAGAGGCTCAGGATGGTGGCACCCGACTCCGAAAAACGAACAGAAAAGGACACCGAAGAACAGGAGGGGGGCACGCACACACACACACTAAGCTAGGGGGACAAAACCGGAACAGAAAAACCTGAAGAAAAGGAAAAGGCGAAGAAAAGGAAAGAGGAAGCGCCTTCATCTTGCAATCGATGGCTGATTTAGACTTTTTCCCCTGCCTGTGCGCTGAAACGCCTGCCTGCTGTGCTCAATTGGGCTCACTCGAGGATGGTCCATAGGGTCGGTACCGTTGAGGCCCATCCTGTTGTAGGAGTCGCTCAGCTGGTCCACGCCGGGCGCCATGCGTGCTGCCGAGTTGGAGCCGGACATGGGACCTGCGTCGGGACGCCTCATCACCGTCACGTTGTGGGGGTTCTCGATAAGGTTCGGGTGAAACATCAACGTATATAGTGAAACACGGCGCTGGGATGCTTTGAGGTTCAGGTAAAGGTCCAGATCAGTGGCGCAGGTCAGTGGTGAGGGTCGTCGAGGTCAGTAGAAAAGGTTAGTCGGTCAAATCTGGCTCTCCTCGAAAACTCCCCGGTCTCCCTCTATCTCCTTCTCCGATGAGCTGCCGTCCTCCGCCTTGCCATCTCCTCGAAGACTTCTCAACCGCTTTCTCATCTTTGCTCTCACAGCTCCATCCGGATCGAGACCTGTCATTCCAACAACTGCGCTCAGCTCCTTCTTGCTCTGCAACTTCAAACACCTTCTCCCTTTTATTCTTTTTCTTCTCCTTTTTTCATTTTTCCATCATGGCCTCCTCGCGGCCCCGCCGTTTTTCCGGGGCCTCACCACCCCGTCGCAATCTCCAGGGCAAACGTGAAGCCGAGCCAGAGGATCCCGTCGCCCGCTGCACCACCTCAAAAGGTCCTCACTGGGAGTGCCCGACCAAACCCACAAAGTCCTCCACCACACGCCGGACACTTCCAATCACCTGTGTGGGAGCCTGCCAGTAGCTCCCCTGCCCCACCACCAACGCCTGCCCCGGTGTCAGAGCCACCAAAGAAACCTCCTCACCTTTCTCCCACCTTTCTCCTCTGCTGCTGCTGGTCTCCAGAACTTCGCGCCCTCTTCCACCTGATCACCTTTAGGGCCATCTACTTCCCTTTTCCTGGCCACCCCCTTCCTCCTTTACCAGCTCCTTTCCCTTTCTCACGCCACTCTCTGAACTGCCGCTGCTGCTCTCTCTCCGCTTGTTCTTTCCCCTCCGAGGGCTCCGCGAACCTGCCCCACCTCCCTCCGGGCGCAAAGCCGGGTTGTTGGCCGTGCAGGGGATCAACCCGACCCAGTATCCGGGACCCTTCGTCCACCCCACTCTCGCTGGGTGAACTCGCTGGTCGAGCGATCTCAGGAACCTCAACTGCTGGCTCCGGCACCTCCTCCTGAACCACTACCTTACTCTCCTCCCGAGCTGGACTGGCGGACCTCCTCCTCTTCTTTTTCCTTCCTCTCTTCTGATCTCTGCCTCGGCTATCTCTCCGCTCCTTGTATCTTCCTGCAGCAACCTCGACCTCAAAGCCCTCTTGCGATACCCTTTCTCCTCCCTCTTCTGCTCTCGATCTTTCTCCTCGCGGCTCACTCCTTTTCTCCTAGACGACTCCTTCTTTCCTCCTTTTCTCTCTTTCCTCCTCCTCGCTTTCTCCTTTCTCACCCGCTCCGCCTCTTCGCGGCTATCACTCACCTCACTCGACGGCTCCTCCTTGACGGCGGTCCTTTCCTCACCTCCTTTTCCTCCTCCTTCTTTTTCCTCCTCCTCCAACTCCTCACCACTGGGGACCTCCCTAGCCACAGGGTCTCCCCACCAGGAGTGAGTACGGACCCACTCCCCCGACCCCCCCCCCCTTCGGAGCCTTCTGCAAAATCCAGAAGCTTTTTCAGGAGGGCCCGAACCTTCTCTACTGCAAAGGCCCTGAGCAGAGCGGTCCGCTCAGGGGCTCCACAGAAGAGCTTGATCCGCTCAAGGGCTAAGCACAGCCCACAACGGCACACTCCCTCACGGGAGTGCGCCCACAAGCTCAAGCCGAAACTGCGGTGAAAAACCGGTGGCATGCATCTTCACAACCGGGACGTCTTACGTATATATATATATATTATATATTCGCCCCAAATCGCACAACTCATCATCAAATCGCATTTCCTTTAGGAAATGTTGGCAGCACCGGCTTCCTGGAGGTTCACGGGCGGCTCCTTCAAGGTCACGCGCACCAAGTGCAAGTCCTTCTCAGCCCCTTGGCACCATTAAAGCCAAATCGTGAGCGAGCGCTCGCGGGAGAAACATATAAGCCTGGTCAAATGAACCTTGAGTTGAGACGGGCGTCCATGCTGGCCGCACACCCACAAGTCGGAGCACTTGCAAAGTTGTCTGGCAAGCTGCTCCTGACACCCAAGAGGTCGACAATCCTTGTTTCACCCTCTTCCAGAGTTGTGTTACTCAAAACGCTTGGCACGCAGCAGAGAGAAGCCGGAAAATGCAAACTGGCAATCATTTCAGGGAAGCCAGACGAGCCCAACCAAGCTCCAGGCAAGCTCCAGCTGAACCGCACGCCCATCCGGCCACACAAAGCAAACGTCCTCTGTGGAGGCGGCGGTGGCCTGCTGCCAGAGGGCCAGGCACTCCCTAAGCTGCGAAGCCGGCTGCAGCGAAAGGAGCCCAGCTCGACGCAGCTGAGAGACTTAGTTCCCTTGGGAAGGCCATCCGCAAACCTCAGCCATGCCGGCTATTGGGCGATCGGCTATATTCATCTGCATTCTGCCGGACACCGGGCCCCGCCTGGAGGTTCTGGAGATTTTCCACATGGTTCGCAACTCCTGGTGGAAGGGTGCGATTTCCTCAGGCACGCCGAAGCCCAGGAAGTAGAAGAGCGGTGTAGCTTCTGCAAGCCGCCGGTTGGCATAGAGCTCACCTGTCAGGCCAAGGTGAACATAAGGCCTCAAGTGGCCAGCCTTGCCTGTTACTCAGAAGCAACGAGCACAACCAACACAACGGGCTCGTCCACGGGTTTTATGGATTTTAAAGTTCTGGGCCCAAACACCCGGCCTATCTTGGAATTCTGCAGCACAAACTCGGTGACCTGCTTCGCAGCCCGCAGCCGGTTGCGCTGGCTGACATCGATGCTCAGGTGTGACTCTGCCAGCTTCTGCGAAGCCCAGTCAGTATAGCCTAAGGTCATGAAGACCATGAAGGCAATGCAGGCATATCAAGGCTGCAAGCTATGACCAACAAGATCAACAAGGCCCAGCACGGCAAACATGCTGATAGGACCCAAAGTGGAAGCAGATTTGCCCTGGGCAAAAGGACCCCACTTCGATTTGGTGAATCGCCACATCGTATGCCATGTACCGTCGAAGGCCCCAAGTCTTCAACATCCTACACCCCGTGCGAGCGCAAGCAGGCCTTGCTCCAGTAGCTCCCTCAGCTCTTCAGCCTCTTCCTCATCTTGGACCACTGCCTGCCACTCTGCGACAGAGACGTCGAAGGCTGCCGCCCACTCCTGCGACGGATCAAGGAAGGCTTGGCTTTGGGTGGGGGCTTGCTTGCATCACGCAGGCTTGGTGCCATGGCCGCAGAGAATCAAGGACCTATGACTCAGTATGGAGAGATCATACAAGCGTCTTATTAGAAGTGTTCGATACCCTTCAATACATATGATGCCTTTAATGCCCTCAATGCTGTTGCCCTTCAGAAGTTGCAAGTCTGGCCTACATGCACAAGTATTTCCACATCCTGCTGGCTGGGAGAGGAGCGTTGCAAGACCCCCTGCTCGATGCGCTTCACCGGAAGATCGCACGGCGCACATCGCACCAGTGGCAGAAGGCCAAGCAGCAAGCGCATTGCTGCGGCCACTTTGGGCCGCCAAGCTTTCAGAAGTCACCCGAACTCTGTGGTAGCAGTGTCAGCTTGGGGTTGACGAAGGGTGTTGCCATATGCCAATGCCAAATACCTTGCAGCCAGCAAAAGGCCAAATGAATGCCAGAAGCTGCGTATGCCTGTCTTCATTTTACCCAACACTGGTTCCAACACCTTGTTCCCCCATCCTGTGGTTTGCAATCGGACGCGCCATCACCGGACCATCATTGGTAGGCCGCCTTGATTCTCGCCTGCCGTGCTTCAAAACCCCCGCGGCTAGCGGCCCATTCGCTAGCTGATTTGTTTTCGAAGGCTGTCATGCACGAGCTCATTGGCTTGATCTGCGCCATGCGCTTGCAGAAGAGCGTGATATGCCCGAAGTGATCTCCACAAGTGCCGCGAGCAGAGGAGCTGTCTGAACTTTTGGAACCTAAAAATATACATTTCAATTCTTCGAGCTCCAGGACTAGTGGTAGCACCAGGTTCGGTGAGAAGGCCTTTGCCTCTCTTTATGGACAGATTTGCCCACTGCAAGCTGCTTGGCGCAAGCTTGGCTCCGCCTCAGCGGACCCCTCTCCGCTTCAGGAAAAGATCTACGCGGGCCACCAGCTGCGTGGAGTCCTCGGCCTGAAAAGCCCGAAGAGGGGGGGAGGGGGGGTAGGGCACGATGGAAGGCGGCACAAGAACTCAAGACATCAAGCAGAATCAAGCAAGCCCATTGCATGGCACAAGCGCTGCAGGTTAGCATAAGCTCAGCTGAAAGATCCTGTCCTGCGCATCAGGCGCAGGTGGCGGGGGAGGTGCAGGTGGCAGTTCCGGAGGTGCAAGAGGTCCTCGCAGGCAGGATGTATGTGTGTGTGTGTGTGTGCAGACTGGTGTGGGTCTCAAGGTTTGGGTGGACGGGGGTTCAGAAATCTTGCCTTAGCGGCCTTGCCAGGTGCATAAGAACACCGCAAAGGACTCCCACTTCGCCCTCTCCTTCTGACTTGTCGGCTGGTAAGGGTGGAGCTGTTGGGGGCATCATCTCTTGCAGCTGATGAAGCAAATCATCAAGCTGACCTCAGTAGGGCAAGTACTCATAATCGCCAACGAACGCAGAAGCTGAGATAGCAAAGTCGGGCGTGCAACGAGGCCAGGCCATGCGAGCGATGAATTCAGACAGCGAACCATTCCCAATGCCCAGGGGCCTCGATCAACAGTATCACAATCATGGCGCGACTTCTGCAGACCATCCCACAACTGTTGCTCAGATACCTCGGCTCTCGCTTTCTCAAGAACTGTGCAGCAAACCAACCCCGGCGCTGGTCGTACATGTCAGTATCAAGCTTGGACGTAAGAACGCAAAAGACCGGCCAAGGATAGGATGGTGCCAGCAAGACGCAAAGCTGCCAAAGGTTTCCGTTGCTACAGCTTCTGCCGAAGGAACTGGCAGTCCCGTGATGCTGTCCAAACCAACCTGGTCTGCAACAGACCCCAGGAGTGCCATGGCGTCGCCCCACTCACTGTCCGTCCCAGACATGGCTTGGACCGGCACGACGTTGATGCCAGGCATAGGAGCGTCCACGCCCTCGGAGAGGCGCGCAGCAGAGAGCTCACGCGATGACAAGCTCTGGTTGAATGAGGCCGTTGCCAGAGTCACCGCTGCCTCAAACGAGAAAGCGTCCCATAGAGAGGCTTCAGACAACAACTCTGCCGCACTTGGCCGCCTGGAAGGGTCCTTATCCAGGAGCCTCGCCACAAGTTCAATCAACGCCATGGAATAGCCCGCGTTACGCAGAGGCTCGTCCTCATGGCTGTTGAATGCAATTTGGTACACGAGGGACAGCACATTGGAGCCAGCAAATGGCAACCGAAGCGCCATCAACTCATAGAGCACCACCCCAATTGCCCACATGTCCACTGCTGACGCATACCGCTGGTTCCACAAGAGCTCTGGGGCCATGTAGGCAGGCGTCCCCACACAGCCAGATGCTGACTTGCCGCTTTTCAGCGCAGTGGAGATCCCAAAGTCCCCAAGCTTGCAAGTCCGCCAAGTGTCTTTGAGAAAAATATTCATCGCCTTCAAATCGCGATGGATGATCTCCTTTTGGTGGACGTGTTGCAAGCCTCGGAGCATTTGCTGCAGCCAGCTGAGAATCAACACCTCCTCCAAGTGTCTCCCAGTCTGACTTGCTGCTTGCACCGGCACTCGCAAGTCCCCGTTCTCACCGCACTCCATGACCAGGGTCAGGCGCCCAGAGTCGGGACCCGCACCAACCCACCAGCTTTCAATGTACTCAATGATGCACTCGTGTCTGAGGCTTTTGAGAATTTGGATCTCCTTCAATGCGCGCAGTCGGCCCTGCGCATCCATCCCTCGCAACGCCATCGCCTTCACCACAAACTGCTGGCTGGGGAGCCCAAGCCGATGTACCACCATCACCGTGGCAGTTGTCGAGCCACCCAGCCGCCGCACTGGCTCGTAGCCATGGGACCCCAAAGCAATCTCATCCGCCATCCTCTGCAGGCAAGCAGAACTAGCCACGTCTTCCGCGGCGCGCGCGATGTGCTCCTCCGCCTGCTCTTTGCAGCTGGGAGCGCGTGCCGCCTGGCTGTTCGGAATGCCAAGGTTCTGCGACTCTGGGGCAACTTTGGATGAGCCCTCGCCAAGCGACCTCAAAAGCTCTTCAAAACGGTGCATCGAAACTGCGTCGCTCTCCTCCCGAGTTTTCAGCATCTCCTCCCACACCCTCGCATTGGACACGACACTCCCAAGAGTCTCTGCAGAAATCAAACTGGCCGGGATCGGTTGGTCGGCAACACGACTCAATGTAACGTCACTGGCCATGGACCCCAGGAGTGCCATGGCGTCGCCCCACTCACTGTCCGTCCCAGACATGGCTTGGACCGGCACGACGTTGATGCCAGGCATAAGAGCGTCCACGCCCTCGGAGAGGCGAGCAGCAGAGAGCTCACGCGATGACAAGCTCTGGTTGAATGAGGCCGTTGCCAGAGTCACCGCTGCCTCAAACGAGAAAGCGTCCCATAGAGAGGCTTCAGACAACAACTCTGCCGCACTTGGCCGCCTGGAAGGGTCCTTATCCAGGAGCCTCGCCACAAGTTCAATCAACGCCATGGAATAGCCCGCGTTACGCAGAGGCTCGTCCTCATGGCTGTTGAATGCAATTTGGTACACGAGGGACAGCACATTGGAGCCAGCAAATGGCAACCGAAGCGCCATCAACTCATAGAGCACCACCCCAATTGCCCACATGTCCACTGCTGACGCATACCGCTGGTTCCACAAGAGCTCTGGGGCCATGTAGGCAGGCGTCCCCACACAGCCAGATGCTGACTTGCCGCTTTTCAGCGCAGTGGAGATCCCAAAGTCCCCAAGCTTGCAAGTCCGCCAAGTGTCTTTGAGAAAAATATTCATCGCCTTCAAATCGCGATGGATGATCTCCTTTTGGTGGACGTGTTGCAAGCCTCGGAGCATTTGCTGCAGCCAGCTGAGAATCAACACCTCCTCCAAGTGTCTCCCAGTCTGACTTGCTGCTTGCACCGGCACTCGCAAGTCCCCGTTCTCACCGCACTCCATGACCAGGGTCAGGCGCCCAGAGTCGGGACCCGCACCAACCCACCAGCTTTCAATGTACTCAATGATGCACTCGTGTCTGAGGCTCTTGAGAATTTGGATCTCCTTCAATGCGCGCAGTCGGCCCTGCGCATTCATCCCTCGCAACGCCATCGCCTTCACCACAAACTGCTGGCCGGGGAGCCCAAGCCGATGTACCACCATCACCGTGGCAGTTGTCGAGCCACCCAGCCGCCGCACTGGTTCCTGAGCCAAAAGCAAAACCGAAAAGTGCCAAATCTCACGTTCGCCGACTCATCTGCCCCGAGAGTTCGGCTGCGTTCTGTGCTTGACACCTTCGCATGGGATTCGCGTGGGCCGTGTGGCCCATCCCCGCTCCTTCACATCACACCGCAAAACCCCAGAAAGCTTCTCAAGTAGCAGGCTCGCACATCTGGCCCCATTTTTGGATCCGAAGGCAACGGCAAAATAGTGACCAAGACAAATGAAGACATTCCCTACACAAATGCAGTCATGTCTGCGTTGGGGGTGAAATGATGTCGGGCCGTTTAAGATGCACACTCGATTGATCTCAATTGCAATGCCACTCTCCTCATGAATTCTTTCGGATGGCTTCCTCAGGACAAAGACCAACAATGTCCCCCAATCGCCGTCCATCGCCCCGACCATGTCCGCAACCCAATCTGCCCAAACGAATGTCTCATTTCTACAGCCCGCTTAGGGCTGGAGAGATTGAACAAATGGACCCTGGCCTGACGGGTGTTGCCTTTGAAGATCCCCCGCTCAACCGGCCACGGCACGTAGCCGTGCGCCTCCAGCGAGATCTCAGCGGCCATCCGCTGCAACGAAGCAGCTGAGGCCACGCCGGCGGCCGCCAGTGCCAGCTGCGCCTGCGACTGGAGAGCCCCATGAGCCACATGAGTTCCATGAGCCTCGTGAGCCTCGTGAGCCTCGTGAGCCTCGTGAGCCTCGTGAGCCTCGTGAGCCTCGTGAGCCTCGTGAGCCTCGTGAGCCCCATGAGCATGAGCCTCGACTGATTTTGCGCCGCGCCTCTGCTTCAGCCATTGCATTGGCAAAAAGCACACGGGACAGGAGCGGTGTTTTGCTGAAACGTGGATGGGTGTTCACATCAGGCCATGCTGGAAACCGTGCCAGGTATTTCCTGCTAAATGGTCGACGCCATGAATCTTGGCCTGATGCGTCATCTGCAGTCCGTAACGGGTTAATTGACTCAAAAAAACAGGGCGCGGTGCTGATTCATGATTGCGCAGGCTACGATTCAAGTAGAAGTCAAACACCTGCTTCAGTGAATCTCTTTAAGGCACACCGTGGCCGGTGCAGTCTATGGCATTGACTTGAGCCTCCGGGCATTGACTTGAGCTGCACGCGCTGTTTGCCCTCTTCGGCCAGCAGCTTGTACCCTTGCCCTGACCACACCTTTTTGTCGCCAGGCTCAATACGGCAAGCCCAAAGAATCCTCCTCGTCTCTTTCCCAGGCCCACTCATGCACGTCGCTGTGATGCTGGTTCGGCTGCAGAAACGTTTCCCAGGTGGCGTCTAGGTGGTCGTCACCCATTGGCTCCCACAGAGTGATGCGCAGGTCGAGGCCTGGCAGGCTCAAGTGACGT
Organism: Effrenium voratum; assembly: GCA_963377175.1. Lineage (NCBI taxonomy): Eukaryota > Dinophyceae > Suessiales > Symbiodiniaceae > Effrenium > Effrenium voratum. Next base: position 494,236 of record CAUJNA010003478.1, read on the forward strand.
GATCTCGGACCCCTCTCAGTTCCATGTTCCGTGGTTGGCAATGGCGCTGCATGCGCACACATTTAGCTCTGGTAAAGTTCCTGCCTTGCAAAGATGGCCATGCATTGGCACATGCTGGGGCCCCATATCACTGGCATAAATTGCCCGCTTGTGCGACACCCATTGCAGGAAGGCAAGTGAAGTTAGGCACCCAAACAAAGTAGAATCGCACGGATGGAAACACAACATGAGAGTGTCAACAGCAAGAATGCACGCGATGCGTATTGCATGAAGTCGATGAAGGAAGGTGACTCCCCAAACATGAAATCTGGGGCATAGCCATTGAAATGAGTTTGCTATGTTTGGGGGCTCTGTGTGTCCTTTGCCATTGCTGCCATGGTTGTCAGCCTTGCTTGTCATTCGCCAGCAGGAGAGGAGGAGAAGCAATGAGAGAAAGAAAAGAGTCACGCCAGGGGTCCGAGCAGGCAGCTGAGACTAACCTCAAACAGCCACCAAGCTCCCCAAAAAGACTGAAAAGCTGAGCGCCTTCGCTCAGCACCACAAAGTCGGGCATGTTGCACTGCGCAATGTATCCAGAAAGTGTCTTCCACTTCCTCATGCGCAAGATGCCGCCAAAACAAATGCACAGTCCCGGGATCAAATGGGCTTTGTGCCACTCAATACCTTGCCTGTGTTGACCTCACACCTGACAATGCTTCTGTTTGTGTCTTTGAAGACCATGGCAAACATCCCATGTATTCAGAACGGGGGCATTTGCAAAGCGTGATGCACCTTTCGCAATGAAGCAGGATAAATGACTATCAACTCCTGTGCTCGTGCTTCCCCTCGTCCCATCTGCCATGGCCAAAACATCACCAATTGTCGGTCACCTTATGCCCAGCAACTTCTGGATTAGGTGCTTAGGCTGTGCTTCTCATTGGAACTCTCTCTGCTGACTCATTGCCAGCTGTATCTAGATTCTGGGCATGCTCGTCGCCCACCACCATTGATCATGGGGAGCTGTGCCCAATCAGGAGCTGTTTGGAGATGTTCGTGCCACACCCTTCTGCTGCCCCCCTTCACATATCTCAACTATGTCAACACTGAAGTTGGTGACTTAGTGCCAGGTGGCCCTTTCTCCGAATATCGCATCTCCAGCTTGTGCTGGCAACTGCCTTGGCTATTCAGCTCCACGATGGACCTGGGCAGTGGCGAATAAGATGGGCCAACCTTGAAGCATACAGCATCAAATCTCGCTTTCAGCCGAGGAGCAGCTCTACATTCTGGTACTTTGCCCCGTGGGCATAGACCTGCAAGCTGTCTGAACCATCTGTCCAGCTAATGTGTGCGTGGCTGCTGCATTGGCCACCAATCAGCCACCCCGACGCATTGCCAAGGCGCTCTGTCAAGGATCACCTTGTCGGCATGCAGCGTTGCCACAGTCAGGTTGTCCACTGCCTCTCGGCTAGGCCGAAAGAAGACATTTCACGGAGACTCTATGCGCCATACACGCCTCCTGGTGGAAGCCATTGGGGCAGTGCACAAAACCGGAGGGCTGCAGTTTGCCGCAGGCGTCGTAGCACATGCAACTGCCTGGGCAACACAATGCTTGGACAAACAAAAAGCAAAGATCACGCCAGTAGCATGGTTGGGTTGTTCTCCTTCTTTCAGAAATGTAAAAAGGTCCAGTGGAACAACTAGACTGTCAAAGTTGCAGCTGCTCCGCTGCAGTTGGTCCTTGAAGATTTGCAGCCTCATGTCAGATTTCATGCTTGAGAGCACCCGGTATAAGCAGGTGGGTGGCATGAAACTCGACATTTGCGCTGTCCTCGTTTGGTCGCTGACCTTCACGTTCACTGCTGCCCAAAGCTTCCACATCCTGAATCTTCCGAGTGATGCCATGCTTTTACCACTGACATTCTGCCCCACTGCTTCTACATGGCGAGAGGGGTGGAATGTAAAGTCAGATGGTTCGAAGCCAAAGCATCTTGACCACGACAGCTTGCTTGTCCATGTCTGCAATGGCCAGCGAGACCTGCAAAACAACTGAGAAACTGCAGCCGACACGGCAGTCCATCAAGTTGCCAAACAGCTGTGGAAACACCCTTCCACAAGGAACCGGCCAGGCTTATTGAATGCTTAAGCCGCCTAGGGAAGAGTGCCTTGTTACCCTGCGGGTAAGCCGCGTGTTGATTCATATGTGATTTTGTGCAGACGTAGCCCAAGCTCACTGACTTGGTTGAACACAGAAATTTGGATTTGCATTGAGTGCCTATACAACAGGTGCCAGCTTGTCTGCACTCTGGCGCAAATGGGGAAGAGCGCCCATAATTCACACCCACTCCACACCTCATCTTTCACGCCCAAGCGGTATAAGGTCTCATCCGTCCTCAGCTTGCATGGAGTCGCACATGCAGAGCCCTGAGAAAGATTGAGAAAGCATGGCCAGCACAATTGCTACCTCCTGCGAACGCCCCAGCAGGGTTTCCCAAAGCGACTTGCTACACACTGCCGAAGTTCAGGCCGCCCAAAGCCCCGGGGGAGCAAAACTTAGTGTCGAAGATGGACCGGAGGTTCTTCAGCACGTCGGGCAGGCTTCGCCTCGCGCCGATGGAGAAGGTCACCAAACATAGAAACAGCAGCCCGCAGCAGCTAAGGTCCCCCCCCCGCCCCCCCCCCCTGGCTCCCTCACATCCAACCCGCCGCATATCTGGGTGTTCCCACTCTGGCAGGGCACAAGCCACTCCCAACCTTTCGAAAGCGGCCGAGCAGCTCTTCATGCACCTGCAGCTTGGCCAGCCAAGCGGCCAGACGGCGTTGGAGCGCTGTACAGAAACCAGAGGCTGACAGGTGACATTTATACAAAAACAGACAAGGCCTTTCACCCCCTCTTCTGCTGCCATGGAGCATCATCGGCGCCGGCCGTCTCTTTCTGACGAATATTGAGCTTCATGGCTGACATGACCAGGACTCGCCTTGCGTCACGCCCTGGTTTCAGACCCTGGCCTCGCGCCTTGCATGCCTCCCACACAACTAACTTTGCCACCAAGGGGCTGCCAGTAGTTCCTTGTAGCGACCCAATCGATCTTGGTTCCACGCCATAAATTTTCGGGAGCCACGGCATGCCCAGTTTCGGAGCCAACGCCGCCGACAATGCAACCGAGCCCGGAAAACCAGGCCCCGCACCGCTTCTGTCTCCTCTCCATCCAAAGCTGCGCGGATGGCCGGCCAGGTCGCCATGCGTCCTGCCTGTCGTTTCCAGAGCAAAGCAAGCCTTTTCCCGGCTTTCAGCCTCACTGTGCAAACCATTGAGACGTTCAAGCTACACAAGGGGCCTTGTTGGTGAAGTTCGCAGCTTGCCAAAGCAAGTTCCTGGCAGACCCGCAAGGCTATCAAACATGTTGACACACCAACCAGCCTTGCAACAAACAAATCATACTGGCGTTGACCAAGCAGCAAGCGTATGCAACGCACACAATGCAAGGGGATGGTGGCGCACGCTCACCAAATGCGCCTAACAAGGCCGACTTGTGACAGGTGAGCCAAACTGGCCGGCACGCGCTGGGCACACGCCGGGCATACGCGAGTGTGCCAGCGCGCCAGGCAGCGCACGTGCAGCGAACACGCCGGGTGCACCAGCATCGGTTCACGCCGATGGCTACAACAAGGCTATCAGTTTTGAGGCTTCTGCGCGCTTCAGCCGATGGAGGGGGAATCAGGGCTTCTTCCAGGCAGGCTTGACGTGGCAATCCGGCATGGTGGGTGCATGATACACTGGTAGTTGATACATACTGCAGGCCTTGAGCCTCACTACTTCTGGAGAAGAAACAAGGGCTGCGGAAGACTACATTTGTTTGTGATAACAACAACACAGCATTTGCACCTGTATTTAACAAGGTAGCGGAGCTGAGATCCTACCCAAGGGGGAGCTCCAGTAGTAACGACTACAGTAGCCCACAGTATGCCCAACTACTACGACATGACAGCAGGAGATCAACAGGCAGCATCAGCAGGCATACCACCAGCACAAACTACAGGAACAATAGGTGCAACAACACAGGCAGGAAGCGATGTGCAGAGACTACACAAGTACAAACTACCACCACCATACTTCAATGGTGGCTACTCCAACTACAATGAATGGAGATTCAAGCTACAAGCCTACTTGGGACTCATCGACAACGAGTTCGACCAAATACTACGAGCAGCAGATGTAGCTACAAACACAGTGGTAGACCAACACCTGATCAATGAGGTACTACCTGGCACTGGAAGAGGCAACAAGCTCGCCAACCTTGCACGTGACCTACACTACATCCTCATCAGCATCTGTCAAGGCCCAGCGGCTACAGTGGTCAGACAAAACCGCTACACAGCCAATGGTTGCGCAACACTACAACCGGTTCAGCCTACCAGTTGGTACAAGAAGCGTTGGCTGCTTGACTAAACTACTGAAACCTTCATTCAGCGAACAACAGATTGAAGAGCAGTTTCTGTTCTACAATGGGAATATGACCTCAACAGGTATGAGCGCGACAACGGAGCAGCACTACCAGATGGAGTAAAGATTGCAGCACTACTCAATGAGACGAAAGGAGCACTGCAACAACATCTTCAACTACGAGCTGGAACAATGACTACCTACACGGCAGTGCGTGATGTGCTGATCGAGTACTACAAGGCCACCTCGGCATTTTCCAAGATGAGTGCAACTACATCATCAGCCGTTGGCAGCAACTACGGAGGTGGACCAGCAGCAATGGACGTTGACAACCTGTGGAAGAAAGGAAACTGCAAGGGACGACACAAAGGACACTACAAAGGACATCGAAGAAAAGGAAAAGGCAACTACAAAGGAAAAGGCAAAGGAACCCCACCACGGCCTTCAAGGAGAGATGGGGCAACACAGGAGAAGCAAACTACGGCCAAAACTGCAGTAAAGACAACAAAGGCAAAGGACACAAAGCTTCATACTAGCAAGGAGGCAATAGCAAAAGCAAAGGAAAAGGTAAAGGAAACTACAACAACAGCCAAGGAAAAGGAACATGCTACAAATGCGGCAGGTACGGCCACTACGCTGCAGAATGCAGAATGGCAATCTGGCAACTACACGAAGGAGAGCCTCAAGAAGACTACGACCACGAGACGGAAGAGATCTACTCACAAGATTGGGAAGACTACGCAACTACAGATTATGCAGACGACACAGGAGACAGTTGGCAAGAACCAGACTAGGACTACAATCAAGCAGAACAGGATTGGTGGCACATCAGACGACTACGACACAACCCACGACATCAGTAGAATCAACGAAAGGCTGGTCATCGGACACTATGAAGACAAGAACCAGGCCTACTATTACAGAGAAACAGAGCAACAGTGCACATGGAAGCAATCACTACAACAGGTACTACAAGTACCTGATGCAAGGCAACAACAAACAACAGCAACAGGATCAACTTCACTACCTACTACTAGGCCCTGGAGCATCCACACATGTTTGTCCTTGAGACTATGCACCAGATATACCACTTCGGCCCTGCACACTTCGCAACTCTACACGGTCACAAACAGGCAAATCCCTGTCTACGGAATCAAGTACGTGCCCTACCAGAAGGACAAGTTCAAGATCATGATTCCCTACTACGTTTGTGACGCGAAGTACCCGATCCGTAGCGCATCAAGACTACTGCATCGAGGTTACAACCTGAAACTGGACACACGACACTGTTCTCTTTCACACGGTGACAACACAGCGCCACTACTTCGACGGAGAGGACTCTTCTACTTGGCCATCAAGCGGATCTACACACCCAAAGGTCACGAACTACAACCACTAATGGACCACGACGGAGTCATGAGAGCTGTGATACAACCAATCGCTACGGACAACCACTTGCCACAACACAATACTATAGCACCACTGACTCACACTGACCAAGGACTGCGAAGGATTCTTGGAAAAAACACTGACTACTGGCAACTCGATGGTGGCTACGCCATCCGAGTACACAAGCGCCCACGAAAAGCGCTCTTCACACCAGAAGACTCCGGATGCCCAATACCTACAGAACAACTAGACGACTGCAGACAAACTACAGCTGTCAGAACTGGCAAGGAACTGGAGATACTACAAGACTGCCTGAAGCAGATTTCCAAAACCGAACTTCACAAACGACTACCCAGTGACGACTGGGTTGGCGAAACTAGGTTTAGAAGAAAGATGAATCCTACACACAGGATCACAGGCAAAACTACAATCGCACGACAAAGCTCAAGCGCACAACCTGAAAAACAAACAACAACTACAACCAGGACATCGCTCACAATGCGCACTCCACAAAACCTTCCCCGATTCCCCAGGCCTAAAGCACAACAAACACAACCAACAAGCATTGAACACACCGGCACCTACATCCAAAATAACTAGACCACCGACACAACAAGAAGACAAGCAAGACTACTGGGAACGACAAGGAGAACACTGGATCAGACACCACTTCGTACCACGCACTACAATGTTCATTCCAACAGATGGTCCAGGACACCCACCATTTGACTCACTTGAGCCTTACACAGAACTACAATCACCACCAACAACTTCAACAAAGTCAAACAACACAAGGACGACTGGACCACAGCTCGCAACACTCACCTACCTTACACCTGGACCGGTCCAACACGGTTCACTGTGAAGGAAGGATACCACTACATGGATGACAACATCCTTGCAGATGATGAACCACACATAGAAGCACAACGAGCCAAAGGACTACGACAACCTCGCAAACCTACACCACAGGAAGTTCATGAACATGAACTCACACATCTTCCCTACAGAGAAAAAAGAGGACGACAAGACAACTACAAAACACAACGAACACGACAACCCATCATTCAGGTCGATTTCGCCAATTTCGCCTACGTCAAGACCAGTCGGGAGCCGCGACCTACAGCAGCACAGACAGCAGTTGACGTAACTACACAACTGTGTGTGGCATGTCTCGTTCCGGACAAGTCCTCAATGATGGACTACATGACCAACAACCTACAAGCATTCATTCGGGAATGCGGTCGCACAAATGGAATACTACAAAGCGACAACGAGGACACACTCAATACACTACTAAAAGCCACAGCAGCAAAACTAGGATCCATGACAGTACGACACTCACCGGCCTACAGCAGTAACAGCGAAGGAAGTGTAGAACGACTACACGAGCACCACTTGGCCAAATACGCACCTTCAAGGCACAAGTCGAACGCAACTACGGGATTACACTCAACGTGAAACATCCCTTACTACCATGGACCATACGACACGCTGCGTGGACCATCAACCGCTACGTAGCACACTCCGACGGCCACACCAGCTTCGAACGACGCTGGGGACGCAACTGCGAACGAGCAATCGTAGAATTCGGATAAACACTACTGTACATGCCACCGCAGCACAAGAGTCTACCTAAAGCCGAACTACGCATGCAGAAATGCATTTGGTCAGGTAAGGTTTCCGAAACAGGTGAAAACTACGTGGCTACAGAACAAGGAGTGACGAAAGTACGCACGGTGAGGAGACTACAACCGGACTTCCAGTACGACCTCGCACTACTGAACAAGATAACCGTAACTCCACGGTCACCGAGACGTAACAACTACGACCCGATTTTTACGACCCTCCTCGAAACGACCACCGTCGCAATCTCCACGACCACCTCAACGTGACGCAGGACAACAGACTAACGCTGAAGACGACGTACCACAACCACCACCGAGCAAACAAGCGCGAACTACTGCATGCAGGGCCAGTATTACCTTCGACGAGGCCCACGACAGGATCTTCAAGTTCGCAGCAACCGGACTCACCAATGGCTACATCACCGACCACACGCCGACATCCACCACGACCATCACGAAGTAATGCAACCAACAAAGGCCCAAAAGGCAAAAGAAGGAACTACTGTCAGGACAACCGAACACGAACACTATAGAACCACAGTCACAACGACAACGGACCAACATGATCGCAGCAATCGAACTACACAACGGAACTACTATCCACTCGCACACTCACTACGACCCCGACGAACAACAACAACCAATCATTTTTGACAACGAAGGATTCGACGAATCCAAACTACTGGACGGGGATGAAAACAGAGGCAACACAAATGAAACTACACGAAGTCTATGAAGAAGTAGACATCTCCACACTTGACCCCTCTACAATAAGGGAAGCAATCCCTACGCGATGGGTACACCGCGAGAAAGGAGACACTACTTGACAAAGAACAACACAAGAGGTACAGATGTGTTGTAGGAAAACTACAATGGCTAGCCTGCACACGACCAGTCATTGCTTACTCAAAGAACTTGCAAGAGACCTCACAGCACCTACAGAACTTTCCAACAAACGAGTCAAAAACTTGCTACGCTACCTTCAAGGAACCAAGCACTACAAGTTCATAATACAACCAACCGCTACACGCAACTCTGACACCAACAACTGCCTCGACCTCGAGATCTACGTTGATGCCGATTGGGCAGGATGCCCAACTACAGGCAAATCAACATTAGGCTTCAACACCAAACCACTCAACACAACGATAGCATTTGGAAGCCGAACTCAAGCTACAGTTGCTTTGAGCTCAGCTGAGTAAAGCTCTACGCAATCTGCACAGGAGAGAATGAAGGACTACACCTGAGATCCTTCCTCCTGGAAACAAAAATATGCACTACAATCAACATACGCATTCACACTGACTCTACAGCAGGCAAGAGAATAGCTACACGACAAGGTTCAAGCAAACGAGCAAAACACATCGACCTCAAGTTCCTCTACACACAAGACCTCATCAAGAACAACATTACCAAAATAGCAAAGATCAACACACTTCACAACAACGCAGACATCTTAACACAGTACACAACAAAGGACACACTCACACGACGTGTTCAGTCACTAAGCATGAGTGTGTAACTACCAGCAGCAACAACAACAACGACCGTTTCACAACATGCCATTTTCCCCGTTGGCGGAACTTTTCACGCGCGTTTCGACTACACGTTTTGTATCACCTCTTGACTACATGTGACCCAACTCAAGTATTGGCAAATGTAACTACATGTGTATCACTTGCACTTTGGCGGCATTCAAGCGGCTCAGGCATTACTACATTTGTTGGTTGTCTGCTCGTGCCTACAACCATTTGTTTTGCTCCACTAAGGCACCCCGTGTTTCACTACACTGGTCCATTCGTGCCCACTACAGCCATGGCCGCTGGACCTTCGAGCGTGGGTGCTACAATGGGTGTGACTACACCTGACCCAGCATCAACTCCAATCGCTGTGGAAACTACAGACTCCAATTACCAAGGGTCAAACCACACAACACCCGGCACTACACTTTACTACCAGCCAAAAGCAATCACCGAGCAACTGCACATTACAGAACACCAGACTGCAACGCGCTACACCTCAACGACCACATCCACTACGTACAACTCTTTACTGCTCTTGAAGAGTATCAACTACTTTCACTACAACAAACAACACCACTCGGCCGCCGTCTTGACTAAGGTTGACCAATCCAATGCATCACAGGCGACCTAAGGAAGCCACACTACGACTCCACATTACTAAGCATCACAAGGGCAGAAACATGCAACGTTCACTACTACCACACCACTTCATTCCACACCACAACTGGTCACCCTGACCACTACGTTGTTGTCAAACTACACATCGAGCAGGAACTACTACTGAGGTGTCTCAACTACTTCATTTCACCCGGGACTACATCTCCTACATGCTCTCCATTCAAACACCACGCTACATTCCAACTCACAACACGTACAACACATCTACAAGGTGGACTACGACATGAGCAGGTTCACCGAGATCTACAGCCTGAAGAACAACTACATTTGGATCTACCACATGCCCTTGCTCCTACCTGACCTACTTCACTACCTCAACCACCACGACCAACTACACGACTTTCAATACAAAGCAATCACTACCATTCTCCACAAAAGCACACACTACTACGGCTTCACACTACTCACCATGACCGACCTCACTTCACCACAACGACTACAACTCAACAACTACCTTCGCTGTCACAACCTACAACTGGCAGCACCCGAGATCGATGACAATCGACTACGGGGAGCACCCGCTTTCAACAACTACTTTGTCACACACTACTTCAGCACACCCGACGACAGGTTGAAGCTAGTGCGCAACTACAGGCTCCACAACTGGCAGCAGCATGCTTGATCACTACATGCTGGACTACATCTTTTGAGTCGCTGAGACTACTGACGGTTAACTAGGACCCTACATTCTTTGGCCTTTGAGGGTGAGATGAACTACAGCCAGCAGCGTTGCTACCTTCGGTCACTGTTGGATTTCCCCCCTTTTTCAACTACGGTTGCACAACACTTCCAGGTTGCAAAACCGAGGGGGCGTGTTAAACTACGGTGGATGCATGATACAGCTGCATGTACGCTACACTGGTAGTTGATACATGTTGATACATACTGCAGGCCTTGAGCCTCACTACAGCTGGAGAAGAAACAAGGGCTGCGGCAGACTACATTTGTTTGTGAAAACAACAACACAACATTTGCACTTCTATTTTAACAAGAGAGAGAGAGAGAGAGAGAGAGAGAGAGACAGCGAGACAAAGAGACAGAGAAAGGAACCTCTGTCTCAGCCCTAAGGCCCTAAGGCACCATCCCGTCCGGCTTCGCAGGGGGTTCCAACTGCTAGCGCGCCCACAGAAGTGTTGGAGAGCACCCCACAGAAGCACCCGCAGGGCGTTGAGCACTCGCGCCCGCACGACCTCCTCTAGAAACCCTCTCTAGAAACCAATCAAATCCTCTAAAAAACCTGTCAACTTCCCACAAGAAACCGGTCAAACCCCTCTGGAAACCAATCAAATCCCCTCTAAATACTGGTCCAACTACTGTCAGATCGAACGGAAACCTGTCATCCAGAAACCGGTCAAAATCCCTCTAGAGACCAGGTCCAACTCCGGATCCCCTTTGCAACCCATAGCCTTTACAGCTGGTTCCGAGCACGCGGCCGCAGAGCATCCGACCCAGGCATCTGAGAAGACATCTGGCGTTCTCTTCTGAAGCAGTATTGAGCCCCTACCGCTAAAGCTGGTCTGGGAAATGCGCACAGCGTTCTGTGATTGCATCCCTGGCCGGTTCTTAAGTGTTTTCTTCGTATGATGCCAGGCTTCCACTGATACACGTCTTCCTCAGGCTGCAAGCCTACGACTTTAGCCCGCAGCATCGTCCGCCACAGATCCTTCAGCCTGCCGGTTTTGAATTTGATTGCATCAGACCGAACACCTCGCATTCCTTGCACTGGCACGTTCCTGCAAGAAGGGCAAGGTCGTCGCGCCTTTTCGAGTCGTCACTTTCCTCTGTCTTGTCTGGCCCGACTTTTTCCTTACAGCTTCAGGTTTGGCAGCCCTGGCGCAGATCCCCAATGTGGAATCTTGCGTGTTTGGCATGGCGTACGTGAAATAGCAAGCCACTGTGGATTCTCTTGTGATGTTCTGGAACTCCTTGATGCGCTCCTCCGCACGTGCCCGCGCCACCTCGAAGACGCCCTGCCCCAAACCTGGCAAGACGTGACTAAGGAGCTGTTTGCACGCAGGGCCGGGATGGGCTGTGCAAGTCTTAACTTTCACGGCAGCTCCCTGCCTTGCCCGGCCCGGTCAGTGTCCATGCAGCGAAGGCTATCAGCACAGAATGCCACCACAAATGGCACCATGTTCGGACACGGCGGTGTATCCTTGGCATGGAAGTATCTGCCGCGACCGAAACTCCACTGCCGAAGCACAACGCATTGCAGCTATAAAGGGAAGGCCGTCACCTCTCTCTCTCTCTCTCTCTTGTAGTGTGCATTTGTTCATGGCAAGCCCGCACAACTTCCAAATTGCAGCACGCTGGCCACTGGGGCGTTCTCCATGGTCTGGCCATGGGCCTTGAGCGCTGCCGCCCAAATCTTGTCAGAGAAAACTGGCAGCTTGCCCGTCTCGGCATCCTGCCGTCCAATGCGGCCGAGCGGGCCAAGGGAGCTGGAAAAGCCTGTTGCACAACGAGCGCATTTTTCCTAGTGAAAGTGAAACTAGTGTGGCTACCCCCGTCTGAACCGCTGCCTCTCCTCCGTGTCAATGCGATTGCCTGGCAGGCCAGCGAAGCCAAAACATGTAACAGACCATTGTTGCTGGACGTACGCTTAGCCGCCACACCCAAAAAGTGTCAATCCAAACGTGCTCAGCCGGGTCAAGGCCACAAAGCGTGCAAGCTTTGCTTTCGTTCGCGAACCTTGGAACACCCTGCCAAGCCTTCTCACGAACCAATTCCGGGCCTGCAAAAGCACACTGCAGCTCCTCTAGTCGTGCAGTTTCGTCCGCAGAGGTGTTCTCAAGTACTGCCTTCAAGTCCTGGACGTCCGGTGCAGGTTCTCGCGGCACCGTGGCCGAACAAAGTGGTCTCAGCAAAACGGGCTACTTGCTGCCCAGTCCTGTGAGGCCTGGGCCACTGTATCCAGTCCCCTCTCCAAGCAGCTCCCCCGTGAAGAGCACTCCAAGCTTTTCATGAGCTCATCCTTAAGCCAAGTAGATGCGTGAGCCATGCAGAAAAGACAGAACACCAGTGGAATTCAATCTAGGCCTGCTTCACTTCGCAGCGCCGCATGAATGCAGGATTGACAGAGTCAACTTGACCTGGCCGCATCAATGGAAATCTGATGCCAAGGCTCATACGAATAGCCCAGGTCAATGGAGCCAACCGTAGTGCCAACTTCATTGTGCATCAGCGGCCACCACTGCTGGGACAGCGCTCCTGGCAGTGTCCACATGAATTCTCCCTCCCGCAGCGAAGTCGCTTCGTCTTTCGTTTCAAACTGCGCTGAAACTTTGCCGCCCGCTCCTTGCATGAGTCGCTGGAAGGTGCGGGCAGTACAAGCCATCAAAGGCTGTTCGTGCGTGCAAGAGTCCAAGTACCTGGGCAAGGCCATTCTCAATGGGGAGGGGGATCATTTTCGAACACCGATTTTGGATCATTTTCGAACACCGATGTCCTGGATCATTTTCGAACACAGAGTTGGTCAGTTTCGAACACATGGGGGGGCTATCCTGCGGCACCCGTGGGGTTGGGGGGGGGTGGGGTGGGGTGGGGCAGTTACGTTCGCCTCTTACTGCGTGACCGTGCCACTGCGTCCTGGGGCTGGGGGTGGGGGTGGGGTGGGGCAGTTACGTTCGCCTCTTACTGCGTGACCGTGCCACTGCGTCCTGGGGGTGGGGGTGGGGTGGGGCAGTTACGTTCGCCTCTTACTGCGTGACCATGCGACTGCATCCTGGGGCTGGGGAAGGGGGTAATTGACTGCGTGACTGTGGAACTGCGTATTGGGGCTGGGGGGGGGCGGGGTGGGGCAGTTGCGTTCGCTTCTTGCTGCAAGACCGTGCGACTGCGTCGGGGCTGGGGGGGGGGGGACGGGGTGGGGCAGTTACATCCGCCTCTTACTGCGTGACCGTGCGACTGCGCGCTGGTGGTGACGGTGGTGTTGTTGGCAGTGATGATGACGATGTTGATGATGATGGTCATGATGATGATGATGATGATGATTATGATGATGATGATGTTGATGATGATGATGTTGATGATGATGATGTTGATGACGGTGATGATGTTGATGATGATGGTGATGATGTTCATGGTGATGATATTGATGTTGGCGATGAGGATGTCGATGGCGATGACTTTGGTGATGTCGATGATGATGGTGATGTCGACGTTGATGTTGATAATGGTGATGATGTTGTTAATGATGATGATGATGGTGATGATGTTGATGATGATGATGGTGGTGATGATGATAATGGTGATGATGATGGCGATGATGATGATGATGGTGATGATGGTGATGTTGACGGTGTTGTTGATGATGATGTTGGTGGTGATGTTGATGATGTTGATGATGGTGAGGGTGATGTTGGTGTTGATGTTGATGATGGTGATGTTGTTGGTAGTGATGATGACGATGTTGATGATAGTGGGAATAATGATGATGATGGTGATGATGATGGTGGTGATGATGATGGTGGTGATGATGATGATGGTGATGTTGACGGTGTTGTTGATGATGATATAGATGTCGGTGGTGATGTTGATGATGTTGATGATGGCGATGATGATGCTGGTGTTGATGTTGATGATGATATCGATGTTGTTGATGATGATGATGATGTTGATGATGATGATGATGATGATGAGGTCGCTTTGCGTTCCTTGTGCTTTGTGTTCCCGGGTCTACAGTTGACGATCGTCTCCCAAAAGCACGGCGCCATCCATGTGCTACACGTGCATCGTGGTGCGTGTTCGTGCGCCTCATCGTGGTGTGCATGGACACTTGGAAAAATGGCCGTGCTGCTGTAAATCACATACACTTGAGCAAAACCGCGTTCAAAAACGAGCCAAAACACGCGTTCAAAAACGACCACCTTTCCTTCTCAATGTGGCAAGGTCCAAGGCCCAACCACTTCACAACTTTGCAAAGAGCTTGCTACAGGGGTCTGACAAAGTCATGCATACCTAAGCCATGCCTGAGTCATGCCTAAGTCGCGCGCCAAATTCTCAAAAGTCCTATCGAAGTCGTGGTTTGTTGTCTTCCCCTTATGTAAACGCAAGCCAGAATTTGGATCATGTTTCAAGTGAGGTGGCCAGCATTCATGTGAACGATGCCTGCGCGTTGCCAGCAAAAGCCAATGAATGTTTTTTTGGGCTCCCGAGTTCCTAGGAGCGGAACCGCATGGAGTGCAACAGATGTAACGAGCTTCGGAACAAAATGAAGCATGGAAAAAAAAGTGGAAAAAAACAGATTTTAAATGATTCAACTTGCCCCGTTGAAACGTACGAGCTATCCTGTCCTGATGTGGGAATGCCCGCGTTCCACAACAGCTACTTCTGAAAAGCAGTGTTGGCCGGCTGCTGAGTCCCTGTGTTTTGGCCAAAAAAAAACAGGCACTACTTCTTCAAAAACCATGCTGAGTTGCCTCATGGAGTTTGGGATTCCTTAAACTCAGGCCTCCATCTCTTAGAGCCGAGCTGCGGCTCCCGCTGCTCGTTCAAGGCTTCCAGGCACTTGTCCATGTGGTGCTGCCGGCTTGGCAGATGGCCTGTAAGGACTCTAAAGGGCGCACTCTTTTAACATACCCCCCTTCACAGGCCAGCCACACTTGCCAGAGTTTACATCGCCTACCCCATGCCTCAAAATGAATGCAAGCAAAAGGCGAACAAACGGCATGCTCATGTTCATGCAGCGGGCCGAGGTTTGGCGTCAGCGACAGGAAGACACCCGGCACAAGCGCGTACAGCGCGCCCACAAAGTTGCCGGCCACTGCCTTAAGAGAGCAATGTCAGCTCAAGCATCTTTCCTGATTCTATGATTGCTACGACAGAATCGCGCTGTCAGTACTTCTTGGCAGCCTGCGTGCTGCGTGGTCGCGGGTTGAGTATTGAAGCAAATACAACGGCACAATACCGAAGAAGCCCACACATGCCATGGCCCCCAGCCCCACGCCCCGCGCCCCCCGTGCAACCAAGGTGCATTCAATACTGCTCCCCTTGCTGCGGTCGAGAAAAGTGCACTCAAAATTGATTGGCAACAAGTTTTACTGGCACCGGATCCTTTGTTTGTCGCATTTGGAACATCGTCACGACGAAAGGGAGCACATCTCATCAAGTTCATCCAATGGGACACAGGGGACCCCCTGCCGCCTCAACTGCAGCTCTGCAGCTCTGCAGCTCAGGCACACAACATTTGGCACTGAAACAAAGAGGGTCAGCTGGAGAGTCCGACTGGCCATGGAATCCTCCCTCAGATCAAGCTTGCAAGATTGCCAGCCGGTCATGCCATTGCCTGCTCTGAGTTTGGAATGAAGTCAAGCATGGCATGGCCCGTGTGTCACGTTAGCCATGGCTCTGCCTGGCCCTTGCAAGCGCTTGCCAAGGGGCACGAAGGCTTGGCAGTGCTCGCTGCCCAGTAGCGTGGGCAGCTGAATCTCCAAGCGACTCCTGCGGCTCCCTCCATCCGTCACCCCATCAAAGCAACGGCTCCCTTTCGCCTCTGCTTGGCAAAGTCCGCCTGGAACTGACGCTCTGTCGCCCGCATCAGCTCCTCAATGGAGGTTGGCTTGACGCAGGAAACTTCAGTCTGCCCTGATGCTCTGACCATGGTTGAAATTGAGAAATGCTCGAACTAACCACGTGAAATTAAAGGTGCCCGGTCCTCGTCCTTTCGCTCGACTTCCTCCAAGCGCTGCTGCCTTTGCCAGTAGCAGGGTCACACGCAGCCCCGGCCACGAGCACAAGGCCCACAAGAAACGTTCGCTTTCAAGGCGCAGGAGGGACAAGTGCTGATCCATCTGCTCCGGACTTTTCTTCCGCAGCTCTTGGAGTAAGGCTTCCTGCGCTGCTGCTCAATCTGAGAAAACTTGCCATTTTTGACGGCGCCTCCACCATCTTCTCGTGCATGGCATCGTCAATGTCTCCGCTTTCTCCGTCTGTGTAGTTCACATAAGATGCCTCCGTCAAGGAAGGAATGCCCCCCACCACACAGATCCCAAAGAGATGCCCTGCGGAGGGCCTACATGTTGCGACGAGCCACGGTCTGCAGGGCAGTTGTCGCACCATCTGGGAAGTAGCTGTCGAAGCGCCGTGCCATCTCCGACCGCACGTGTGACGAGGCATAGCTGTAGCCTGCGCATGTGACGAGTCATATTTGAGCAACTCCATGGGGGCTCAAAATGCAGAACAGCTCAGCCTCCAGCCATCCCAACAAGAATCTGCCCCTCCAAGGCCATGCTTGATTTGGGAAGTGCCGCGCGGCAGGTCACGCTCGCTTCGCAGACTTATCCAGGGTGCACTCCACTTGAAGCCAAACAAGGGCCCCAATGCCCAGACATTGCAATTGCACAACGCCCACACCAATGCGTAAAGGGTTTACAATCCGGTGCCCGTCCGCGCAGCTACCTCTGACCAAGTGGCCAAAAAGCATCCGCTTCACCTGTCGCAACTTCTCTGCCACTTTGCTGATGGCAGCTTTCAGCCGTCTCCACAGGCTGCGCACCTGCGAGAAGCACAGCTCACCCACTGAAATAGTGGGGGTGGGATCCCTTTCCTTTCTTTGCTCTAATGGCATGTGTCTGGAAAAGGTCTAGAGGACAAGCTCGCAACAGGCTCTGCGCCACAGAAATCCGCCACAGCGAATGCATGGAGTCTTGCCCACCCAAGCACGGCCACAATTCTGATTTGGCTAAGGTCAAATGCCTCTCGCGACATATGCCCGTAAAACCATTGCTGCTGAGCCCAAAACTTCCCAAACCTCGACAAGAACTACCAAACTGCCAGCGGTGTTTTCGCATGCAAAAGCACAAAAGGTGCACAGTGTCAACAAAAGTTGACATCGATCTGATTTCAGCGTCCCAGCCTTTCCTAGGCAACCTGCACTTGGCTCAGCGTCCAACTTGCGCTTCCCCGCCTTGCTGAAAGCCTCGCAGACCGTGCAGCGGCCACACACGGCCATCTGCTGCAGGAAGCCCACCGGCACCCCGAGCCAAGAGGCCCGCTTGCTCTGCTTTGCATGCAGCCTCGGTCAGCGGCAATGGCCCGGGAATCGAGCATGCACGGCCCAAATGCCCACCTAGGCCTTCCGCAAGCAACTCGATCAATGTGCATCACATTGCAATCACATGTTGTCTTTTGGGTTCCTGTTTGATGTGGACTGGAGACGGTTTAGTGGGCAAGCCGCAAGCCTGGAATGTTAGGAAGCTCAGGATGCTGGGCACGCCGCATGAACCTCTTTCGTAACGCTGTTTACGCATGCGCCTGGATGATTGTACAACTCGGCCTCCCAGAGTCTCTGAACGCCAGGTAGCTGTCGGCAGTCCTTCTTCTCAGAGCTGCTCAGGCTGGCACCAGCCTCGCCCAGCCCGCAGTCCTCAAGCAGCCGGACCAGCAGACGCCGGAGAACCATACTTATCAGGGATGGTCCCCCCTCCAGTGGAGAATCAAATAAGTTCAAGGGGTTCCTCCATGGCCCTTTCGATTAAATGATATCAGCCCAGTCAGTCAACACGTTGGATGACTTGTCCTCATCATCGATGGCAGCTTCCACCTGCCACGGGCCAGTGGTGGCACAACACCCTCAGGCTTTGCACCCTGGAAAAGACGCATTCATGCCCGGCCTGGCTGGTAGCTTCTGGGCCCCAGTTCACATCTCGACTGGGGAGGCAAGTCTTAGCTCACACAGCGCTTCCAGCAGACAGACCCGTAATGATGACCAAGCTCGTCCAGCTCCTTGCCAAAATCCCTAGCAATGCCCGTAGGCTCAGCCAAAGTTCTTGCACTCGGCCAAGGCGCGATTGCACCACTCATGGACGGCATCGGGCTGGGCGGAAAAATGCTCCAAGTGAACCCCACCTCGACAAGGCATAAAGCTGTTTTCGTGGTCCTTGCGCGAAGCTTTCTCTGCATCATGGATTCACGTGCCATCTTGGGCCCGAGCATGCTTGGCAAACGTCACCAGGGTCGGGCAGGTGCTGCAGGATTCTGGCAACAAAATATGTTGAATGGTCTGAATGGTGGAATGCTTAGTCCGTCTGTGAACCTCGGCCTCGGCGTGGAGAAAGCTAATGTTCTGAGGCCCTGGCTTTTCTCGCTTTGGCTTTCCTGGCGTTCCCTGAGCTCGCCATCTAAAGATAGTGATGGCGAATCCAGGTGCCGGAGATCATCCCGCAATGCCAGGCACCCTGAGGTCAACGATGCAAGCAAACAATGCCTCCTTGGAAACTACACACGGGCTTCGGCGCTTGCATAGGTATGCTCCAGGTTTGTTTTCAGGAACTCGCAGTGCTGCATATCGGAGTGTTTGGTTTGGGGGCGCCATTTGTACGGACTGCAAGTTGGTATGCCGCGCAGGTGCCAAGCAATTTTGATCAGTGGATCTTGCACCTGGGGGTCGGAGCTTGCATTGGTATCATGCTGGCTTGGTGTTCAGCGTGTTTTTGTGCTGAGCATCGCTTTGCCCTTCACACCTCCTCATGCACGCTCTAGCGCTAATGGTTTCTCCAGCATGGCCCTACAGCACCAGAAAACTAGAAATCACACGAGCAGCAGCTGTAGCACCGGCAGCAGCACCTGCAAGCAGCCAAAAATCACGAGCACCAGATGCTGCACCTGCAATCGCAGCACTATCTGCAGCACCCAATCAGCACCCCTGCCAGCGCGGAAGTTGCAATATGGGGGAACTATCACGCTTTGAAGTTTGAAAATAGTACACTGGCTGGAGCCGGGTTGCCTGGCAAAGCCGCAACAAGTACTCCAGCCAGTCGTCTCATGGCAAATCACCCGCGCATTGCAAATTTGAAACGGCATTTCTCAGACATATGGAGCTCAAACGCAGCGGCACAGCCAAACAAACGGGTGTCAGGCCACTCACACACACACCTCCAAACAAAGTGAGTCTGGGAAGGCCGGTCTGCTGAAGGGAGGTTCCAGTCAAAAGTGAATTCAGGCGGCACCTTTGCTCACCCACCCCCAACCACCCCACCCCAGACGTTACGTTCAGACCGATGGCTTCTGGTAGGGCAAGGCAAGTCAAGTAGATGATCTTTGCGAAGAAACCACTTGAAAGAAACCAGACCAATTGGCCCCATTTGATTCCCAGGGGGCTGCAAAAAATGGAGAATGCCAAGGCTTGGAAAGCTGAGAGCCGGCTCCTACTTCACGTCTGACCAACATAGTGCTTGCTGCATCATGCGGTTTTCCTCTACATGGCGATGCTAGTGACCAAGGGGCAGAAACAGTCGGGACAGCATGAGACAGCGTGAAGGATGATGACACACACTTAAACTCCAGATGGAGGGTGCTAATCTTTCGAGTACAACTGATGAGTCTCGAGTACAACTGATGAGTCTCGAGTACAACTGGCAAGTCTCGAGTACAATGAGTTTCGGCTCACAGTCACTTGGCTTCCGACTAGTAGCGAACACGTTACCAGAAAGAACAAGAAGCACACACAGCGAGGGAAACAGCGGGCCAAAAGGACTTTCCAAATCACTTACAGGTACAGGAGTTTGCGTCCAAACTCCCTTCCGGCTCATTCTCACAGCTTCGTTGGCACGGCTGGAGAATGAGCTGCCGTGCCCCCTGCTTGAGAAATTGTGGTGGCAGGGTATTCTGCCACTCCGCACACACACGCCCCTCTGCGAGGGGCGAAAATTATCTTTTTCACTTCCGGAAGATCACTCGCTCAACTCCTTAACTCCTTAACGTCTACCAAAATATCCACAGCGGCGGGGGGAACGAGAAATTGCACGCTCTGTACGATGCCGCTCAGAAGACGGGGGCGAAGGATCTCCAAGTTGAGCAAAGCGTGCGCCGCCATAGAAAACAGGCGGAAGATGCAAAGATGACGAATGTGCACCGTCAGACATGGGTGGGGCGTAGGTGAACATTTCCTCGACCTGGATGATGTCCGGATGTTGTACGTCAACAAGTGGTTGATCCGGAGCATGATGGGTGGAGAAAGACGCATGGCGGGACAATATCCGTTGATACCCTTGATGTTGCCAGTCTCGAATTGTCCATGCTTGACCTGGTTCACGAGACTCATCATCTGGATCGGTTACCCGTTTCCACTCACGAAACAAGTTGTCTGGCAGGTCAGGTACTTCCTCTTCTGGGCGCCACAGCTGAGGTTGTCCCGGAGTGTAGATCCGCACCCACTCCTGACCTTGCCAGACGGAATATTCGAGCCATGGGTGCTGCTCGTCAATCCGGGCCGACGTCCGAGTTGCATCATCTGTGTCCATGTCGAAGTGAAAGACAGGGCGTGCCACAGGTTCCGATCCAGCTAGCAAGGGGACAGTCACCATGCACAACCTTGCACAACCAGCAAGCACACATGAAAGCAAGAGCATGTGAAAGCACCCTTTTGCGCCACGATCAAAACGCATCAATCTATTCAGCACCTAGCTCGAAGATAGGCTTCTCCTTGTTGGTAGAGCTGCATGGTTGGCTTGCAGGCAAATTTGGATCAGCGACCCCAATAGACTCAGGTGGCTCAACGCCCCGAGAAGTACGTACCGGTTGGTGCTGGTGGGACGCTTGACGCGCGCGATCCGACTGCTGCTGACAGATCGATGCTTGAAGACGAGTGAGATCCTCAGTAGACAAAGCCGAAGCATCCGAAGATCGAAGAATCGCATCCAACATCTGCGTAGACATACACAAGGCCGATGATTGCGTGGCCACGCTATGGTGGTCAGGAGAAGAACTCGAATTGAAGCCGTGATCATCAGGCTCAGGAGCGGCAACGCGCCGGTAACCTTCTGTGGTCCAGTCCCTCTTGTACCAAGTACTCCTGGTCGGTTGATCGCCGCCTTGAGCATGGCTTGAGGCATAGAACTCCTTCCATTCCCTGTACGTATGACGTGGAGGAGGGTCATCACGTTCGTCCTGTGGTGTCCATGATCCTGGATGAAAGATCTTAACCCATTGAGCGTCAGGTCGCTGAGGGTCAGGGCACCATTCCAGCCACGGCATGATGATTGTCAAAGATGCACACGGCTGCAAGGTACAAACACGATACAAGATAATCAAGCAAAAGGCCGCATGCAATGCACTCAAGACGCAAGACTCAACAAGCGCAATGTTTTAACAACATTCAGTCCAAGCATCAACACCACTCGTCCCAATCAAAATTAGGATCATAGCTCGGCGGGGGAGAAGGTTCACGCCACGCGCCATCAGGAACTAAAGACGCCGACGAGGACGACAATCCATCGGACACGAAATCTGTCGATCCAATGTATGGACGTGGGTCACCAAGGCGTTGGTATCCCCGCGTGTGCCAATCACGAAATTGCCATGTGCGATAGGATGCGTAGGAGACCGGTGTGGCAAGCGCATCCGCAATGCCTCCTGTGCTGTCACGTGGCAAGTACACGTCAAAGTGGTAGACTCTGCGCCATTCGCGATATGTGGACGCGCGGTCTGGAGCCGGGCCTAAGGTGGATTCTGCCACAGGCTGCCACATGCCCGGTGTGTAAACACGAATCCATTCCACTCGCGTGTTCCCGGGCCGCGCTCAATGTTGTACTCAAAGTAGCGCGGCAGCATGACAACCGAATGCGTCACTTTGAAGCAAAGGGTCTGCGATAGAACAAACATGCCACAACCAACAGGCAAGCCATGCACAATCAGCAAGCAATGCGATGCAGAACAACTTTTCAAACTCAAAGCTAGAAGCAGCGACAAAGCATGTAGGGTGTTTCGGCACCGGCTCACCACCGTTGATGGCGTGCGCATCTGCAATGGAAATGTCCTGGTTGACGTCGCACACAGGGAGAAAGTTCTCGGAGAAAGACACTTCCGTCCATGATGTAGAAAGGCATGGCAGTAATGCTTGCATCTTGTGGTTCTGAACTGTGTTGCACGAGTAGACCTTTTGGGAGTGAACACGGTGAAGGGTCGTCGAGAATAATGCTCTGCAGATGTTGATGCAGTAGCTTTCAATGTGCGAGTTCGCTTTGGGGTGCGCGTGAGACTCCGAAGATCATCACTGAATTGGTCGGCGCTGCGAACTGATCGCCGTGTGCGTTCAGAGGTCATAGTAGCCGGGCAAGATTGTCCTCGGGGGGAAGAAGTAGTTGAAGTCCGCAATGAGGGCATAAACTGCGGGTGAAGAATCTTCGGTGGCGGCGGCGGTGGTGGAGGTGGAGGAGGTAGTACCAACTGTGGCGGAGGTGGTGGTGGTACCGTCATTCGCAATAGCCTTTCCTCTTGAGCTCCAGGTAGGCGATCATGAAGTGAGGGTCCGTGATACTGCAACCACGCCGGCTGCACTCCATGGGTCCATGTAATGAATGTCTGCACAATTTGTTCCATCATGATTTGAACACTCAGGACAGCAAGACAAGGCAAGAAAACACCAAGTCCGAGACAATGCACAACCACGCAAAAGAATTTTGACGGCGCCAACGCTGCAACGTAGTCTAGCTGCGTGCCTCAAGTTGCTGATAAACCTTCCATGCCTGCTTGGCTTCCTCGGCAGGCTTCTCGAGGGAGCGGGCAATAGTCTTGTAGGTGGGCCTGGCATCCTTGTCTTTTTTGCGCCTAACCATCTCATCCAGCTTACCTTGTGTCCACGCCGTGAATGGTTCATGGCGCGCATTGCGGAGAGCAATAGTGAATTCCTGTAGAAGTTCTCGAGGTCCATGAACCACTGTCGGTGATGGGCGAAACGATGAAGCACCGGGATGGGGACGGACAGAACCGTCCGAATCCGAATCAGGCGTAGAAGTCGGTGTCATCACCGGTCCATGGTCGTTGCTTGCCCCGTTGGGAGCGAGTACTCTTGGTGGCGGTAGTCGGTCAACAAGAGCATCGGGACGAAGACCATGGTCTCCTCCTGGTCCGGGGACTTCACAACGTGTTTCCCGAGGAGGTGACAGTTCAGGCATACACCAGGTCGAAGAAGTGTCCACGGGCCGAGTCCTGGTATGAGGCGGTGCGCGCGACCGATCTGACGTGATGCGCTCCGTGATGATGCGTGGACGTAGTCCATGTCTTGAGTTGCGTGGCGCCCTGGGAGCCATCCGGGGATCAGATTCCGAATTCCGATCTACCGCCAGGGCGAAGTTCAGGGTGTCCAAGGCTGTGGCAACTTGGGAGGCGAGAACGTTGAGCACCGCCACCAGGTTATTCACGAACTCTGGAGACAACCACATGGCAAGCGTAATCAATGCAAGGACAACACAAGCAAGAGGCGGCTGCGAGTCATCAAAAACAACGCAAACTGGCACGCATTACCGCTAAATCTGAGGACTGAGGACCTTTTACCGCTCGCCGAGCTTCAACGGCCGTGTGAGAGTCCGGATGGTCGACACGCCGGCATAGCTTTGACTGCTGGGGGGTATTTCGGCAACGGCGTCACGATGGTCCGAAGCAAGGGCAGGTCCCCGACGGCCAAGTGGTCGTCTGCGATGACTGCGGCTTCGAGACCGATGCCGATGCGCGTCATGCCGTCTGGACCTTGTTCTCCGATTGCGCTCCCTGGAGGCGCTGTCACTTACTGGCTCGACGAGATCGGCCGGTTCCACTCGATTAGTAGAAGTAGCCACCAATGTGATTGGCATCGATGTGTAAGCTGGTCTCGCCGGCGATGCCTTCGGAGATGCTGGCGCCGGTATTGAAGGAGGCGGAAGCGGTGGATGTACCTCGGGAGCTGTAGGGGCTGGAGGGACAGCAGGATGACCAATGGGTACCACGGGGGGAAGCGGTGGTTGTGGATGTCGCAGGGAAAGAAAATTCCTAAGGACTGTAGTTGACGGTGCTGAATCCCGCAAAAGAACGAAGCGATTGTCAACATAGCGCTCGTGCCAGATCACACCAAAGTCTGACATTTGAAATCTGAGAGAGTTCATGGTTTGGTGCCAGAAGAAGTCCTCAACCGTAGCAACAATGCAAAGAGGGGGAGCCGCTGGTGATCCCATAGCAACGCCGCGTTCCTGCCGGAACAAGTAGCCGTTAATCTCGAAATGACTGTTGTCAATGACAAAGTCAAGAAGACATTGAAGGTCCTCAATGTAAAAATTCGAGGAACCTTGGTTTTACGGCGCCACTTGCCTTTGAACATGCGACGCCGATGATCCGACTTCACCTCATAGACCGACCACTGTGAGGAGTTGCGTAGACCAACTACTTGATCATAGCGATGAAGTAAGACCTGCAGGGCTTGATGAAAACGTTCAGTGGGTATGGATGTGAAGAAACCGGAGAGGTCCTGTGATACCAGTTGGATGTATTCGGTCGGTTCTTCCTGCGATAGTGCATCCCAAAGCTGCTGTACTAGTTCCTGAACCGAAAGCTGACCAGGGACGTCTGGAAAGGTACTTTGGTGAGCTCAAAGATGAGGTCGCGGAAGACCGTGAGGAGGGGTGCTGCCCATGTGCGAAAGAAAGAAGTAATTGGTCTCGCTCTCAGCCAGTCCTTGGTCGGTTTGGGGAGGATGCGAGCTGTGGGCAACGGTGCGTGAAGTCGAAGTCCCCAAGCAGAACGGTGTTGTAGGAGAGCAGGTACCATAGTGACAACTTCGGCGCGAAAAGATGCCGCAGACTCACGGCACAGTGAAAAGACTTCACCTGTGCAAAAGGTCTTGTGCATCAGCATGGCAAACAACGATGGGCAAATCACATGAGCACGTGAAGGGAAGTGATCCGCAGGAGTTACAACCCACGATGACAGGGAACAAGTGGTGCGTTGTAATGACGCGGAGGTCCAGTGAGCACGGTCTTGAACGTTAACGCGATGTTCATCGATCAACTTCGTCAGAACAGGTTGAAAATCGATAGAGAAACTGGATCTTTGTACCTGCCATCTGCGAGCCAGTTTGCGAAGCTGCATGTCAAAACGTTGTTGAAGCTTGTCGACATCACCAAAATACTGATCCTTCATGGATGCTGCCATGATGTCAGGATCAATATCAGCGTTGATGCGTGAAAACTCATCCAAAATCACTGCATGAGTGTGCGCGCGATGAGTGTTGAAGTCGTCCATGTCTAAGCAGCGACACGGGAACGACGTATCGGGAGTCCATCTGCGCTGCCACTTGCGGTAGTTGTAGATCCGGTCTCCCAAGGTGGCACTGCGAGTTCACGGTGAGACGCCACCCAATGCTGCAACCATGTTCCAAGCTGAGCCTTCCAATTTCGATGGTAGTTGGTACCTGAAGTTGTCGCTTACGCATGACCTGGGCAAGGAGCTTCTGAGGTTTGGAGCGAAAAGGCTCGTTGACGAAGGTGGAAAGTCGCAGGAAATAGTAGAGCTGGGTGGATGGAAATGCCGCCGATAAAAGATCGCGCATAGTTTGAAACGACGCACCAGTGTTGGATCCCAGCCGATAAAGAGTGGAATAGTGTGCTTGAATGTCATCTAACATCTCAGGTCGCAGTTGACGATTGAAGATCAGGATGGAGCCGTCGCCGAAAACGCGCGTAGAGATAATGACGTAGGTGAGGACAACGAATGACGTCGAAAATCAACCACATGTTCACAGAAACCAATCTTCTCAAAAAAACATCTGTGCACCCAGGGAGCATTTAGATGAGGACGTAGCATGTACTGCCATTTGCTTTCCTGGACCCAAACTGGGGAAAGGGGAAGTTTGATCTCAACTGGAATTGCACAGAAGAGCCAGTAGTTGTTGGATCGCTTCCAATAGCGAAGCGCAGGTTCAAAGAAGGCATGCTGTCCCCGCAGAAGCTGTAGATATTTGCGGCAGCGTGAGTGTTCTCTGCGAAGCACATCCTGCTCAGTAGCACCAATGTAGTATGGACTATGCCATGGTGAGAGTCTGATGTAAACGCAAGGTTGTTGATGGTGTCCAGGATCTTGAATGAAGTCACACAGGTCCGGGAATCGAGCCCTTAGGGATCGAAGGTGTTTCATATCCGCGAAGGTGGAGTGCATGACTTCACACAGCAATGACGTCTTGTAGAAGTGAAGGACCTCAAAGAACGGCGGAATGTACCCATGGTTTTGTGAAATGAGTCGCTGTAAAAAGCAAATCAGCAGATACGAAGTGATCCGACATCTGTGAAGCTCATACCTGTTGGCCACAGTGTGACGGGAGCGCGACATGGAATGCATCGGAATTTGAAGTGCAATCCGAACCATGGTGAGCACTTCGAGGATGAGGTCCAACTGAGGTCAATGCTGAATTGATTCGTACTCATCCATAGGAACCGATGGTGGTTGAAGTCCGGGAAAGCAGTACCGCCAACACGCAGAGAAAAACGTTAATGTGTCCAAAAAGGTAGCCAAGGAATGCCATTGTGCAACGTCCTCAAATATCCCACTGTGTCGAAGTTCAGTCCACATGATGAATGTCGAACCAAGGGTAGCTGCAAGGTGGCGGCGACATGCATTAAAGAGTCAACAAGTGCAAAGCAACTCACAAGACAAGACAAAACAAGCAACTCACAAGACAAGCCAAGTCCCAAGTCAAGCACTGACAAGTTTTCAACCGCTCATCACTTTGCCGCGCAATCGCCACTCCGGGCTGATACTCGAAAAGCAGAAACATTTTACCCGGTGAGTAGGCGGGCACAGCGCTTTGTCCGAGAGCTTGGTGGTGTAGCCGGGTTCCAATCCCCACAAAGAGGCCATGGCCGCAAACGTAGGTGCATCACCTTTTGGCAAACGTTGACGCGCCTGCAAGAGCTGGGCCGCCATAGGCTCCAAAGACTTGTTGCCATTGAGACGGGACAAGTCATTGGCCCACTTGACCAGCGATGCCACGGTAGTAGTAGTGGGAGCCTGCTTGAGGTATAGACGTGGTTGATCACTGGTCCAGGTGTAGTGCTTGATGATGTCTTCTGGCGTGCTGTGCGTGGTGAGCAACTGAGGTGTGGATGGCTTGGAAGGCGGGGACGACAGTCTGTGAAGAGATTGTATGATCCGAGGTTGCTGTTGAGATGGACCATCAAACGACCTGCCGTCAAGGGCCGCCGAAGACTGCGAATGATTGGCCGGAGGCGGTGTAACCAGCTCTGCATCTTCTTTCTGAGAGGGCAACGTAGAAGAAGGTGAAGTTCGCTGTGACGCCGAGTACTGTGCCTGGAGCAACTCGTGAACTCGATGGAGATCGTTGTACTTCTTGAGCATGTCATCTTCTTGAGCAGAAGGTGTAAGAGTCAAATGATGTTGATGAAGAAACTGAAGTACCAGATTGGCCAAGTGATCGTGAACCTTGATGCGCTGATTGAAGTCGTCAATGTTGAGTCCGAGCGAATTGGCAAGGCCCTTTTCCAGGGTAAGCAGGTTGAGCGGCTGCGATCGACGCAGCAACTTTGAACAAGTACTCCAGAGCAGGGCCTCGGTGCGGGTGCGAAATCCTTCCCACGTCACGAATCTCCCGTGAGCAAATGGTCTCAGTAGCCAGTTAGAGACGCCACCGTGAATGACCTGAACCAAGCGAACGTCCATGCCTGACATATCACGTAGATTATTGTGTGGGGTGTTGGCAACCGTCATGGGCAGGCTGAAGGAGTAGAGCTGGTTGATGTCGAACATGCCGTCACCAGGTTTCCACTTGTCTGGTGGAGGAAGCCATGCTTTCTGAGGCTGCACTGGTAGCGTAGCTGGGTAGCCAGGCGATGTCGTAGTTTGGATGGAATGAACCGGTACGTGGGCAGGTGGTGGCATCATGGGCTTCACGATCTTCGCCGGTGTGGGTTCCGGAGGAAACGGCATCATGTAGTTGACCGGAGAATGCTGAAAGAGTTGCGAAGAGGAGGGATTCTGTTGGTAGTTGCCCTGTGGCATTGGAGAGGCACTGGATGCGTTGTAGCCCGAACTGTGTTGCCAAGAGACCAGGTTGTTCCAATCCAATTCGTCCGAGACCAGGGTGTCATCGTGATCACGTCTGTGTGCTTTACGAGGCTGGGAAGATATCTGTCACGATCATCTCGTCGAGACATGACGACTCAGCAAACCAAGGTGATGGCACAAATCAACCTTGAGAAAGACTAAGACTGACAAGCTTCAATCCCATGACAACGCAAGATCATGCCAAGTACAAATCAACACAAGGCAAAGCATGAAAAGACCAGCAAGCGGCGCCCAGGCGCTCGTGAGACGTCACTATGATCTGGTGGCTGTCTTCCCTTTAGTGAAACCTCGTTCCTGCTTAAAAGTGAAATTCCGCTGGACTATGATAAGAACGTTGAGGTCAAATTTTCCGGCGACCCGGCCCGGGATCACACGATGGGTACACCCGAGGGTCCCCCAAGACTGAAACTCCAGATGGAGGGTGCTATCTTTCGAGTACAACTGATGAGTCTCGAGTACAACTGATGAGTCTCGAGTACAACTGGTAAGTCTCGAGTACGATGAGTTTCGGCTCACAGTCACTTGGCTTCCGACTAGTAGCGAACACGTTACCAGAAAGAACAAGAAGCACACACAGCGAGGGAAACAGCGGGCCAAAAGGACTTTCCGAATCACTTGCAGGTACAGGAGTTGGCGTCCAAACTCCCTTCCAGCTCATTCTCACAGCTTCGTTGGCACGGCTAGAGAATGAGCTGCCGTGCCCCCTGCTTGAGAAATTGTGGTGGCAGGGCATTCTGCCACTCCGCACACACACACAAACACAACGCAAAGCAGTTTTCTATATAAGCTAAGCGCTTCACAGCTTCTCCAGACTTTGCAGGGGCATTGGCGGCAGGGAAGCACCAACATTGTCCCGTGTTTAGGGGCAATCTGGCCTAAGCCTTCACTGTGCACGAGGGTCTAGAAGCCCGCAGTTCAGGTGCGGAGAAGTCTACCTCCCCCCACCCCACAAACCGCAGGGATCATATCCCGCTAAAACATTTTTGTGGACGTTATTCTCAATGGGCTTCGCAATAGGGGCCATTTTCAATAGGGGCAGGTAGCTCTGAACTTCTTTACTTCTCACTACCTATGCACAAGCTGTGGATACCACAGGCGAAGCAGGTGTCAAGGCTGGACAAGCTACTCAAGTAAGCCGCGTGCTTGAGTTGAGAACCAGGAGAGTGCGACTGCAGCCCGCCCTGACCCTCTCAGTGCATCACCCCAAGTGCGAGGAGTCCGAGGACGCATCATCCCAGTTCTTGTTCCAAACATCTAAATCGACGTCTTCGAAGTTCTGGTTCGGCTCCAGAATCATGTCCCAGCCATGGCCGAGGTAGCGGTCCCCTTTTGACTCCCAAATGGTGATGCGCAGGTCGCCTGGCAACAGGTGCAATGTTCCCAGAGCTTTTCATTTAGATCAGGCCTCTACAACACAACACAAATGGACAGATTTCAGGTAGCCCTGGCATTAGCATTTCAGTCTACAATTCAGGGTGGGTTAAAGGTAGTTTAGGGTAGGTTTAGGGTGGGCTTCCGGGAGGGGCACAGGGTAGGTTCGGGGTAGGTTTAGGTTCTGTTTAGGGTAGGTTCAGGCCCGGCATCATTTTCTCATGCTCAATGTCGTTTTCAGCATCCTCAACATCACCTGGGCTTGGAGCTGGGTTTAAGATGGGTTCCAGGTTGGCTCAGGGTTGGGTTCTGGTGGGTTCCAGGCCTGCTGAGAGCAAATTTTGGGGTGGCTGCGCTTGGGGTAGGGGTTGGTCTAGGCTGGGTTTAGGGCTGGTTTGGGGTGGGTTTAGAGTTGGCTATTGGCTGTGTTTCAGTGGGCGGTTTAAGGTAGGTGCAGGGTGGCTCGGGGATGGCTTTGGTTTGTTTGGCACATCCCTGGCATCGCTTTAACATCCCCAGCGTCGTTTGCCGCCTCATCGGCACGGAAAAAGTGCGCGATCACATGCCACGATCAAAAACCCGAAAACCAACCCTTGAATGAATGAATGAATGAATGAATGAATGAATGAATGAATGAATAAATGAATGAATGAATGAATGAATGAATGAATGAATGAATGAATGAATGAATGAATGAATGAATGAATGAATGAATGAATGAATCAATGAACCAATGAATCAATGAATCAATGAATCAATGAATCAATGAATCAATGAATGAATGAATGAATGAATGAAGGAAGGAAGGAAGGAAGGAAGGAATGCATGAATAAATGCATGAATGCATGAATGCATGAATGCATGAATGCATGCATGAATGAATGAACGCATGAATGAATGAACGCATGAATGCATGAATGCATGAATGCATGAATGAATCAATGAGTGAATGAATGAATGAATGAATGAATGAATGAATGAATGAATGAATGAGTGAATGAATGAATGAATGAATGAATGAATGAATGAATGAATGAATGAATGAATGAATCAATGAATGAATCAATGAATCAATGAATCAATGAATCAATGAATGAATGAAGGAAGGAAGGAAGGAATGCATGAATAAATGCATGAATGCATAATGCATGAATGCATGAATGCATGCATGAATGAACGCATGAATGCATGAATGCATGACTGCATGACTGCATGAATGCATTCCCAACCAACCAACCAACCAACCAACCAACCAACCAACCAACCAACCAACCAACCAACCAACCAACCAACCAACCAACCAACCAACCAACCAACCAACCAAGCCCCCAGCACATAACCCACCAACCCACCGAGCCACACACCGACCCGACAACCAGCCAGCCAGCCAGCCAGCCAGCCAGCCAGCCAGCCAGCCAGCCGACCAGCCAGCCAGCCAGCCAGCCAGCCAGCCAGCCAGCCAGCACCAACCAGCAGCAGCCAGCACCAGCCAGCCAGCCAGCACCAACCAACCAACCCAGGCCTGCAAGGCTTAGCCCAGTGCCAGAGCTAGGCACCCTTTCCAACCAAGCCCCAGGAACAAAGAATGATGTTGGACTCGAGCATCCCTGTGCCAATGGATTGCCGATGAAAAGATGCAAGCGCTAGCCACAACAAAGGATCGGCTTGAGTCACGCGAAACAAAAGTCGTGTCCGGGAGCTGGGGGCGCAGTGGAGTGCAGCGTGCCTTTGCTGAGCTTGACGAAGTCGGGCAGCTGGCACTGGGAAATGTACCCAGAAAGTTTGCTCTTTTTGCTCCTCAGAATGCACAACAGCAATGAGCGGAAGGGAAACGGCACTGACAAGGGGAACCGAGGCATGTGTTGTGGGCCAAACTGATCAGACTTGGTAGTGATTACCAAACTCTTGCTCCCAGTACTGCACAAAGTACAGATTCAGAGGCTGCCACCTGGGAAGCTTTAAAAAGGGTAACATACACTGCACAGCGAGCAATAGATCTGAGCCCAGGCGCGAAAAGGTAGTCGCTGGCCTTGTGCTGTGCCAGGGACAAACCCTCACTTCAAAGGCTCCTGAATCGTTTTTGTGTTGTTCTCCTTTTGAGGCGGGTTGAACCCACAAAGCGCTCCCACTTTCTACAAAAGGACAAATCCGGGGTGGTCTTGGGCACAGCGCAAATCGAATTAGGGGTGGAAAAAAGGTCCCCAATTGCATCAGGACCCATAGGGCCGTGTATGTTTGGGACTCTCACTCTATGTCGGGAAACACTGAAAGGATATATTGCTTGCCACTTTATATAAGAAGCCTGTGCACTTCCATCCGCCAGCAAGTGTCTTGTTCTTGGCATGTCCTTCTGTTTTGTTTGCTTCATTGGTTCTGTAAACATCTGGAACCGCAAAGAACTGCCTGTTTGATGAGAGGAGCCAGGAGCCAGGCTTGTGTGCTTGGACCCTCCCTCAAGCCACCGAAGCTCTGAGGATAATACATGGTTCCTACACGGACCTTTCATGTTAGGCCGAGGCAGGGCAACCCCAGTGATGGAGAGAGCCATGATTAACAGCACTGGTGGCATTCTTACAGGGCTGGGCTCACTTCGGGTGTGAAAACAGACCTCAAAGAGCTCCCGTCAATAATGCATTTCGGAACGGTAAAAATATGGTGCAACAAAACACTAGGGACTAGGGAACCAGGGGAGGAAACGTGTTGACCACCAGGCGGGCTGACGCGCACATTGCTTGTCATTGCTGGGGTCTGCAAGGCCAAAAGATGTGTGACACAGTGCATTGTGCTGCGACATTCGCTGCTACTATATGCAATGGCAAGCACGCAGGGACATTAACAACGCGGTGCTTTGCTTCATTTGGTCTGAGCACCTGAAATGTGTAGCTCCAGCCTCCGATACAGCAGGCATGCAGGAGCTTTCTGCAACGCGTAGATCACCCGTGTGACCGCTGGTAGGCCGGTGCCAGTGGGGTCGAAAGTGACTCTTGCGCTGCAGCCTCTGCGTACTGACAGAAGCGCATTGGAGCCATGCGCATTGTGGTCACGGTCAGGAGGCTGCCCTATAAAGTTCATCATGAGTCTGCGCCATCCCTAACGCACTGGAGAACAGGCATTGGCTAACGCATCGCTGGGACTTGCAAATTCCAAAGAATGCAACAGTCCAGCGAACCAATGCGGAATTGTCAAGACGTTGCATCAGTTCTGGGTCATGGCACATGTTGGCCGTCACCGCTCAGAATCAATCAAAAGCAGCCGCAAATGCTATTGTAGCTATCCCCCTTTGCAGCTGCATCCGATTTTCAACAGGTCCCACTTCGTCAGGCAACGCATACGCCTCTGCTATTGTAGTTTAGCAGCAGCAGTCGTTGCTCTCGGATACCCATGCATGCATGAAGCTAGCCCGAGACTAGCAAACGCCGTGCGCACAGCCCTCTGCTGAAGTTTGTGCCGGGTGGCCCTTTCTGCCGATATTGCATCTCCAGCTTGTACTGGCAACCGCCCCAGCCAGGCACCTCCACGATGGACCTGTTTGGCAGCTTCAGACCCCGGGCAAACCAGCATGTGCTCCTGAAAACTCCCCCCCCCCCAAAAAAAAAAAACATCTCATCACACGACTGCCTGGTGCTTGCAGCAGCTGCAACAACCTCTTGAACGGGTGGAATTGCTTGTCGTGGTTGTCCAGTGATGGCTTCTGCACCACCACCACTACCACCACCACCACCACCACCACCACCACCACCACCACCACCAGCACCAGCACCAGCACCAGCACCAGCACCAGCACCAGCGCCAGCGCCAGCGCCAGCGCCAGCACCAGCACCGCCGCCGCCAGCCAGAACAGATTTACAACTTGAAGAGCCAAACAACCCGAACCGGCTTGATCCCAAACCATAGGTAGCCAAGGAGCAGATCTGCATCCTGCAGCTTCTCCCCAAGGGAATAGACCTCCAAGCAGTCCGCAAGAAGGGCATTGCTGCTGGTGACCGCATGTTGTTGGATGCTTGGAGTCCAGAAGCTAAGCAGAAACTATGTTTCTGCAAAACACCCATGCCCTTTGCACTTCAACATGACACACGTCCCTCATGTCTCGCAACAATCTACCAAAAGAGACGCGTCCTGTCATTAGCAAACACGGCAATAATCCTTTTTGCAATCAGTGCCGGAAGACACATTGTTTGGCACAATGTTTCCCGCTTTCTCATTTTGCGTCCAGGAGTTAGGAGTGACACAAGAAACCCAAGAATCTGCGGTTTCGTGCTTCCTCAAGAGAAGATACTAATGCTGGAATCCCCCTAGCTCCATGCATAGCCAAGCCGCTCTGTCAAGAATCACCTCGTCGGCATGCAACGTCGCCAGGGCGCTCTCTCTGGCAGCCTCTGCAGTTTCAGATCGGCAAAACAGCGCGCGGCGGCTTCCATCCCACGCGCCTGGAATGTCCTTAAGCCAGTGTGGCAACTCACATACGCGGAAGCCTTCAATTTGCTGCAGGAGTTGTAGCACATGCAGCTGCCTTGGCAATGAAGGTGGGGGAGTCAGTCGGATGCGGGCAAGCCAGGCAGGTCAAGCCAAAAGAACCCATTGGGAGAAGAACTGAACTTTGACCAAAAAGCCTGAACACGTCCAGTTGGCGGGCTTCGCTTTTTTGCGCGAGTAGCAAACGGCTTGGTATTGGACATGCACCGTGATGGACAGGGAGACCCCCCAGCAATGTCTAAAGTCGAGCCATGACCCTGGACTGGGCGGGCAGACAGGGATACTCACTTCGTGGGACGTCTCGAACTATCGCTGACGCCTCCAGTGGCGGCTTTCCTGAGATGCCGTCGAAGTTGCAGCTGGATTCCGCCAACTGATCCTTGAACTTCTGCAGCCTACGATCATCCATGCACATGCCTATCAGCGCATGTCTCCGTCTGTAATGATCGGCTCAGACCAGCTTGAAATGAACTCGGTCCTGCTTTTGTCTCTGATCTTCAAATTCAGCACAGACCATTTCTGCCACTGCCTGGGGCGCAAGCCATGCTAGACCATCGTTTGGCAAGTCTGCATGCCAGATTAGCAAGACTGAAGTCCTACCATCTGAGGCCAAAGTGTCTCAAAACTGTTCCCAAGGCAAGAAGCGACTGCCATCCAGTGACTGGAGTGCAAAGACCATGCCCTCTGCAACCAAGCATCTTGATCACCACTGAATCGCGGTCAATGTGAGCAAGGGTCAGCGAGACCTGCCAACTTCATGACTTCACAAATCACATGCTGTGAGCTCTGCCAGTCTAAACCTTTTTCCACATAGCAGGCCCATGCTGGCTGCTAGCCCGGCGTCTGATCACGCTACGCGCCCGAGCATGGTGTTCCAACAAACCTCGTGGTTCAATGAGACTCGTATGAAAGCGATGGCAGAACAAAGTGGTCATCAAGCACCCACAAAAGCTTCACATTGAGCCAAGCTGTGAGCAAAGCCTTTTATTGCATGCTGCTATTCCTTTACAGCTTTGTCAGGCATGAACAAAACCTCATGCAAAAGATCACTACCTGCTGGGGAACACTTTCACGCAAACACACCAATTAAATGTAACTTAGCCCTCCAAAGCAGCTGCTTGGCCGACAAAGTTAAAGACTTACATTGACGAATTCATGCACCAACAACAATATCGGGATCTTATTCCAAATAGCAAGTTGAGATGCGCAACGCCGATGTCTGCCTCGCGGATAAACGAACGGTAGAATAAATGCTGACGTACCAACAAAGGACCAAGCAGCTCCCAAGACCAACGGGCAGTGAAGTTTAGTGATGACGCAGGGTCTTTCTGCCGCTCTACATGGCAGAAAAGCCCGGTGAATGAATCCACAGCGGAGACTCAGAGACTAATGTGAGTGAGAGGAAGTACTCAAACAAGCATGATACTGCACTTGCTTCCTACTACAAGCATAGCAGCCAATTGGAATCAAAGCGGCCCTATCATCCTAGTACATTCATACTGCCAAACATCGAGCCATAGGGAAGTGCAATCCCTGGCTTTCATGATTCTGAGGCGCGGTTGAGACAGAGCATTCTCCCGGAGCCATCCAAACAACCCAGCCTGATCGTGCACGCCCAAACGGCGCAAGTTCTGGTCCGTCCTCATCGCATTGACATCGCATTGACTCAAATGGAAAACCAGAAACGGTGATCTTCACGCGGCCAAAGTTCAGGCCACCCAAAGCCCCAGGGGAGCAAAACTTGGTGTCGAAGATGGACCGAAGGTTCTTCAGCACAGCTGGCAGGCTTCGCCTTACGCAGGCTCATGCTAGTTGAAGAAAACGGCACATGCAAAGCTGGCGGCAGCACAAGGCTCATGGCACCTCCATCGCAACCACTCGCGTAAAATTGCCGAGCAGCTTCTCAAGCACCTGCAGTCTTCACAATAGCCATGCAGATTTTGGCAGCGCGGCACAGAATCCACTGTTTGCAGTATGAAAAGCAAGCGCTTTGTTCCAACTAAATTTGCCGACCCTTCTGCCAGAAGGGGAGGCGCACGGGAAGGGCATGATAAACAAGCAATTTGCTGTGCTTATTTAAGCCAAATCTCTTTGGGGTAGGCCAGCCTTCGACAGTTTTAAACGTTGGTCCATCCAAACGATTGTTTTGCTGGGGTAGCCCCATTGCAGTTCAAACCTCCCTTGGGGGCCCGAACCAGGCTGCTGGGCAGGCCGCAAGCAGCAGGAAGCTTAATCCCTAGTGCAACATCATACGCGCACGCACGCACGCATGCAACCAACCCACACACGCACGCAAGCAAAACCCACCCACCCACCCACCCACCCACCCACCCAGCCACCCAGCCACCCAGCCACCCAGCCACCCAGCCACCCAGCCACCCAGCCACCCAGCCACCCACCCACCAATCCACGCACCCAACACACACCCAAACAAACAAACAAACAAACAAACAAACAAACAAACAAACACACACACACACACACACACCTATAAGGCCAAGCGCGACACGAGCGCAAACATGCGAAAATCAAATCATGAGGACAGCAACGAACCAACACATCAAATATAGTCGCAAGTGAGTCAGGTTTCGGTCGCAAGTGAGCCTGGCTGGATATCCCACTTCACTGGTAGCCTCGTTGGACAGAGTCTCAGTGAAGCGCTGTGTCTCCCTGCGCTCTTGCGACAGAAAAGCTCAACCAGCCACTCCTGGATCAATCCCTTGGGCCAAAAGTGGCATGGTTGTCACTGACATGATTGCCTGAACACACAAGCCTGCCAGGCCCGATTCAGAAACACGGAACTCAAGCTGCAAGAATCACGGTTTCCCATGCTGATAGGGAGGCTCGGAACCCTTGTGCCAACCCCCCCCCCCATCGACCGACAAAAAAAAACAAGCAAGACAGCCAGCCAGCCAGCAAGCAAGCAAGCAAGCAAGACAATGAAACAACGAAACAAGCAAAACCGAACAGGCCAACAAACAACAAACAAAACCCACCCACCCACCCAGCCACCCGTCCACCCACACACACACACGCTTGAACTCCCGAAGGAGGTTGCTTATCTTCGAGTACGAGTACAACTTTCGAGTACAACTTTCGGCTTGCACGTCACTTGGCTTCCCTTTCGCTACTTTAACAGGGGCACAAAAGAAGCAACGGCGGTTCAGGGAGGGGACCAAAAGGACATTCACAAACATCACAATTGCAGGTACGTCCAGCTGATCAGGCTGGATATCACGAGTTAACAGCGAGCGTCTTCGTTGGCGCAGGACTCGCTGAAACTCCCTGCGCCCCCTGCATGAAATTCAAATGGTTGGTTCCAGGGAGAATCTGGAACTCGGCACACACACGCCCCCGCAGGGGCGAAGACCCCAACAAAAAACGAAACAGAGCAAGGAAACAAAAAGGAGAGAACAGAAAGGCCCCAAGTTGGGAATCCGCGGGCAAAAACCCCAAACAAGAAACAAGAAAAACAAGGGAACCAAGTTGAGGGTCTCCGACAAGGGCAACAACCCTAAACAGCGCAGAACGTCCTAAACCTTAAGTTGAAGAACGGGAGGAAGAAGCGGCCATCCCGAAACGGGCGAAGAGGAAGAACACGAGGTAGCGCGAAGAAAAAGGAAAAGCAAAGAGAGAAAAGGAGAGAGAGAGAAGAAAGAAAAGAAAAGAAAAGAAAAGAAAAGAAAAGAAAAGAGAGAACGAAAAGGAGAGAGAAAAGAGACAAAGAAAACCGAAAACCAGGGAACAGAGAAAAGAGAAAGAGAACAAGAGAGCAAGAGAGCAAGATTGCGTATTTAGGGCGCCGCAACCTGCCCAGGCAGGAAGAGAGAGAAGAAGAGGACGGGAGAGAAGAGGAGGAAGAAGGAGGAGGAAGAACAAGAAGAGGAAGAGGGAAAGTGTGCGTATTTAGGGCGACGCATCCCGCCAAGAAAACAAGGAGGAAAAAACCGCATCTCGAAGAAGTGGACGTCGAATCCCGCACAGGGGCCCGGAGCAAGTACGCGAGGAAGCAACGGAAGGGGAAGCCGACGTCAAGCCGAACAGCTGGAGGGGAACGAGGAGCACAAGCTTAAAGGCAGACAGGAAGAGGACGACGAGGAAAAAGGCAAACAGCGAGAAGACGGAGAAGCCATCCCCAAACGGGCCAAGAGGAGAGACACCAGCACGCGGGAGACGAAAGGCGCGAAAAAGAGACCGACAGGAAGAAGAAGCCATCCCTAAACGGGCGAAGTGCAAGACGGCGGACAAGCGGTTGACGGGCACGACGATGGAGTAAACACAAAGCAAGCACATGAACAGGAATGACGCTGTCTTCCCTTTAGTGAAACCTCGTTTCTGCTTAAAAGTGAAGTTCCGCTGGTCTAGTGATCAATGCCAATGTCAAATTAAACGGCAATGCCGTCCCGGAGCCACGCAATGGGAGCATCTGAGGGTCCCCCGAGACGGGGCAATCACACTTGAACTCCCGAAGGAGGTTGCTTATCTTCGAGTACAACTTTCGAGTACAACTTTCGAGTACAACTTTCGGCTTGCACGTCACTTGGCTTCCCTTTCGCTACTTTAACAGGGGCACAAAAGAAGCAACGGCGGTTCAGGGAGGGGACCAAAAGGACATTCACAAACATCACAATTGCAGGTACATCCAGCTGATCAGGCTGGATATCACGAGTTAACAGCGAGCGTCTTCGTTGGCTCAGGACTCGCTGAAACTCCCTGCGCCCCCTGCATGAAATTCAAACGATTGGTTCCAGGGAGAATCTAGAACTCGGCACACACAGACACACACGCTGGCGCGCGCACGCACAAGCGCGCACACGCACGCACGCACGCACACGCACACACGCACGGGAACCCGCGCTGACGCGCGCGTGCCAGACTGCAAACACGACAAGACTTGGGCGAAACTGATGATCTTGTGCTAGGACATGTGCACAGTATCACAGAACGGGAAATCATCGCAAAATCGATGGGCCGGCGGCATCGGCGGTTCGAGCCGGGGGCATTCAAGTATACCACTGCCAGTTACTGGGACTGCTCGCCGTGTCATGCCCGAGTGCAGGTTGACGCTACATCTGCCCCTTCCTAACACCTCCCCTGCTGCCACAGAGCAGGACTGCCATTTTCCTTCATCTCTAACTGGCGGACATTCAGCTTCATGACTGACATCATCAGGACTCGCCTCGCCCACATGTCCCGGCTTCAGCCGCCTAATCTCACCCAGCCTTGCTTATCCCAGCACAGCCTTCCAAGCAGCCAACTTTGCCGCAAAGGGGCTCCCAGTAGTCCCTCGTAGCGATCCAGTCGATCTTGGCCCCGCACCAGGAAAACAGCGCAGTTTGGGGGCTGCTGACAATGCAACCGAGCCCGAGAAACGGGGCCCCGAGCCGCTTCTGTCTCCTCTCCATCCAAAGCCGCGCGGATGGCTGGCCATGTCGCCATGTGTCCCACCTGTCCGAGCACGGGGCCCCGCATTGTAAAGCACGATGCTTTGAAGCTCGGTAAGGCTAGGACCTTGTTGGTGAAGTTTGCTGCTTGCCAAAGTAAGTTCCTGGCAGACCCGCAAGGATAACTTTTGCCAACTCACTCCATCTTCATGTGCCACCAAGCGTCCACTGGTACACGTCTTCCTCAGGGTCCAGGTGTGAAGCTTTCTCTGATATCATTGTCCACCACCAGTCTTTCAGCCTCGCGCAAGTTCGACAGCCAAATGAAAGCGGAGCAAGCTCGTCTGATAATGATTTGAGCCTTTGAGCTGTCCAGTCTTGAGCCTGTTTACCTTGAACCCGTGCCTATTGAAGTCGTCGCTCTCAGTCATCCCATATTTGCCAACGGGTGCCTGACAGCTCGACCATTCTTCAGCACTCAAACACGTGAGCCGTGATGCCCAGCGCGAATAAACAGCCCCAACCATTTTTGATTGAACTACCTCCTCGCTGACGACAACTAGAAACTTGGTATGGTTTAAACCATTTCTCCTCGCTGACTTCACCAACATACATTAAAGATGTCACTAATGCTGAAGCTTGATGCATTGAAGCCTGATTTCAAATTCAGACCTGTCGCGACTAGGTTTGCGTGTTGCTTTCTTTTTGTGGTTCAGGTTCGTAGCTCAGGCTTACATGAAATGAAGCGAGGCACTGTGGATTCTCTCGTGATGTTCTGGATCTCCTTCATGCGCTCTTTCGCACGCGCCCGCGCCACCTCAAAGACGCCGCTTCCAAAACCTGCCAGGACACAACATTTGAACACACACACACACACAACCAGGAGGGAGGGGGGGCGATAAAAATCATGCCTTTCATGGCTCCTCCCTCCCTGCCTTGCCCGGCCCGCTCAGCGTCCATGCAGTGAAGGCTTTCGGCACAGAATGCCACAACAAAGGGCATCATGTTCGGGCACGGCGGCGTCTCCTTGGCAGGGAACTACATATCTCACACGCCGGGCTCAAAACTCAAGGTTCGAAGTCCACATCTCAGCTTTCGGAGGGAATGTCATGGTAGGTCCACTGCGGAACGACGAAACCTCCTCTGACTTGCAGCACGCTGGCTGCTGGAGAGAATTCCATAGTCTTCCCGTGGGCCTTGAGCGTCGCCGCCCAAATCTTGTCGGAGAAGACTGGAAGCTTGCCCTTCTCGGCATCCTGCCGCAAAGCCACAGCCGGCACAGAAACGGCTGGCAAGTGACACAGGGCCGCGACAAGCGACAATCAAGCGATGTTCAAGAGCCACCCAGCTGCAGCTCCTCGGTGTCAATGCGATTGCCTCGCGGCAATCGCGAGGCAATCGCAAAACGAAAGAATTTCACGCGTAGCGACCGCCGTCTGCACAACGCATTCCTAAAGTGATGAAAAACTAGGAGGACTTGCTGAGGAACCAGCTTGCACAAAGTCGGAATCAACAGCCGTGGAGCGCAAGCTCTTGCAAGAAACTGAAATCAGATACTAAATTGCAACGCAGTGCCCGAAGCACAGCGCAGCGGAGCTTTGCTTTTTGACATTTGGAGATTTCTGGGATCGGCGCAAAGGCCAGAGGCGGCTAACAATTGCCTATGGCAAAAACGGGCGGGCAAGCAAATCAGGTGAGGATGAGCTCCTCCTTCTAAGATATTGATTGCACAAATGGGGCACAACAGGAGCTTGAAGGCAACGGGACAACATGGCACCGTCCGTCCGGCATAGGCATTACGCAGCGAGCCACCTGCAAGGACCTTTAGTACAAAGCCATTACTTTTTGGAGAAATGGCAGCAAAACACTAAACCCAGCAGCAGTCGAAATCCCACCAACCAGGTGCCCCATGACGGCTGCTGCAAAGCGTGCGGACCAGGCAACCACATCATAAGCTGCAAACACACTCGCATACATACGACATATTGACATATACATGTGTATTTTACTATATGCAAAAGGGGGAGACACATAAGTATTGCAAACTTGCAATAACAGGCCATCAAGTCTCTGGACGACTTGATGCAAATGCAAAGGGCGAACCAAGCAGCAAAAGTCCACGGGAAGAACACGGTTTCCCGGCCATGACAATTCCAGATGTTGGTGGGTGTGAGCACAGCACTGCCCGGCATAGTGCTTTGTGGACCAGGGACGAGTTAGACTCTTGACACACATGTTCCCTTTGAACACGGGTGCTAAATTGCAGTGGTGCCAGCTCTGAAGAACGAACACCCAGTGGTGCCCAAACACCCCAAAAGAAGGGGAACATGTCGAGTGTTCACCTTACGTACAAGTTGTTCAGGTCCAATGCCGTAAAGCAGAAGAGGGTGCTTTCAAGCGCTTTCAAGCACTCCTGGATCAAAGATTCAAGACTCTCACGGCTCCAATGTTGAATCTTCAAACCAGTGGGACTCTCACCCTGCATGCTGTGCTTAAGACAGCAATCCAAATCACATCAAAGCCCTAACGATATTGTGCAGAGTTCAAGTCAGACAAATTGCATTTTGGCAGCAGCAGCTTAATCAGGAAAAAGTTGATTCTAGCTGCCTCTATCAGACTGTGTGATGCAAAAGTTGGGTACCCCAGGGGGTGCCATATATATATATATATATATTATGTATATATATATATATATTGTCTGTACACATTTGCATGCAAAGTCTCACATTCCAGGCCTGCAAATGAACACTGCAACTCCGCA
This sequence comes from Effrenium voratum, assembly GCA_963377175.1. Taxonomy (NCBI): domain Eukaryota; class Dinophyceae; order Suessiales; family Symbiodiniaceae; genus Effrenium; species Effrenium voratum. The sequence goes on from CAUJNA010003478.1 coordinate 536,685, forward strand.
AATCTCGCAGCTTCATCCGTGGAGCTATTCTCAAGCACTGCTTTCAAGTCCTGCACGGGGCGTTCAAAGCACGCGCGCTGTGTAGTGCATCGAGCTCACCGGTCCTCTGAGCCATGGCCTGCATCCAGGCCCTTCTCCAAGCAGCTCCCCCGGGAAGAGCACTCCAAGCTTTCCATGAGCTCATCCTTGTGATAAAAAGGACGCGCGAACAAAATGATGCAACCAAACGCTGCGTTTCTCGCGCAGCCTCCGAGCCCCATTTCCTAATTGCCACACCCGAAAGGGCATGACCCAAGGAGCCAACCCCACCTGGATACCGATTACTATGCCAGAGCTCATAGTCGTAGCCCAGGTCGATGGAACCGACCGTGCCGACTTCGTTGTGCATGAGAGGCCACCACTGCTGAGACAGCGCTCCTGATCCCGGCATGACCCGTCTCCGTCAGTCAGCAAGCCTTAACACTTGCACGTGCTGCGCGCCAAGGGACAACAGGTCTCACAGCATGCCGCGCATAAATGTCCCTACGAGCTGGAATCCGTGCGTGTGGTCGTGCACGTCCCTCTACTTTTCACAGGCAAAAACCTGTGTTTAGGACTCCTTCACGGCGTGCGCTTTTTGTCCTACGCAAGCTGACCAAACTGTCTTTGCCTTTAAGCTGCAGCTTGCTCGTGCAAAGCAAGTCAAAAATCCCCATGCTTGCCTTTACGCGGGTGCTATTGCAGCATCTTGAGCGGGTGTGCGTATCTTTTTGGTGGTCCGGGTGCTGCTACAGCGTGTGTGTGCACTTGAGTGTGCTACTCATTTGGGTGGCATGGGTGCTACTGCACTGCAGCGTGCGTGCACTTGAGCGGGTGTGCTTTCCGTTTTGATGGTGCGGGTGCCACTGCAGCGTGTGCTCACTTCAGCGGGTGTGCTCATCATCTTGGTGGTCCAGGTGTTCCTTGGAAAACCCTCAAAACACACGATTGATTTTGATCACTCAGGCACAACCGTGCATGTTGACTGCATATTTACCAAGTAGTTCATCAAACAACGCTTCAAAGGGAATGCAAAGCCGGAAACTTTGCCGTGGACCAGCTCCTTGCATGAGTCGCTGGTAGGTGCGGGCAGTACAAGCCATCAAAGGCTGTTCGTGCGTGCAGGAGTCCAAGAACCTGGGCCATTCTCAGTGTGGCAAGGTATACTGACCGCGTTCGAGACTTTGGGGAAAGGGCTCGCTACGTCTCCATCTGCTGCAGCCGAGCTGCGGCTGGCGCTGCTCGTGCAAGGCTTGGAGGCATTGGTCCATATGGTGCTGCCGGTCGTGTGCACCGCCTGGCTGTGGAAGGTCACGTGATGACCAAGGGGCAGCACAACTTTTGCCCAGGTGGCCAAGATGTGGCGTCATGAGCAGCTGAATTTTCGGCAAGAGCGAATGCAGGGCGCCCACAAAATTCCCGACCACTGCCTAGGAACACGGAAGCATTGCACCAAGCATTGCACCAAGCATTGCCGAACTGAAATCACAACATACTGCCTTGAAAATCCGCATGCTCAAGCAAACGTGCACGGTGTACTGCACAGCTCTGAACAAATTGGCAAACAAGTCTGGGACTCGAATCGGGTGGGTTCAATGCTGCTGCACACATGCCACATGCCTGACTTGCTTCATTCCTCCCAGCAACGTGTGCCACGTCGCAGGGGGGCCTAAAGCAAAATCCCACAATGTGCAAACCAGGATGCATGCAGGATCGCATTCCTGGCGATAGTGGTAGTAGTAGTAGTAGTAGTAGTAGTAGTAGCAGCTAGGAAAGCAGCACAGTTTATAGAAGTGCTTTCCCATCTGCAGCTCAGGCTCACTATATGCGGCACTTCAACATAGAGCGTCAGCTCGAGCGTCTGGCTGCTCATGGATGCATCCCTTAGCTCAAGCGGCCATACGGTGATCCTCATGCTTGAAATGTCTACTGCTTTTTGCTTCCTACGGATTCCTACAGCTCATAATTTCTGCTAGCTCCGAGAGTCAAAAAGGCCTGGCAGTGCTCGTTGCCCAGCAGCGTGGGCAATTGGAGCTCCAATTGACTCCTGGGACATGGCCATGGCCCGTCCCAGGGACCCCAGGCGTTAAAGCGACGGCCTGCCTCTGCTTGTCAAACTCTGCCCGGAACTTACGCTGCGCAGCTCCCATCAGCTCCTCAGAGTGTTGCTCTCGCGTTGGGAAACGACAAACATCATGGGCTGGTGATGAAAGAGCATGCAAACAAAGAATGATTTTATTGACCTCACACATGCCGAAGTGAGCTGTCCTCATCCTTTTGCTCGGTGTCCTCCAGGCGCTGCTGCCTTTGGTGGCAGGGTCACGCGCAGCTCCAGCCAGGAGCACAAGGCCCACAAGAAACGTGTCTTCTCAAGGCGCAGGAGGGACAAGTGCTGCTCCATCTGCTCCGGACTTTTCTTTTGCAGTTCTTGGAGTAAAGCATCCTGCGCTTCGGACTCTATACTGCCAATACACCTTGTGCAGTCTACCCCCTCCATACCTCCAAACCCGTACCTGAAAATTCCCAACCGGGCGAATTAGAACGAGCTCATGATGAAGTCCCTTACTTGGATTCCTTATAGTAAAAAAGCCCAGGCTTGTCGCCTCTCCCAAGCCTCCAGTGTCAAAAACGGAGCCCGCCTTCTCTTTGGATATAACGAGGACCCACCAAGTACTCAATGTAAAACTGACCTTTTTAGCGTTTGGTTTCCCTGATTTGATTCATGTTTCAGTCAAGGTTCCAAATGGCAAGGATTTTGAGATTCAAACAGGAATACTACGGCGGCCTGACTAGTTCCTGCAAAGCATGAAGTACGGAATCCACAACCTGGTGACCTCGGAATGCGGTTGCATGGTACTTTGAAGCAAAGTTTCGTCAGAACCATAGGAGTATTATCAAATTGCTAGCTTGATCCCAAATCCAAACGTGTGTAAATCTACCACGCGAGTAAAAGCATGTAGGCCTAAGCTAGCGGTGCTGTGCATGATCACCTCGGGTTGCCGTTCCTACTCATAGTAATCTCACTTGGCCTCCACCATCTTCTCGTGCGTGGCATCATCGATGTCTCCGCTTTCTCCGTCTGTGTGGTTCACATCAGATGCCTCCATCAAGGAAGGGATGTCCCCACCACACGGATCCCAACAAAATGTTCTTCGGAGGAGCCTACATGTTGCGACGAGCCACGGTCTGCAGGGCACTTGTCGCACCATCTGGGAAGTAGCCGTCGAAGCGCCGTGCCATCGCCGACCGCACGCGTGACGAGGCGTAGCTGTAGCCTTGGCTTCAACTGGGCCTGCCGACGCTAGTCAAGCGAGTGAAGGGGCTCTCTGCAGCCTAGAACGGGTGGTTTCCGCAACAAATCCTTGTCAGGCTGCATTTTGCGCTCAAAGTCCTCAAGTTGCAACCTGCATAGGTCTTGTATATCTGTATTTGTCTCAGCTTGTGCCACTTCAGCTTGGGTTTGGCAGTGGCTCGTCTTTGTTTTGGGACATGGGCCGTAGGGTACCAGAGCAAACTTGAATTCCTGATGCTCAGACACTCAAAAATATCCCAGCATCAACCTGTTGAAGTCACTTTGCGGGGTGTAATTGCACTCGTTTGAAACGTGATTGTTCGGTAATGATTCAAAGACAAAGGAAACCAAAATGCAAGTCGCTTCAAAGGGACACCAGCAAAATGCAAAACCTAAGGTTTGTCTAGCTTGGCGTGGGACCCGCGGGCGGCCGCAGCATCCTCGTTTGCTTGCTTGCTGCTGATGATGATGATGATTATGATGGGCTCCCGCTACAGCCGGTGGGCTCACTCTGCGATTGGACATGTTCTCCGTTTCCACGGGTGTCCGTTGAGTCTCTCACATATACCGTAAGAATTCCCTTTCAGAGCATAACTTGATAGCTCTTTTCACAGCATTCACAGCATAAGTTGATAGCTTGCGGAGTGCCAAGAGTAGTAGCACTACTGTCTCTGTGCGCACTGATTCAGCTCCCTCTGTCTGACAAAAGTAGGCCTGAGAAACACACTGCAGCAAGCATGCCTAAAGACACATCATAAACATAAATATTGGCTTCGGGAGAGGGCAGAACCTGAAAATTGCTGCTAGGCGTCCCTCCAAATATATTGCGTTGTGTTCTCGTTTTATTGAAGTACCAGTGGTCAGTAATTTGCGTACGGAAAGCATTGACATCTGTGGCGTTATGATGTTGTAGAATAGGCGTGCTTTTCTCTTGATGTTCTGCGTGGCCTTGGTCTTTCTCCATTGCAAAGAGCATGGCGTAGTGGGCTCAATATTCCGCCATGCCAAACAAGCCCACTCGGGTCAGAGCAGCTCAGCCTGCAGCAGAGTGCGTGACCGAGCATGCGTAGCCCCAGCCAAGCAGCCAAACAGCTTGCGCTTCACCTGGCGCAACTTTGCCGCCACCTTGCGCACTGCGGCCTTCAGCCGTCGCCAGAGGCTACTCACCTGGCGCACAATTCACACCCACCAGCCGGCAACGGCCCGCACCCCCCCACCATTCTGAGCCTACCCCTGGCCCAAGGCCCCGCGTTCCCCAACCACTCACCTTGCTAAAGGCTTCGCACAGCCCGCAGCGGCCACACACAGCCATCTGCTGCAGGAAGGCCACAGGCAGCCCCAGCCACGATGCCCGCTTGCTCTGCTTGGCATGCAGCCTCGGTCAGCCCAAATCAGCGGCTGCAGGCCTGCAAATCTCAGTGAGCAGGCCTGGAGGCCTTACTTCCGTCCAAAAATACGTCCAGCCAAGCTGGCATCAATTTCAACCAGCCGGGTGGCTGTCGGCAGTCCCTCTTCTCGGAACGACTTAGGCTGGCATGAGCCTCGCCCAACCCGCAATCCTCCAATTTTGTGCTCAAAGGTCCACCACTGCCCAGGAGCAAACCACAACCTAATCCATGTCTTCAGGGAGTTGAAAATTGGCCATGACTGAAAAGTCGGTACCAGACATTCCCGAAGTCAACGCATTGGCTGAGTCCTCATCATCGAGAGCAGATTCCACCTGACAGCTGCAAACATAAGCACGAGCGGACCACGCTCGCGAGTTCCTTAGACCTGAAACAAACCACAGCTCCATTCCACGTCTCCCGCTCATGTCCAGCCTGTTCGGCCGCTCCTGGGCCCCACTTCACATGGCTGCTGGGGAGGCAGGTCTTGGCTCTTCGCACAGCAGGAATGAGGAGCAACAAATCGAAAGTTCGAGCCATGCCAAATTTCCACAAGCCAAGCGGCAATGGCACCATCAATTGCAGGCAGCGGACTGGGAGGGAAGATTTCCCAAGCGATTCCCACCTCACAGCCGGATGCCAGTTAGTGTCGGAGGGCAAGCCACTAGGGCCCCGCGTGCTTGACAAACTGCACCAAGTCTGAGCAAGTGCTGCACGAGCCTGGCAAAGAGAATTGGGGATGTTTGCGCAGCTGGTGTGCAGCTCGACTTTGCCGACAAGCTGAGGACTGGCACACCTGACGTCTAAGAACCTGGCTATGCTCACTTCTGGAAAGGCTGGATGATGTGAAGGAATGCTGCTGAAAGTCAGCTCGCAATGCCAGGCATCCTGGAAATATTGAACCTGACCGCGACCATTGAATAAGCACGCTATCTGGCTGGGCGGGCCCAGCCAAAAGGTAGCAAGCCATTTGTGATGTCATCTTCGAATGCATTCTGCAATCCAGCTCCAATGCTGATGCCAGGGTGCCAGAGAAGGTTGCGATGGCAAGCCCGGCCAGTTGGGCCATCGAATATTGCTATATTACTGGGAAGGATGTTGCAAACAAAAAGAGCTGAAAGGCTGCAGCATTGTTATCACTCACTCAGTTCAATGTTCAGCATATTCAGTGTTCCAACTCAGCTTGCTGACATCCAGCTTCTAAAAATGCAACAACATGCCTGCAAACTACGAATGGGCAATTCAAACATAGGGTCAACGGCACAAGTATCATCACGGTTGGTGGCCCAGATCTGGCTGGGCATGGAAGACAAGCCTAGGAATGCTCCTGCCTCAGCCAGCCCTGCCCGCGCACTGGCTTGCAAGGCAACTGCACCATGATGCTTGCTGCGTCGCGTTTTATCTTGCGCATTTTGCGACTGACTCCTAGCTTCCAGCGCCACAGGCTTCGTTGGCGCCAGAACGTGAGCGAGCCCTAACTCCTTGCAGGCGATGCATACTGTGTCATACTGGCATAGAGGTGGGACTCAGGATAAGGACCCAAGGCTCTGCTTGAAACGGCAAACTGGGCCCGATCGAATTCGCTATGCAAAGGCCCAGCACGCTCTGCAACCATCTGGTCAAGGGGGACCATGGAAACTCCTATCGTGCAGGACGTCCAAAACTACCCAACGGCAGCGCACCTACTCAGCTTTGGGAGGCAAGGTGCCTGCGATGCACAAGTCTGGGCCCCGGGACACGTTGGCCACATGGATATGCCACCTTCGGAGTCTTCAGCTGGGCCAAGCGAACGTGAAAAGCGGTCCTCCCAGAAAGGCAGCTCCCTGCTTCTGTCGTGAGTGCACCCGGGACCGTGTTGGGGCTCTTCAAGCCTTGATACCTCACCATCAAAATCAAGTTCAAGCTCGGTCCTGTGGCAGGAGAAACTGTGACTCAAACTGCGGGCTCGCATCGGAGTCTTCGAGCCTTAGCGCTCTGAAGAACAGCCTCTAAAAGGCCGAACGATCAGACATAAGCAAACTCACCGGCCCTCTGGGGGCCGATAGTGAAGAAGGCCCAAGGCTGGGTTCGTATATTCCTTTTGGTCGGCCTTTCAAGGGCCGTCGACTGAGGGCTCGGCAAATTCTGCAGTCGTCGCACCTCCGCCTCCGCGTGCTCCGCCCTCGCCTTCCTCAATGCTCAGAAAGGCTCCACATTACTTGAATTGCTCGGTTGATCTTGGTTGCTTTTTTTGTGCGTTTTTTCGCCTGACCTGCGTCACGTGCAACGTAATCTGCTGTGCTGGCTCAGGGCCCATGCCAAAGGGAGGACTAGACTCATGAAGGAGTGTAGCAAATCGCAGGAAGGGATACAGGGCTGTCGTGCATCTGCAACTTAGCTGAGCTCAGTATGCATAGTGCTCAACGCATCCCATGACCAGACCTCACCTTTCTGGGGGCTGCCGGGCGTCTCACGCGCCGACTCCTCGCTGGCTGCCGCCAGCGCAGTGGCTGCATCCAGGGCGCGCTGATCAGCGTCCGCCTGCGCCTGCGCCAGCTGCTGCGCGGTGTCCTGCACACTCGAATGGGATGCCAAGGGGCACCCAAGGGGCATGGCAAAGGAAACCTACGCGTTGTGTGGCCAAGTTGCCAGATAGCCAAGCCAACAAGCCGACAAAGGAACCAAATGATAAACAGCTTCCTGGCAAGCGAAAGGGGACATCTTCTTGCACATGCCACTGTCAGAGCTCCTCCAGAAAGTATTCTACCTCTTTCCGCTTGTTCTCCTTGTCTAGTCACAGGCGGTCATACAACATTGGGAGAGGGCTATCCTAAATGACCTGAGCTGTGCCGAGCAGCGTTCTCTGCCAGCTTGCTGCTGCTTTCAGCTTTCAGCTGCGCCAGCTCCTGCAACTCTCACCGAAAGGTGACAGGGATGACGAGCAAGCACAGGACGAACACAGCACCACTTCTCTTTCAAAGGCTGAGAGTGGCCACCTTCTGCGGCTCAGGTGGCCATCTGCGATAGCACAGGTAGGTGTGGCAAAAGACAGAGGGTGAGCCAATGGGCAAACTCTTGTCATCAAAGCAAGGCAACAGCTGATGTGCGCAGTCCTGCGTGAGAGACTCAACTGTCTCTTCAGCATTTTTGGACAGCTCTTCCATCTCTGCGAGCCGAGCCTGAAGCAAAGGTGTGATCAGGGCAGAAGAAAAAAAAGAAAAGAGAGAAAAAAAAAAAGGAACTTCCCACCCCAGAATCGATGCACATCATCGCAAATGTAATTACATTCCCTCCGGCCTGCCTGGTCAACACTTCACATTCATAGACTATAACTGAAACACGCCTCTGCAATCACCTTACGGGTCCAAGCCACTGCCACACCCGCCAGGCACCTTTCCCGCTCAAGCTCTGCTAATGGAGAGCTATGAACAATCTGTTCCCCGAAGCCAAGCAGACTTGCCATGCAGTCTTCACCTCGAGTTCCATGAGGGAAAACAGTCTTGCCATTTCCTGGGTCGGCACATGGCATCAGTTGGCAAAGCCCAAGGCCAAAACCCCCCGCCACCCATGGCCTCCAAGCGCCGGTTCTGCGCACCGCTCTCCCACTCCAAGACGGTGAGGTCCTCGCCTGCATCCACCAGCGCATCTGCCGCGTCCAGCTGCTCTTGCGCCAGGTCTGTCTGCGCCTCTCGCGGAAGGACACAAAATACATTGGTCGCCGCTTGCAACGATGATGGCATCAAGCATAACTTGCTCAAACTGGACACATGTCCGCAACCACGGGTCTGCAATCTGGAATGAAGGATGGGTTTCTGTTCAAATGCATGGCCGGCTGCAAGACTTACATTCTCAGCACTGGGATCAAGGCCTAATCCCTCAGTTTCAGAACAGCGCGCCTGGCTGAGTTGATGGCTCACCTCCTCCATCTGCTCCTGCAAAGCCTTAGGCTACCCCTCACAAAGCCTATTGATTCGAAACCCAGAAGTGCCCACAGGTACTGTGGGAACTCCAACACATCTACAAATGGCGCACCTTGATCTTAGCATCCCGTTCTTTCAGCTTCGCTGCACCTGGGCATGGCAAAGCAAGGGCCTACCCAGCACAAAGTTGCACAGCTTGCCAACTATCAAAAAAATGCCGCTCCACATGTCGGCCAAGATGCTCTGTGCCCGTTCCTTTGCGAGCTCTTCTTGAAGAGCATCGTCTTGCACGTCCTTCCCAGATGGTTCGATCGGCAACGGACTTCGCACGTTTGCTGTGACATCGCTGCTGTTGGTCGCCTCAACGGCTTGGAAGGGGCCAAGCAAGCGAGCCATACCCTGCCAAAACAAATTGGGTGAGGGATCAAAAAATAGGCATCCAAAAATACTTATTCATGAAGATCAAACACAAATTCTAGGTCCAAAAAAATATTATCTTAGATTTACTATTAAAAATGAAAAGTCAGAGGATCAAAAAAAACTTGTCAGGGATCAAGAAACTGCTTCATTTCGTGGCAGGCACAGCACTGAGAAATAAAAAGAGAGACTCAGAGGCAGACAGAAAGAAAGAAGAAAAGGATATATTGTTTGTTTTGTTTTTTGTTTTTACTAAAAAAAGAAAAAAAAGGAAAAACAAACGAGGAAGTGATAATTCAACAAAGGGCGCGTATCTCTGTAATTAAACATTCTAAAAACCAGCGGGGGGTTGGGGAGGGCGGCACCCCCAATGACACTCGAACAAGTGATGATTCAACAGAGGGCGCGTTAATCTCTGTAAACATTCTAAAAAACCTGGCGGGGGTTGGGGGGCGGCGGTAATCTCTGTAAGCATTCTAAAATCAGCCGGCAGCCCCCCCGCATCAGGATCGAAGAAGTGATGATTCTCTGTAAGCATTCTAACAATCAGGGGGGGGAGGGGTTGGGGGGCGGCAGCCCCCAGTGCTGATCGAAGACGTGATGATTCAACAAAGGGTGCATCCGCCGATTCCCGAAACCGATATTGAGAACCTCGCAAAATGTTTCTGTTTGTTTTCCTTTACTTCCTTTCTCCTTCCTTCCTTTATTTCCTTTCTCCTTCCTTCCTTTACTTTCTTTCTCCTTCCTTCCTTCCTTCCTTCCTTCCTTCCTTCCTTCCTTCCTTCCTTCCTTCCTTCCTTCCTTCCTTCCTTCCTTCCTTCCTTCCTTCGGAATGAGAAGAAGTTGTTGTTTGATCCCTGAACAGTTTTCTATTGCTGATAAGTGTGTTTTATCCCTAATAAGTTGTTTGATGCCCATCTCAAACAAATGCCCGTCAGCCAACGGACTACTCTGGAGCACGCATGACGCGCCTGCTTCTTTGGATTGCGCAGCGAGGCCCAGGCTTGCAGTTGCTGTTGCACTTGGCTGCAGCGCGCACGGCACGTGGCATGTGCTTCTTTTGCCGTGTGCGGGTTCTCGTGGTGGCCAGGCTCGAAGCTGACACCCGCCCACTGACCGGCCAGCTGCTCACTGAAGCTGGACATCTCGTCACACAGGCGGGTGAGCGCTTGGGTGGTTCGCTCACTCTCCTGGCACTCCTCTGCACGCAGAGTCTGGGCCTCTGAAAGCTGCAGGCTCAGGCTCTGCAGCTTTGCCAGCATCTCCGACTTCTCACCACCTAAGTCAGAGACGTGCACCTCCATCCCCTTTAGCTTCTCCAACAAGGCCGCCTTCTCCTCCTCCAAGGCCTTCCGCTGGCCTTCACTGGCGGACCTCTCTTGTGCCGTCTCCCCTCTGGCAGCTTCGATTGCCTGCGCTGCCTCCCGTCCCTTTTGCTCTAGCTGCTTCTGTGCCTCCACCAGGGCTGACTCGCTTTCCGCAAGCTTGGCTTCCAGCGCCTGCTTCTCAGCTTGGATGCGCTTCTGCGCTTCAAGTGCATCCTCCAGCTCGGCCTGTGTTGCACTCATTTTCTCCGTCAGGGATTGCAGATCTTCCTGTAGTCGTTCGTGGTCGATCTGAAGCTGGCTATGCTCTTGTGTCACGACATGGAAGGCCGTGGCGGAATGATTGGCCGAGCCCCTGCCCTTTTGGTCGTTGGCCTTCTTGCGCCGGTTTGTAGGGCGGTGGTCCAGCAGGTGCTCGCTGAAGGTGGCGATCTGCCCCTGCAGAGTCGCGAGCGCCTGCTTCGTGGCCTCGACCTCGGCCTTCTGCTCCGGCAAACCCTTCCGCATCGAGGCCTCGGCCCGGCGACTGTCCAGCCCCTCCAGGGTTGACAGCAACTCCTCCGCGAAGCATTCCAACTCCCGGTGGAGCTGCTCCCGTTCCGTCTCGATGGCATGGCCATCCGAGGGATCTCCTTGCACGTTGTCTGCATCTTCAAAGTTGATACATCTTGGCTTGGCGTCCGTACTTTCCTTCCGCGGGCCGAGCGCCAGCTCCTTTTGGAGCGGATCGAGTGGAGCCGGCTCCTTGCATGCCAGCTCGGACTTGGCTGCTGCCAGCTCCTCCTCCCTCCGCTTCAGCTGCTCGCTCTTCTCCGAGTGCTCGGCCGTCAAGGATGCCAACTGCTCTTGCACCTCCCGCAGCTCCGTCGCCAGGTCGGTCGCCAAAGCCGCCTTGGCCTCCATTGCCTCCAGCTGGCCCAGCGCCTTTGCCAGGGCAGCGCTGGTCTCCGCCAGCCGCGTCTGGGAAGCCCTCAGCTCAGCCTTCAAGTGAGCAAGACACAGCAGCCGGGCCCCGTTTGTTTGCGTTTGGACTTTTTTATGCCGTAGGCCATGCCCCTCGATTAGTGCGGAGCACTCATAAACTCCGGCCTCTGCTCCGATGAACTCCTGGCAGGCAAAGGCATCTCACCACTGAGCATAGCCATGTAGCCGGCAAATTCCCCGATTGAACAGACAGGTGGGCAAATGTCGCTCTCATTTTCTTTCTCTCTCTCTCTCTCTCTCTCTCTCTCTTTTCTCTCTGTTTTCTCTCTCTCTCTCTCTCCTCTCTCTCTCTCTCTCTCTCTACCTCTCTCTTTCTCTCTCTCTCTCTCTCTCTCTTCTTTCTCTATCTCTCCCTCTCCTCTCTCTCCCTCTCTCTTTCTACCTCTCTCTTTGTCTCTCTCTCTCTCTCTCTCTCTTCTTTCTCTATCCCTCCCTCTCCTCTCTCTCTCTCTCTCTCTCTCTCTCTCCTCTCTCTCTCTCTACCTCTCTCTTTCTCTCTCTCTCTCTCTCTCTCTCTTCTTTCTCTTTCTCTCCCTCTCCTCTCTCCCGCACGCAACCTCTCTCTTTGTCTCTCTCTCTCACTCACTCTCACTCTCTCTCTCTCTCTCCCTCTCGCTTCTTTCTCTATCTCTCCCTCTCCTCTCTCTCCCTCTCTCTTTCTACCTCTCTCTTTCTCTCTCTCACTCTTACTCACTCACTCACTCACTCACTCACTCTCTCTCTCTCTCTCTCTCTCTCTCTTCTTTCTCTATCTCTCCCTCTCCTCTCTCTCCCTCTCTCTTTCTACCTCTCTCTTTGTCTCTCTCTCTCTCTCACTCTCACTCTCTCTCTCTCTCTTTCTCTATCTCTCCCTCTCCTCTCTCTCCCTCTCTCTTTCTACCTCTCTCTTTGTCTCTCTCTCTCTCTCTCTCTTCTTTCTCTATCCCTCCCTCTCCTCTCTCTGTCTCTCTCTCTCTCTCTACCTCTCTCTTTCTCTCTCCCACTCTCACTCTCACTCTCTCTCTCTCTCTCTGTCTCTACCTCTCTCTTTCTCTCTCTCTCTCTCACTCTCACTCTCTCTCTCACTCCCACTCTCACTCTCACTCTCTCTCTCTCTCTACCTCTCTCTACCTCTCTCTTTCTCTCTCTCACTCCCACTCTCACTCTCCCTCTCCTCTCTCTCTCTCTCTACCTCTCTCTCTCTCTCTCTCTCACGCTCTCGCTGTCTTGCTCTTCGATGCAAGCAGCGCACAGCCGAGCCCCGCACCAAAACGCCGTTTGACGAAGGCACAAAGCTGGACGAAGGCCTCAACGGCTGCAAGAGACCCACTTGACCCAGTTGCGAACGTGGGGTCCGTGCCTTGGCGCAGAAATTTGGCGCCTGGGCACATGCACCGCGATACACTTGCAAGCGCCACACAACATGATGCGGATGCAAAACGGCAAATCACATACCAGGATGCTAAGACGACGTGAGCCATGCTGCGCAGACAAGAAGCAATCGTTCTTCTAATCGCAATAATGTGCAGGAGAGGTCTGCAAGCTGATCTGACTGATCTGACAGGCCGCCTGAACGGGAATCGTGCAAAGGCTCCAGCCCTGAGTCTGTAAGCAGTTGACTTTCAACGGAAGAAAATTGTAGAAAACATTTCTCTATAGGCCGACGTGCAGGGCTTGCAAGTGACCACCTTTCTCAAAGCCACCAACCCGGCCTCTCTGTGAGACCTCCAGTGCAAACTCCTGTCAAAACTGTCAACAAACTATCTTGATAAGTTGCGCCGCTGCAAGCTTTCCTAAGAAACTAAAATTACTTGTTGCCAGCTGCCATCCAACTGCTCATTCCTCGTTGCAATGCCCAGCACCATTTCTTGCACCCAAGCCCTTTGTCTCTGATTGCACCGCCTGGTGCGCCTCACGAGAGCCGTAACGTTGCGATGTTCAGACTCCCGCTTCCAAAACGAAGCTGAATTAATGCAGTCCGAAGCGGTCCCAAGGTCCGAAGCGGTCCGAGGCTGTCCTGCGTTTCCTTCCTGGCAGCCTCAAGCCTGGGCCCAACCATTCAGCGCGTCAAGGTAGCAGGATGTCAAAAATATGTCTAATGCAGAAAAAAACAAAAACAAACCGGAAAAACGATGAGGCACTGCTTCTGGCTCTCCCGGTGGCAATGCTGCTGCCACTGCAGCTCCTGCTGCAGGCGTTGATTCTCAGCCTTCCTAAGACGGATCACTAAGACGGATCACTCGCCACTTGCAGTTCATTCGCTGTCCAGCTCATCAGGCTCATCTGCCAATCCGCCGGCCGTTCAGAAACCACCTTCTTCGGCCAAGTAGCAACTCCGCTTCGCAGCGCGAGGCCTTTGCCACCTGAGCCATGTGAGGCATTGGCTCGGGCTGGTGCTGCCGTTTGTGGCCTTCTCCTCCAGCGCCTTGTTCTCCTGCCCGATGCGCGCGGCATCCTTGGCACGCTGGCTACATGCCCCGAACACGGCGCAAGTCACTTACTACACATAAAGTTTGCTGCAACCTGGCTGCTGCAGATTGCTGCACTAGCTGCTTCTCCAAAGTCGCCTTCTCCTTGGCACCACATATCACAGCTCTGCCTTTGGCGAGCCTTTGCCAACTCTCAGTTGGTGCTATTGGTAGCTTGTCCCCATTCCGCTGTGAGCTGGCTATCACCCTGCTTCTGAGCAGCCAATTTCAATCGAATAACGTCACCTGCGGGAAGCGGCTTCTGGCTTGCTCAGCAGTCCAAAATCTGTCATGATGGACCACGCGGCAGATGTCGCTGGAGCACTGGTTGACCTGCCTGATAGAAATTCATGTCCTCAATCCAGGTCGCCATGCTGCAAGAAGACAATGGCATCACCAATGCAGAAACTCCCAAGAGCCCGCCATTGAATCAAACATGTTGCCAATCTGTTGCAGGAAAGCATCGATCTGCTAACTCTTTCCTCTGGCTTGTCTGCTCCAGCCTTGGGTGCAAAGAAAAGTTGTATGAAAGGCACCAGGTCCAGCAAATTGCTTACCTCTTCTGGCAACTGCTTGCTCGCGGCCCGATCCCCTAGGCCCGCCACAACTGCTGCCGCTGCTCCTCCAGCCGGGAGCTCGACATCTGCCGAGTTTCCAAGACCTGCTCCCTGGGCCATGCGTGAAGCGAGCTGCAACACACGACTCGGAAAGCTTCGACGTCAAGCCATCAAGCCATCCAGCGCAAGTGAATAGCTCTGTGCAGCCGGGCCGCTCTCTACCTTTCAAGTCTCGCTGCAGCTGCTTCAGCTCTGTGGACACCTGGCCCACCAAGCCTGTCAGCTCCTAGCAAGCCCATGATGCCCTGCGAATGCCCTGCACATCCCACGCAAAGCTTGGCTGCGCATGCGACCCTCGCGCTCTCCTCCTTGTCTTCTTCCGCTTGCTGCAGCTTCGTGGCTGTAGCTTGCAGCTGCGCCTCCAGGCCGCCGAGGTGCCCACCCATTTGCCTGAGCCCAGGTGTCACGATGGAAACTTGCCAACCAGCTCGCAACTACCAAAACGATGGCTGTTAAAACCATGGCAACGGCCAGAAAAGTGTAGCTGTTGCAAAGTGCTGCGCGGAAAGGTGCGCCGAGTCGCTCCTCTGCCTCTGCCCTTGTCCGGGCGACTGCGTGATGCACTGCCTCGACTGCCTCCCTCTCACGCGCGGCCTCCAGACATACCGCACCCACAGCGCAACCCGTCACACCTTCTCCCTCCCATGCGAGGCGCTGAACTTGTCCTATCCATGCTGACAACATATCGTTCGGCGCAGCTGCGCCAGCTGTTGGATGCGGCAAGCAGGACTGTCAACATTTGGCAAATAGGCTTTGCTGTTCTTGGCATGTGTTTTTTCAGCTCTGTTCATGCTTCTAGTGGCGGGTTGACCAGAACAAAGTGCTTTGCTGTTACCGCAAGGGTTGCAAGAAGGAAACCCGCAAAATGAGTGTTGTCCTTTTCGGGTTCCCTGATAAAATCTTCAAAAGGTGGGTTCCCCCTTTTGAGACATACCCCATCTCTTTGCCCTTCACTAAAACCAGGATGCAAACGAGGAAACATTGGGTGAGAAGCATCGCGACACATTGGCGAACACATCTCGGCGCGCACAGACTTGCCATGTGAACTTGGCAGGCGGTATTGACTTCTTGTCGAGCCGCCATCGTCTCCCGAGTAACCACGACCTCCTCCTCCAATTGCACCACGCGAGCCTGGAGGCAAGAGACTTCGGTTTGTGACCATACATGGCGCAAAGGGACAAGACCCCCGGCCTCCATTGCCTTTGCCGCCTCCTCGCTCCTCCGGCGCCTCTCTGACTCGGCGTCCAGCTCTGCAAGCCTGCAATCGCAAAGCCAAAGAACCTTTGCAATTGCAACCCTTGCCATGGGAACCCCCCGCCGCCCCCCCCCTACCCTCTGCTCCACACCTGGCGCTTGCAGCACCCTGCTGCTGGCGAAGGAGCTCCGCCTCCAGCGAGCTCTGCTGCAAGGCTGCACGGAGATCCTGACATGGCCAAGGGCTCCAACAGCTCGAGCACGGGGCGGATCTGTTTTTATTGTTTTTTTTGTTTCTTGTTTTTTTTCTTTTGTTTCCCTCTAATGGACTGCACACATACACACGTGGAGCAGACAGTGTCGTGTGTGCGTCCTCTGTCTGCCCTAGGGCTTCTTGCAGGCGTTGCTGCTGTTGCTGGAAGGCCTCAAGGATTCGTGGAAAGCCAAGGGGCGTGAAATGTTGCCTGCCATACTTGACCAGGCTTGGCACTGACCACGAATCTGTTCCCACCTCGCGCTGTGTGGCAGAGGCACCCTCGAGTCGTGCAAGCTCCTCCTGTACCTCCTCATCAGCAAGCCGCTTTACTTTTTCGCACGTCTCGCACAACTGCAAGGCTGCAGAGGCCACTGAACAGAGCCCCCGAATCAATATTGAAAACGAAGTGTAGCAACCGGAACACACTCTAGCATGCGTTACATGCTGAAAGTCGTCAGGGCAAGGGAAAGGCGATGAAAATGCTCGATTGCGCCCAGCCACGGGCAAGGCCCTGCCTGTCGCTCCCTAGCAGCCGTGGCAAGTTGCGCCTCCTGTCAGTGGCACGTGTCACCTACCGATAGAGCAAGCAACTTGTACGCAAGGAACGTGAGTCATAATCAAAACCTTGTACAAAAATGGTCATTAAGAAGGCGGCCGCATCTATGTATGGCTGGGATTGTCCCTTACTACCCTCCAATTTTCCGGGTTTTGATTGTGGCTCACGTGTCACGCGGTGAAGGGCCAGCACCATGGAATTGTTTGAAATCGCCTGCCTTGCCTTGCCACTTCCCTTTTGGGCATGGGTCCTTGTCACTCTGGCATTTTGCAAGTTCCTCTTTGGCAGCCGTGAGGGCTGCCGAGACTGATCGGCCTTGGCTGCTTTTGCCACACCGATGCCGCCATGGCGATTGCTCAAACGTTGCTCTTGCTTCTCTTGCTTTGAGGAGCCGCCGCGCATTTCATCCGACTCACTCCTGGCTCTCCTCCCTGCGCTTGCCATCCAAGGCGCTTTGCGTCAGCTCCGTCTGCGCAGCTGCTAACTCCTGCTGCAGCTGATGGTTCTCCCGCTCGACCTGCGCCATGCCAACAGGTTGGGCAAGCAAACCTTTTGGCAAGCATAAGGATTGCTTTGTATGGAAGGGTAACCCCCAAATGACCACCCTGCATCGTGTGGCAGCTGCATGTTTCATGCTGGTCTTGTCTTCTTCTTTGTCAGAAGCGCAGGGGGCCACGCAAAGGGAAGGCGACCAAAGTGCTGCAGGAAGGCTATCCGACGCCAAGACCAAAAACGGAAAGAGCTCCGAATCCACCCTGCAGCGCGCATCCGGAATCTATTTTGGACCCAGGAAACTTGCAAGCAACAGCAAAATATGATTGCGCTGGGATTCGAACTACCCCTTGGCCAGAACACTGGCTGCATCGCCAAACAAACGCGCGCAGCAACCGCCACACCACTTTGAGCCACGAAACAGCACCCTGAAGCACATCCTCAAGCACCATCAGCAACCACAACACCTTGCTCTCACCACCTGTCCCAAGCTCGCACCGATGTAACATCAGTTATAAATGAACCAACCATACCAACCCCATTTTTCCCACCTTCTGCCCCAGTTACCACCTTTGCGCTCGAAAACGGCTCACAAGGAGAGTGGAGGTTTCCAGGCTACCGATTGGCGAGGGCACATCCTTCGCGACGGCGCAGCAGCTTTTCGATGCCCGCAAAGCGGCTGACGAGCGGCTTCAATCGAGAAGGTGGTTGAGGACAACACCTGAGATACATTCCCCGTTTGGTTGTAAGCATCAACTTGTCCACTCGCCACTAGCACCGCTCTCCAGAAACAGTTTGCCGCACTTTGTGAAGGTTGTTGCAGGTAGTTGTCAAGTAAACCTAGCATCTTGCAGGAGCCTCAACATATTCCCCGATCGCGGGGAAAAACATCTCAGGTGATTTTGCAACGGCAGTTGTCAGACACTGCTGGGGTTTGCACCCAACAAATCTCACCACGGCGTTTTTGGAGGTACCTAGCTGCAACTCCAAGCATATAAGTCCCTCTGGGACTCACTTGGTGCAAACTCAGCAAATATGTTACAAGAATTCGAACTCACTGATCACGAAAGAGCCCAAGCTTGAGCCCCGGTTGACTGGGCGGCCACGTCCACAGCCAGCCTCGGGAATGCAACGATTGCAAGGCAGCCTCAAAGAACAATTAAAAGCACTGGGTTGGGTTGCCGGGTTCTCACTGGCACTGCAGCTATGCAACTGGCAGATTGGCCACTCGCTCTTCGAATCAAAAGCCCCCTCTCTCTCTCTGAGATCTGGGGGCGGCACCGCCCCCAGCACCGTGAAAAACGGCATGAGGTGCTCCGCCCCCCCAACGGGCTGCGCCTCGCGGGCTGAGGGCGCGGAAGCCCAGGCGGCCAATGCCGGCGCTCCTTGCGCGCCGCAGGATGCTCGCACAAAATGAACAATGTGTTCTTGCTTCATGGTATGCATTTTGTGTGCTATCCCTCCATCCATACCCCCTTCCGTTGGATTTTGCGGTACTTTGCCAGACTGAAGGTGGCACATGGTTCCCTCTTCCCTCCAAACGCTACGCGCTGCCACCTCCGGGCTGAGCTCAGAATCCACGGAGTCCACGAGCCATGTGTCAAAGAGCTTGGCATGTCGCTGGCCAGCTTTTTGGCTAGCGTCATCCCGGCCCTGAAGGGCACAAGCGGCCTTGAGAGCAAAGTCCAAGGTCCTGGAAAAGTGTTGATTCAACCTGGGTACCCAATGCCCACCAAGGTGCGAACATGTGCTTAAAGTTGTGAAAGGACGCACCAGATCCCACAATCAATACACCTTCATCCCGCAAGGGCTGCAGAGCTTCCCCTGCTGTGATGTGCGCCGCTGCATCTTGACTGCTATAGAGCGACAGGGAGACAATCGGGATGGATGCATCGGGGAACATGAGCATCATCGGCACAAACACTCCATGGTCCCAGCCTCTCGTCGCATCTGCAGAGCATTCTAAGCCTTTATTGGCCAGCAAAGCGATGATGCGATTTGCGAGTTCTGGGCTTCCAGGTGCTGGGTACGTGTACTCGTAAGTCTCCTGGCTTTTGACTGAGAAGGAAACTCGAGCGAAAAACCCGCCTTGGGAAAGCCGCCGTAGTCAAAGTACAGGGAATGCGATTTGCCAGCAGAGACTTTCAGCGCATCTGTCTCCCAGTGAGCTGTGACAACCAGCACTGCTGAGGGCCGAGGCAGTGATGCAGCATAGCTCCCGAGGAACTTGGAGATAGAAGGCTGCTTCTGCAGCAAGGGCAAAGGTCCACCACCATGATTGATGTAGACACGCTTGGGCTCTCCCATTGCTGGCTTGGCACTCACCGCGCCCATGCTTCAGACTTGCCAAGCCAACTGTACCGAAAGGACCAAAACGACGGAAGCCATGCCACGGTGCAAAGCACCTTGCTCTCAAGCTGTCCGACCAGAACCAAGCACCAATCCAAAGCCTCTGGACCCTGAGCAGCCTAAACCCTAAGCAACTTAAAACCAGAAACAAAGTCTCTCTCCCTTAGAGAATGGGACCGGATGAGCTTGATCAGTTGAGGATGGCCAGGCCCAACCTTTTCTCTCGCCTAAGCCAACTCCGACCGACCGGCTCAAGGCCTGCTCCAAACGGCCCAAGGCCTTGCGCACCTCCGCCTCCCATGGATTCGGACTCACTCGAATGGACGGAATCCAAATCATTTCACTTAAACGATCCGTAACGATCCTTCGTCTCTTTCCCTTTCACCCACCTGAAAAGGAGATCGCACATGCGCCTCCAAGGTCTTGCGGTTCTGCTCCGAGGCTTTCAGCAGCTGCTGTGCCAGATCCTGGGTGCTGGATGCGAGGCATTTCTGCGGGGCAACGTCTTCCTGCGTAGGACGTTTGTTTCTTTCCTGGGTATCTGCGCTTACCCCCTACCCCAGGCTTGGCCTCGTCTTCGCATGATCCAAGTGCGACCAGGCTTCGGTGGTATCACTCTCTTCCCGCCAGGCCGTACCTGGTAATGATTGGGCCCAACCCACCCAGCTGCATGAAGCTGCATATTCCAAAAAGTGAGCTTCCTGATTCAATCAAGATGCGCTTTCGTCGAAGGCCAGTGTTGCCAAGTTCGGTCTGGAAAGACTTCCTTGGCAGGTGCTTTGCCCTCTATTCAGGGCACCGAGCACATTCCTACACAAATCACGCATCTGTGAATCTGTGGGTTGAAAACATGCTGGCTCAACAAACACGGAACCCAACAATCCTGTCTGATGCTGTTCTAGCCTTGCTACCGCCGATGCTTTTTCCAAGGCTCCCTTTTGGCAACGCCGTCACCTGCAAAGAACGGTCGAAGGTGGATTTGTCTATGTGCCACTATATCTCCAAGTCGCACACCAAACGCCCTGATTGAGAAACTCAATGCTTGCCCCTCTGGCACAAAAACGCTCGGATTTAGCTGAAACCTCAGCACAACCTTGGTTCTCATGCAAGCCAGTGGCCCCCATCAAAAGCTGCCTCCTTGCCTCCTTTCCACACTGCGCTCATGAGCACGCAAACGCTGGCCTCTGCCGGTCCACCAAGAAGGGTGGGACCCTGACTGCACACAGAAAGCTGGATGCAAAAGCTGGCATGCATTCTCAAGAACCTCACAGTCAACGCCGAAAAAAAGCGCAGCCTGCCTGGGCAAGCTGCTCCTCCAGCCGGAGCTTCTCCTGCTCGCACTCCAGCAGCCGGCCCCTCAGCTCCAGCATCTGCCTGACAGCTGTTTCCACGCCAGGCCCTCACCTCCCTTTTGGCGGAAGAACACCCTTCGCGCTTGCGTGAGCAGGCTTGCCAGCTGGCCTGTCCGGCTCGGCCTCCCCTGAACGTCTGGACTGCCTTGGCGTCATGCAGCACCCCGCTTTTTGTTCACCTTCGTGCCTTGCTAAAAAAGAAAAAAAAAAAGTGGAAAGAGAAGCTTCCCAACATCATCCTCAACGCCGGCCCAGCGACCGCGCCATCTCAAGCTGCGCGCGCAGCTCCTCGGTGGTGTCCTGTGCCGTCTGGGCCAACTGCACCTGGCGCCTCGGCAGGGAGACGGTGGCTGACCGAGGAAAGACTCGCAAACACCGGCAAGCTTCTAGCAAATCGGCAAGCTTCATGCCCAATTTGCAAGATTTGCGTCTGTCCAGCACCAGCCCACTCAGCCTCAACGGGCCTCAACCTTCGCTGAGGCTGCAACTTCTGTGCTTGTCGCTTGGTTTGTGCAACCTTCTCCTGCGGCAAGTGGCAGGATACAAAAAGGCCATGAGATGCAACTCCAGGATGTACCGGTGCCGACCAAGTGACCGCTGAAAAGAACCATTAGAAGAAAAAGCCCCGCTCTGAATCGCATTTGCACTCTGGATCGTCAAGCCTCAGGTTAACAAAACACAGAAGCTGCAACCTGCCCCCCCCCCCCGGTCTCACTCTGCCCCAGGTTGCAAGGGCACCAACCTCATGTCCGAAAAGACATGGACGAAGCACCAAGCCTGCAGCTGCTGCAGTCGATGGCAGAAAGGCTGCCAGAAAGGCCCGAAAACGTCAAGGATGTGCACCTGGGCGGTGCTCGGCTGGCCATGGCCCTAAGGCGCATGTTGCCACTCTCAAAGAAAGCTGCCAAAGCACTCATGCCCTCAGTTCCCCTCAAGCCAGAATTATTGGGTTACGACTTTTGCTGTGTCGGCTTCAGAGCAGAATCGTTTGATCACGAGATCTCGTCCAGGCTTGCAATCGCAGGCAGTTTGCACAAACCACAAAAGTCGCAAACTGCTAAACATCTGGCAGCGTGTTCGTCCGGCAATTCGTCCACGGCACAGAGCGCTCTCCGTTGGCGCAGCTGGGCCGGAGAAGCAAGTCAAGACACTCATCCTCAGATGTCTGAGCGCTGCACCCAAAAATGCTAGTGATACCATGCTCCGGCAGCTGCGATTGAGGATTGATGCTGTCGTAACTGCACTTGTCATCTACCACGGTCTTATACGTGCTGCCTGAGTCTCCGAAAAGACTTGTGGGTCAAAGGTGGCCAGCGAGCGCCTGGCTGAACACCCCACATTCTCCCCAAATGTTCGCTCAGCACATCCCTTCGTGCATGCGATTCCTGCGGCCGTCCTTCCAATACTACCTTAAAGTACATTGATGGATCAATGCTCTCATCCACTGCTTCGCTGCCAGTTGGTAGGGCTTTCTGGGTTGAGTGCTTAAGCACCTGCTGAGCTTCTTTTGTGTGCTTGTCCTGCCCGCGTTGCCCAAGGCAGATGCATCCATACATTGGTGCCAGAGTAAAAGGTAAAAAGTTTAATTCCAGCCACAGGGTCGCCTTTCTAAATTTTGCATGCTGTTCACTGGAATGAGTCATTAGCGGCGCTGGGCGCTTGAGCAACGCGCCAACAATCATTGAAGGTGGCCAAAACTGGGCGCAAGTTACCATCCCACCCCACCCCATCATCCCACCCCGTGCGGAATCGCAAAGCACTGACGGCACAGAAAGCAGCGTTTCTCAGCGCTGCTAATGGCGCGTGGGCATAAACAAGGAGTGGTGCCATCAGAAAGGTACTAGAGATATGCAATAGAAAAGAGCTGGGGGCGAGGGCGGGTTTTCTGCCGGTCTGCAATTGTGGCATCTACTTGGCAGACCTGGTGTCACAAAACCAGGCGAAAACTGTGCCTTGCTTTCTCCAGGGGTATGGGTACCTTTGCCGTGGCTGCTCAAATGTTCGATTTGACCGTGCTCGAGACAGTTGTGCACTTTGGGCCCACCCCGCCTCAGGACAGCCGTGCTGACCATGCCAGTCCCATCCAAGTCGAAGGTGCCCCGCAAATCAATGCCAGACAGCCTGTCCTCACGGCAACTGCACACAGCTACAAGACGCTCCCACAGTGCTGCTGCTAGCCCCACCCCTCAGTCACAGGAGGTCAAATCATGACAAATGTTTCTGGCATTTTGTTTGCCTGCTTCTTCGCGAGAGATTCAAGCCTCGTGCTATGTTAGCACTTGCCAGACTGCGCAGGCAGTCCATAACCTGGAGCAGCATCTTCTCTTTGGGTGATACACTATCTTGATCTCCATTCCTTAGATCAACGATTCTTCTGACGTGAGAGTGTTGGCCAAAGGGTGGCAAACTAGGCTCCAATTCTGCAGGGCAAAGCCGGGCAAAGCAAATCTTCATTCAGCTCTAGTCAAAATCTGTCCGGACACCTGGCAGCCCAGTCTCCGGACTTTGTCCCAGTCACCATGGAGCTCTAGAGGGCCAAGCCGCTGCGGCGAGCCTGCGTTCTCAAAAAACAGAGGTAGAAACTAGAAAGGCAGAAGCCGAGCACAGCGGGGCTCGCCTCTGCTGCAGCTGCAAGGTGGAAGCAGCTGGCTCATGGCTCCGCATGCCGAGGTGCTTGGTACACCCGGGCGCTCGGGGGCGCTTGCGAAAGCTGACAAGTTTGCTTCTGGCAGTGCCCACGGGAGGTTCAAAAATTTCATGGCCTTGTGATCATTCTAACAAAAGCTTGGCGAGGCCTGGTATCTTTGCAGGCCTGTCCTCCTGCAATCCCAGCAGGCCCAGCAATTTTGCGAGCTTAAGGCTGCCAAATTCAAGGTGTGAGTCAGGGCTGAGTCCCTTGCCGTCAGCATGTCATCCAGAGCTGTGAAACTTGAGCATCAGCAGGCAGGTGGTGTGCATCACAAAGGCCACAGTTGGCCACAGGTTGAACAGGCTGCCATTATCGGCTTGAATTTGCTGAAGAGGTGTCACATGCTTTGCCCGTTTTTCAGAAGCGAATGGTCTTGCGCAGCTGCTGCAAGCCTCGCAACAAGCAACCTGGACACACGCGCGCACTTCCGCAAAGCTAAGATAGCCACGCTCTTCCGCCTTGACTGCGCGGTCTCTCAGCCTCGGCGGCCGTCACTAAGAACTGTGAGCCGGCATGTGAACTTGTGTGGACTGATGGTGTGACAAATGCTCCAAATAGCAAGGTAAGCCGGACTCGCACCTCGTTGCCCAGCGTGCTCAGGGGCAGGCTCTTGCATTGCCGGAAGCTTGGTAGAATTTAGCCGCACGCTGTCAACCTTGAAACCATGCTCGCTTCGCTTTCAACTAGCAACTGTCAAATGAAGCGTTGCAGATTGGCACAGCTTTGCCGCTTTGCCCGTTTCACTCACACAATGCGCGGCGCACGCTTTGCAGCAGGGTCTCAACAAAGCCACTGACCTGGCAGGTCCCTGCCCCAGTTCCCCAAGCCAAGCAAGACCCTGCCTCTGCAAGCTGCAAGGAAGTTTCGGCATCGGAGAAGTTGGCCTCTACCTTCGGCTTGTCGGCTCGAAGGTCATCACCACAAAAGCACTGAGCGACAGGCTCGCTTCGAGAGGGAGGCAATCTTTGCCTCTGCCTGTACAATCCACAAATAGCACCCGCCACTCAAAGCGGCTTGTTTACCTGTGACTGAAGTGCAGGAAGCCTGCGAAAGTTCCTCTGATTTCTCCTGCATCCAGCGATCACCTTCCACTGCCTGGCGTGGAGTCAATCCAAACACAGTGGCAATCTGGTTGGTATCTGGTATGGTGGCTCCCAGGCGCTACCACTGGCTGCATGCGTCCCGTTGGATCTGAGTGCCCACTGAGGGAGAGGCAAGGTGAAAGCCCTCTCGAAACATCAGCATGACAGACCTGCGCACAAGAAGACTGGCGTCAAGGATTCGACGTTGCTTCACACAACTCATCCACTGCTTTGGTGCCCCACAACTCTTTGCCATCGGCCGCGCCCAATGGGTCTTCTCTGGCTGCCTTGGCCAAAGGCCGGGCCCTGGTCTGGGATTCAGACTGGGTTGCGCGAAGCTCGCAAGTCCAGGCTCGAGACGGTCTTGCCCTTGCTGATGAGCCGCAGCTCACACCTGTCCCAAAAAGCCCTGGCCACATGCAGCAAGTGCAACGGCCCACATGTATTGCACCATTGGCCAAGGTCTATGCCAGTGTGTGAAAGCACGCGGACAGCAACGATTCATGTCCAAAAGAAGGCCGAGTTGCGCAGGAATGCCGGGAGGCAGCATCTGTGCTACCAAGTAGTCAGCCAACTCGCCAAAGCTTGCCTGACACACCCACTGGCCACCATCAAAGGCATGACACTGTCTGTTGACGTTTTGCATCAACAACCCTTACCCCGGCCTTGTCCAGGCCCTGTCGCACGCGGACTTTGTAGCGGTTGCGCCTGATATTTGCCAAGCCCTGGTGCAAACTCCTTCCTGGACAATAGCAACTGAGAGTCCAAGCCCCTGCCGGACCACCACCATAGGCACTGTCGCCTGAGCACGTTGCACTTGGGGAACTGCGGAAGTCCAACGTGCCAGTCAAGTCCGCGAGACAACGACACATGAGTCCAACCGTCCTGCCCTTGGCGGCAAACTGGCATGATTTCCTGTGCGTGGCGCCAACGGGCCTGCTCCGCTGCATCACCTGGTACACCATATGTGTAGCTGGGTGCTGACAGCTATGGCCGCCTGGGAGGTCGCCCTCAAGCTCAACATCCGCAGCTTCCTGCAAGTTGTGGCTTGAATCCCTTGTTCCATATAGAAAAGCCCGCCTCCGGTGCCTCTTGCGGCAAATCTTGGGGAGCTGCTGGAACGTCAACAGCCGGCATGCTGTAGCCGGGTGCCAACCTCACAGTTGGCATTGCCTCTTAAGAATGCCCAGAAGCTCTTGATACTAAGCCTCCAGCATGAGCATCAGCTTGCTTTTGGCAGCAACGCCAGCTGCAGCTAGCCTTGGATTGACTTGATTGCGTGCGACCATGGCCAGGGCTTGGCACTGCCAAACTGGGGGGGCTGCCAAACTCAAGGATCTGCATATCATTGGCGGCTCAGTCTGGGTCGCTGGCGTCTCCTTGCCATCCTTGCGTTCGCGGCCGTTGCACAGCAGCCTCTGCCTCATTCCCCGCATGGTGTGGCTAAATAGCCCCGATACATCATTGCGGTGACAAGTGCTGCTCCCACTTTTGCTCCAATCCGGCTCAGCGGTATTCAGCGCGAAGCCCGAAGCCCACCATCCAGCTGGGACTCTGAGTGGATAGTTTTACGACTCTCACCAAAAACCTTTGGCAAGTTGCCCTTGGGTCCTTTGTGTGTGTGTGTGTGTACGCTCTATGCTAGGCTCGTCTGGCATGGTCACAGTACTGGTGTCAGTGAGGCTGGAAAAGCATCAAACACGGCCACTAAAGCCAGCATTGTAGCAGCCCATTTTGAGCTTGGCTCATGCCAGCTACCAGTAGCACGCATGCGGTTTACAGCAGCAAGGGGTCCGAACAATTGGGAACTCTTTGGCCTATTTGCCGCTCCAACTTGGTTGGAGCAGCAGGGGGCTTGAAATGAAGCAATCCGCACTGAACATGGAAGCCCCCCTAATGAATGCAGAGTGGTCGCATCCGAAGCGGCCAGTACAAAACTGCCCTTGGGCAGAACTTGCAGCCTGCACTGCCATTCTCCAAGTTTCCCCGACTTGAAGCTGCAAGGCTGCCCGCGAAACTGAAACGTGATAAGATCACTTACGCTGCAGGTCGTTGGTCAGGTTGAGCCTCCTCCACCGTCTTCGCCAAGCACTTTCTGGACCTGAAACACGACGCCGCCCTCAGGCCTCCAAGAAACCCGCAGGGAGGCTTCACCTTAGCAGTCGCTCAAGCGCCAAAGCGCTGATTTTTATTCGCTTTGCTTCAATGCAATATGTCCATATATTATTCATATATTCCCATCCGAGCCTTTCAAAGGGCAGGCCGTGTCTGTGCGAGAGCCATGCTGCCGGGTGGCGATAGAACTGGAAGCCAGGACCTGGCAGCAGCCTTGGGGTGATAGCAACGCCGATGACAACATGACAGGCTCGTGTGAGGCAGCCTTGTGTGCGTGAATCGGGAGAACGCCAAGCAGCTTGTGGCTCACCACCAAGCTGCCTGGTCGCATCTTGCGCGCCTGCGCTGCAACGGCCTGTGCGAAAGCAATGGGGAATGGCCGTGTCACGTCCCAGGCCAAGGACGGAGAAATGGAATGGCGCGCTTGGCATCGCCTCCATCATTTCGGCGCCAAACACCACCGAATTGGCCCAAACCATGTCCTGCAAAGAAACTGGGAATAGTGCGCCGGGGTGGGAGGGGGGGGCAGGCAGCAGGGCACATGTGTTTCGCTTGCCCTCTTGAACGCTGCAGACTCTCTCTTGGGGCAAGCTAGCCTTCAACAAGTACTACCTAATGTGATGACATCAATTTGTTGCTTGACAGTTCTAACTCGCCTGGTTCGCCGCCAAGCGGCTCTCAGAGATCGTATGAATGGCCCGATCACATCATCGAGAGGTCATTCATTCGAGGTCATCGCGAGGCCCCCCAACTCCCCTCTCCCCCCCCCACCCGTCCGCATCTGACAGGTCGTACTCCAGAAAGTTTGCACAAATAAAGCTCGGGGGCGCTGACTGCCCTGCAGGCAGACACGCTTTGCAACTGCACATGGCGGCCCAAATCCGCGCAGCACCGGCCTATGGTCCCTTGTTGCGCCTCCACAAAGGCTGGCCGACATGCTACACCTTGCCACCAAAGATCCAGCCTGCGCAAGCCGAAGCGCTTTTGCCGCAGTGCCTGGGCCCATGAGAGCTGGCGAGCGTTGGCAAACGACATGGGCAAGTGGCAAAACGGCCTTTTCACCCTGGAGCCCCTGGCAAGCCCGCTGATAGCGCCCTGGTTCCAGCTCGATGCCGGCCGCTCGGAAACCCAGCAGTGCTGCCAGGTTCACCTTGAACAAATGAAGCAACGCACTGCGCGTGCTACGTCTAAAAATCAGAACATGCATGGACCAGGGCCATCACCAGCTTCCCAGTGCCGCAGCCGAGATCCTGACAAGCAAGGCTACATGCCATTTGTGACCCCTATCTTGTGCCATGACTAAAAAATGACGAAGAATTGCCATCACTTTGGATCACACTCCAAGAAAAGCGACGCACGTGGATTGTTTCGCACATGTATTTGTCCAGTTTGCTTCCCAAACAGGGCGGCAGCATGCAGCAAAATTGTCGGGGTACAGAGTTTGTGCAGTTTTTGC
>CAUJNA010003478.1:569609-581169 GCA_963377175.1 Effrenium voratum
GCTCTGCGAAGTCCTGCTCGCTAACTTCGCCTTGGAAGCCACATCCCAACAAAGCATGACCACCAAAGACAAGAGAGGAAAGCATGGCAATGCTGCAAAGATGCCGTACAACGCCGAGTTGGAGAAGCCGTTCACGTTGTCCACTGATAGGAAGCCTCAGGCTCGACATCAGCAGGCAGATGTGAGCGGGCGCAATCGCCCATTCTATCTTGTCACAGCACGACGTCAAAGAAAAGAAACTTTTTGAGCTTTTGCCACAGGCTTGCCAAATCCCAAGGCACCCTCCCAGTCTGCGGTATCATCTCCAAATCCAGTGCCAGCATATGCGCGCGCCAACGACATCAACGCTTCCTGAGTTGCATCAGTCGGTGCGGAAGACGGAAGACACAAGCGGTCAGAAAAACAAGCCTACCTTGAGTGCTCCAAGGGTCCCACACTCGGGCTAAAATGGAAATGATGCAGCTGTCCGTGTTCTGTTTTATCACGCATGCCTTCTGCAGGAACAGCATAAGTCTGACTTTGACTTGCAGCCCAAGCTCCTCCAGCAAGTCGCTTGGAGGTCTGTTGGCCAGCAGTTGCCTTGCAAAACCCACCGTCCCGAGGATGAGATAAGCGTGCCTCATGTTTGGTTCACTCAAACAAATGCCCTAGCGCTTCCCCAGCTCCAGCACCCCGAATGCCCATTTTTCGCAACGAGCAGCTCATGCTCGTCCTGCGGCTCCTCCTGCAGCGACGCGCCGAATGTTGTTCCCCGACTCTTTGCCAAAATTATAATGCAACATGGTGAGCGTCTCATCTGACAGTGCCTGCGGCCCTTTCAATAACCAAGGCCCCCAATGCCCTAATGAATCTTACCCTGCCTCATGTGAACATGTCACCCTGTCCACACGAAAGTGGCTTTGATGCTTTGACCCAACCCTGAAGGTTCCCATTGCTTGGACACCCCCCAAGCTGGCACATCGCCCACCTCGACTCTGCCCACCTCAGTTTCTTCCACTGGGAGTGAGGCCTGCCACCAGCGCTCAGGCACTGCACTCGGAACATGCGAGCACCAACCCTCCCGGACAAGCATGCAGCATGTCACAAGGATTCGAACCTGCAGCCGCAACGCCTTTTGGCAGTGAACGCTCTTGTTTGGTTCTCAGCGAATCAACGCCCTTTCTTGTCACCAGGTAGGAAGCGGTCGGAAACTGCACTCCACAAGGCACACGTGAAAATGAATATGGAGGAACACGCAGAGTAGAGCCCACACATTCCATAGTTGTTCAGTAAGCTAACACCAATCGTGGGTGTCACGACCCGAGCAGCCGAGAAAATGCAATGCTCCATTCCAATCAGAGTGCCTTTCATATCCTCTGGAACTAGGTGCGTATTCTCTGCGGTGATGCTCGTGGACAGGCTGTACTGGAAGATTGACAAGAGGAGCGAGATGGCAATGAAGCTGCCTCTGTGCAGAAATTGAGGCATATCATCATAGCCAGAGTTCAATGCGGCCTGCAGCGCGTAGCCAGCAGCCATGGCTATCACGCAGTTGCGGACCACGCTGCGAGGCGAGCCTCCCATCATCTTGGTCACTGGGCCCAGAAGCACTGCGTTGGCAAAAGCGCCGAAAGCGAACTGGGCAGACATGAAGAAACCCAAATCAGCCTCTGCAAAACCCAGCTGATTCTTGAGGACAAGGTTCTGCGTGGAGGAGGCCATGGAGTTGGACGTAGAGGTTATGAGCTTCACCAGGCTGAGGAAGCCGGCCACCTTGATGACCGTTGTCATGCGAGCCGGCCAGGAAATGGCTGGCTCCTTCTTCTTGCCACTTTCCTCTGCGCGAAGCTGTCCTGGGAGCAGGCAGCTGGCAACGGCCGCCACTAGTGAGCCTGCGGTGGCAAGCTTGGCGCCGAGGAAGTAGTCGCCCTTTGCCCCCAGCAGCCCGCCAAGGTAAGGCCCCACAACCCCTCCGGTTGTGTATGCCGTGGTGAGCCGCCCCAAGGCTTTCACACGCTCGGGCCCGGCCTGTGTGAGCTGGCTCACCGCAGTCTGCGCACAAAGGAAGCCAGCCATTCCGATGCCAGGGACCTTGGACAAATACAGCATACTCATGCTATCGGTGATGGAAAGCAGGTAGTATGTGCCAGCACCAGCCACAAAGTTCAGAACGAAGCC
Source organism: Effrenium voratum (assembly GCA_963377175.1). NCBI lineage: Eukaryota > Dinophyceae > Suessiales > Symbiodiniaceae > Effrenium > Effrenium voratum. The sequence goes on from CAUJNA010003478.1 coordinate 571,767, forward strand.
AACTCGCGCGCCAGCTTTGTCCAAAATGTAGCCGAAGAGAAGGGAAGCAAACATCTGTATTACAGAGAAAAATGACTGCAGGCGCCCGTAGGATTCACTGGCCTCTGAGGCATTGTCCTTCCCAACTAGTTTCTCCACCAGAAAAGGTTCCAAAGGTGCCTGAAGCTGATAGCACAACGCATAAAATACAACAAGGGCATACACGAGGAAAACGGTCCATTGCGGGGAACGCGCCCTGGCTTCAAGTGCCTCTACGGACATCCAGCGAAGCTCACACCATGAGTTTGACAACGCTAGACTTGGACAGTGTTGGGCCAAATCGGCTTCGAGCAGCAACCTAAACACCTGCGCATGCCTTTCTACATTGCCAGCAACACAACTCCAAAAATCACACCCTCAACTTCACCATTTAGCTCCGAGCCTTCCCAACTTCAACCTACCCGCCCAAGATTCCAGCCTCGAGCCGGCGCCTGTCCAGCATGGACAAAGGTCACAGCGCAAGGTGTTTGGCAGTTTGCACACAAACTGCTTGAAGCACTGTGGCAATCAGCATGAGCAAGGCGTCACACCAGGGCCACAAACAATCAACAACCGGGCCTGCATCCACACGCACCCATAAGCATAGGGAGGCTTCAGCCGGCATGCCAAGAGCAGGAGTGCAGTGATCATGCAAGACTAAAACAGACTCCTCATACATAATGATCACCCTTTGCCCTTTCAAGCAGCCAGCACTCGGTCATGGGAATTGCTTGAGCCTGTTTCAGCTTTTCTGCTCAGTTCTGTGTCACGGCCTTCGTATCCTGTGCACGCAAGCAACTGTCCAAGCAGCCGGCTTGTCTGCAGGTACTCCTGTGGCAGCCTTGTGAAATGACAAACGCCCTGGCTGCTTGGCAAAAACTTGGTTCAAGCTCTGGCTATGCTGCAATTTCCGCCTCGATGCGGGATTTCACCTGGCAACCACCACTTTCGTTGGCCGTTGGACAAGCTGGCCGAATTGCCCTGGTTGGTCGGCCTCTGCAAATGTCGTTGAAGGCAAGCACTCCAGCTCCACCTCAGAGAAAGGGATCTTTGCTGAACATGCTCCAGCCTTTTCCCAGTGTCATCTGGGGGTCGCCTCAGCAGTGACATACGTCCGTAACGCTGGCCTTGCGCTTGTCGGGGGTGGTGACCGCCAACTTCAACATGGCATGCGCTGCGACCGAGTTAGTTGGCCTGGCTCCTGCTTGAATGGTTATGCGATTGTTGCCGTCACCAAAGACAATGAAGTTGTTGTCTTCCTTTGTTGCCTTTTCTTTGGCGTGAAACGGCTACAAACACTATGCGTGCACGCCCGCTGCTCGACATGTCTCTGCATTATTCACAAATCCGCTTCCTGCAGGCATGTGGACAACCATGAAATCGAATCCGGAAAACTTGACTAGTCATTGGCGCCTTGACAAAGGGTTTAACCCCTGAAAAGGTGCCCAGAACTCCAACTGTACACACACCAAGCCCCACTCGCAGCTCGGAAAGCTAGCCCTTGTGGAATGCAAAAAACTGTCAAACAAACACGGCCAGTTTTGAGAACATACACGACCGAAGGCCAAGCCATGTCAAGCCATCGCATCTCATTCCGCAACTCAAGTTGCCCAGGATGCTATCGTAAAATACTGCACCAAGGTTGCCGCTGAACTTACATAAACACCTAATATATCTCAAGCCTGGCACTGGTTGCTCTGGTGAATGCTAACTGTTGGCACTAGGTTTAGACTTCCAACCCTGCGATGGGCTGTTGTGCACACGGCCTGGGAGTGGACACGATAGAAAAAGGGAGGTGTCTCTTCAAATTTTCCACGACTGCGCCAAGAAGGCGAGGGATGCAAGATCTATTGCCAGTAGGCAGCACCCGTTGCACATGAGGCGATCGACAATTGCGTCCGTCTCGTGTGCAATTGCGTGCTTACGACTGCCGTACAAAGCAAGTTCAACGCCTTGCAGTAGGGCACTTCTCTCCTCGGGGGATGACTGTGTTGCTGCTGGGCGGCGGCGGGAATTAACCTGATTACAACATCTCCTGCAGCTTTCACCCATTGACCGTTACCAGCGATACATCTTGGCGCATATATGGATATTGGGGAGGCCCTCTGAGCCTGCTGCTGTTTTTAGACCCGCCAACAAAAAATGGTTTGTAGTCTCTCTTTTTTTTTCAACCAGCAGCTTCAAGCTATTGCAATCAAACCAAAGAGGTTCAAGTGTTTGGTTTTGCAGTTCTCGTTCACTGGCCGATGTTTTGACGCGCGACAGCTAACAGCTAGCTAGCAGTCTGCACATCAACACCACCCTCTCCTCCTCTCACTTCGCCGTACACTGGTATGCGCGCGCTGTCAACGCTGCCACCGCAAAGGAAGCCCGAGCACCAGGGATGATGGTGCACGCAAGGCCATTTGCATACTGGTGGGGCCAAAATGCAAGAGTTGCAGTGCAGGCACCGGGGCAGTCGGAGCAAAGACGCCCAACGCCTGACGCAAGCTGCCGCTAGGACGCCGGAGGGGCTGCGCGATTGGACCATCACACTGCCATGGATGCGAACGCAAGCAAAACCCCTGCACATCTAGTGCAGGCGTACATTCTTATACGCGCGGAGAAGATTACATCACCGGAAAGGGGCGCGAGCCAACACACACACAAAAAAAAAAAACGGACACCAACGTAAATATCATGTGCACGGATAGGAAAATTGCCACGGCACCATCTTAGGCCTATGTGCTTGTTGCATTCATCCTGCGCATTTTTGCACTCCAGTCATTGTAGGCAGTCTAATTTGGAGAGCTGCGTGTGTCAGCGCTACCGTGTGCGCAAACCGAAAAGGAAGGCCAGGGTCACAGCTGCATTACAAGTTTCAAGCACAATCACAGCTGCATTGAAAAGTTTCAAGCACAATTTGACTGACACGTTCCGGCTATTGCAAACACTCCTGATGGGAATGCGAGCACGTGTAGTCTGCATCGATCGGTTGCATGGAACCATGAAGGTCGTGAGTTTTGAGAAAGCAACCAAGGAAAGATGAACATATCACCATTCACCCTGGTCGTGATGACCATCTACCGCGAGCCAACCAAAGGCAATTGAGGGGGACGGTCAACACCTGAAGCGGGACCTAGAGCTGGTTTCGACCAGTTTGGTTTGGTTGGTTGGTGGGTTGGGTTGGGTTGGGTTGGGTTGGGTTGGGTTGGGTTGGGTTGGGTTGGGTTGGGTGGGTTGGGTTGGGTTGGGTTGGGTTGGGTTGGGTTGGGTTGGGTTGGGTTGGGTTGGGTTGGGTTGGGTTGGGTTGGGTTGGGTTGGGTTGGGTTGGGTTGGGTTGGGTTGGGTTGGGTTGGGTTGGTGGCCAGCATTTGTCAGTGAGGCCAAGCCCGCACTTCCCCCCGGCCGAAGCTTGGGGTTCAAGCCGGCCGGAAACATACAGCCAAGGCACAAGCCGTAACCCAAGGCCGGCGCAACTAAGACAGGGCAGTTGATCCGACGGTTGCTGAGCACAGGCGGCCGAGCCACGCCATGACCGGCTCCTGGATGAACTTGACTAACCACCGACCCCATGTGCGCACTGAACGACATGAGCCGCGGACGGCAGGCACACCACAGTTCCAACAACAGTGAGGCCGGAAGTGGATACAGTGGTTGCAGCCACGACACACACAGCAAACGCCTGATACCCCCAGCGCGCAAGGTTCGCAACCGAAACCAAGATGTCATGCAATAAATGTCCTCAAGGTAGGCCAGCAGGAGCTCGTCTGGTTGGAGGTGGCGCTGCACTTCGGCGAGGGCCGCGTGCTGAACAAAGCAGGCATGAGGGGATCCCTCTGTTCGGCGCCGTCCGCTTGGAAAGCCTCATGGGCTTGCCCGCCAGCGTCATGCCACACAAACCTGGAAAGGGCAGCGCGAGCTCGTGTCGCCCTGCGGCACGGCCACGCAGCTCCAGCTCATGCGGGCCAGCAAGGCATCCGTGTGATGGCTGACTTGCAGTCTGCTTGGCTGCTGCTTTTGTTTTGCGCACTGCCGCCCGAGGCCTCGCTGGCTTTTGCCGAATCCCGTGTTGCTTTCCAGCATGGCGGCCTCCACTTGCGCTCTGGAGTGGCTCTCGCTCCGGCCGCCTACTGGGCTTCGTGGGCGGGCACTCTGCCTATGCTGCAGCGCCAACTCCCGCGTTTGGCGGACGAGATCCTTGCCAGGCGGGCGCTAGGCAGTGTGGTGGGGAACCGGTGTGGCTTGGCGACTTGCCCTTGCCGGCGGCGCAGCGTGGCCTCACCGTTTTGGGGGCGCCGCTGGTTGCTGCCGGCCTGAAGCCGATCCCCCACCTTCCGTGCATGCTTCGGACCACGCCGGTCCCACCCTTCCTGCCGCCAAGGTTGTTTCCCGGCAAGGGCCCTGCGCGAGTGGACTCAGCGTCTCAAGCCCTGTTGCGTCCGCCCTTGCAGTAGCCGAGTGTTCACCTCCGACGCCCGGGGCTGAGGGGTTCCCGAGCGCGTCAGCGGCGACACAAGCGTGGCGTCGCAGCAAAGTGCCTCCCCCCGCGGGGAAACACCGTAGACAACCACTTCTCATCCAGCCAATCGACCTGGAGTTCAAGTCTGCCAGCCGGGTGTTTGTTGTGACTCGGGCGCCGGCTTTCTGGCACACCTTGGCGGCCTCTTGCTTGACAGGACACCCATGGCTCCGTAACACCCTCCGGCACGCGCAGCACGGTGGTCAGAAAGGAGTCGGAGCCGGAGGCGGCGGAGAGCAAGGACACGGAACAGTGGGAAGGAAGTGCAAGCTCGGGAGACACCGGCAACATGGTGAACACGCGACTTGCTAAGGGACCTTGCTGCTCCCAACGGCCAGAAAGCATCATCATGATGCTGTCCAACTCGTCAGGACTTCGTCTCTGCCCTTCGTTCTGCTAGACATGGTTCGCGGCTGGTGTATCAGCATCATCTTATCAATATCATCGTTTCGCTTTGCTGATGAGCTCACTAGGACGTTGTCTGCGCGCTATTCTTCTGATATATTTTTTTACGCACCTTTTTGCGTTTGCCCAAGCGGTGAAACACGTCTTTTGGGGGAGTCCCGGACACGAGGACACAAGCACGGTTAGGGGGTCTACTTAGCGCACTATGCTGAGTAGCTGTGGTATCCTCATGATGCTGTCAACATCACCAAGATGCTGTCAACATCATCATGACGCCGCGGGAACCATCATGATGTCGCATCATGGTTCGTAGCCGTGGTGTGCTAGCTGAGGCCTATGCTAGTGTATTTGTTGAAAGCGGGGCAAGCGGGCGGGCGACGAGAGCGGAACTCGCAGCCGAAGCGGACAAGTCGGCTCGGCTTGGGCAACAGGGTGTGCCCATCGCAGAGCAGAGATTCGGAGCGCAGGCTGGCCCGGAACGCGGGAAAGAGCGAAATCGTCGCGGCTTGCACTTTCAATGGCTTCTAGCGCAGGCTCTAGGCCAGGCGAAGCTGCCTTTTCACGACCTTGCCAGACAACGGCATCGAGAGTTTGCAGGGCCGCACGGATCGGGAAGGTGGCAGAACGGATGGCTCATCAGGAAGCGCAGCGGGAGTGATGGGGACTGCGCCCGCACCATGTTCGGACGTCGCCGCCGTCGCTGGGGGGCGCTCGCTCAGCCCCTGTTTCCCTACGGGGGACAAACCAGGGTGTTGCGGAGCAATGGCCCGTAGGGTCAGGAAATCCAGGGCGGGGGGAAGCAACAAGGGCTGAGTGCCCCGCAGGGTCGGAAAATCCAAGGTGGCCCTCGCTGCACTTGGCTGCCCGACGCCCGCCCCAGGGCGGTGGGGAGCAACTGGGGCCGAGCGCCCCGCAAGGGTCGGGATATTCCGGAGCCTGGGGCCCGCGCAGCATGACGGGGCGGGGCGAACGCCCGTGCGCATCCGATCAGCCAACACAGACAGGTCAGAAGCAGCGCCTCCTGTGCGGAAGCAGGGACATAGCGGTTTAGCAACCGGCATTGCTCCAGAACAACCGAAAATGCACAAGAGCGTGGACAGGCAGAACGGCCCCGGCTGCGCGGAGCGAAGGCGCCAGAGAGGCATCGGCCTCCGGGAGGCGTCGGCCATCCAAGGCGACAACGTCCCGGAGAGTTTCCAAACAGACAAGAAGCGAGACAGAAGCACCGGAGAGGAACGACGCAACCGTGACACTGCTGCCTGCCAACCCTCAGAAAACACGGGATGGGCTGGTTGCCGGCACTGTGGGACAACAGCCTCCACCAGCAAGGAGGAACGGGACGAAAAACAGCGCGCACAGCCGAAAACAAGGCGTGCGGGCACATGTTAGCTTGCTAGGTGGGAAGGGGTTTGATCCGCGGGACGGTCATGCCCTGGCAATCGCTCACACCAGTGTCCCTTTGACCGCGGCCGATCGGAGTTCCCGGGTGGCCGCTGAGCCCGAGGGTCAGGCGCAGGCGGGGGCGGCTGATCGCAACGGCATGGCGCTGCGCTTGGAAACGCATCGCTGCTTATCTGGGCCCGGTGCCCAGGGCCTTGCCGCCTGCTCGTCGCCAGCCTAGTCCGAGCTTGCGCGTGTCGCGGCCCGCAGTCCGCAGTCCTCAGGCTGCGCCGCCACGTGCAAGGCCTTGATTCGCTTGGTGCCCAGTCGCGGGGTCGTTGCCTATGCTACACGAAGGCAACAAAATTACGGAAGCTCGGCTTCCGGATTGTTTGGGGTACCCTGGGCGGATCCCGCAGCTTCACCGCCGGGGTCGGCGTGTGCAAAGGCATGAGTCATCCGGTTTGCCTGGTGTCAAGCTCGGAATCGGATGTGGACAGGCCAGACATGCGACGTCCAGAAAGGTAGGCGATGCCGTAGGTGCAAGGGGACACGCGCACGCCAGGCGGCTGGCACCAGCAGCGGCGTCATGCTCCCAGATTCGCACGCGGCCGCGCTCGGGGCACGCGGCTCCAGCTTCTGGAGGAGTGCGAACTTCTTCGCTGCACATCAAGACGGTTCCGTAGCAGGCAAAGGCTGCCTCTTTGCACCAAGCCGTCAGCTGATCATCATGCTCCGGGCCCCATCCGTCAACGGCAGACATGGCACGGATGACAGGACAATAAGCAACAAAGCAGCGTCCCAGCGGCAGAATTGGTTGAAGTGCTTTAACGCAGTCATATTTTTTTCTGCGGGACTCCGCCCACTTTACAAAAGACTGCAACTACATGCATGATCCCAATCGCGCCGAGACCCTCCTTGCGGAATCCCGCCTTTGAGCAAGCAGTCTCGAGCAACTGCACGAAAACTTCTGGAACTGGGTGGTACCGCCGTCTCACGGAACTGGTCCACGTTCATCAATGGGCTGCAGCAGCCTTCAAAACGTTGTGTGGCGGGCAGTGTAAAACGCGAGTTTGTGCACAAAAGTTGGCGCGCCCTCAACTTAGCGCGCCCTCAACTTAGCTGCCGCAAGCATTGGACAGAAAAGGGGCGGCCACTGTATTTTTCCTGCCGGGCAGCAACAAAGCACAAGCAAACGTCAAAGCCCACACGAACCTGTCAGCTTTGGAAATGCACACCGCAAAATCAGCGCAAAGCAAGCCTTTGAACCGAGGATTGCTGACCGTCGTTGTTGGGAAGAGAGGCCAAGCACCGAGGCTTATAATGCGGCTTGTATCAGCCACTGAACAATCGGTGGTTCGCTTGACAGCCGCGGATCGGAGCAAGGCCAGGGCCGCGTGCTGCACGCAAAGCCGCCCACGAACCCTGCAACAAGCGACGACATCAAAAGCCGCTGAAGCCCGTCGGTGAGCAGCTTGGGTTGACGCCCGCTTCTCGGCTGCGATCATTGGATCGTGCCTGAAGCTGCTTCTTTACGTGAAGTGCTGCTCCTGTGCAACCATCCTCTTCACAAGCTCTGTTTCTTCGCGTCGTGTGGTGCGGAACCCAACCCCATAAGAATGTTCAAGCTACTTATGTCTTCTTATGCTGTTCAGCCCAGCTCAGCTCTTCGTCCTTCTGTTCAACGCCTCTGGAGTACTTGCTTCGCAGCTTGCCCAGCGCAGCGTGATGCGACTGTAGCAAACTGCCGCACTGTCCACATTGAGACCGCTTAAGCACACACATGTTGTAAAGCGAGACTCATGTTAACTTGCACACTGCTCAACTTGCATGATGCTGTTTGGCTATGCTCCATAGTTGTTTGGACAAGCAGCCTCCAGCAAGCCCGATGCAGTGACCCACTCAGAGGACCAGAATCCTGAAAGTGGCCACGGTCACGGCGCCATCTGGTGACACACAGGGCTGCGCAGTCACGGGCCACAGCTCGCGGCCGCTTAGCCCGGTTTGCGTCAAGTGGCACATTCGTTCTCAAAGCGGCCTGTTCGCAAAATATCTGTGTATCTGATCTGAGTGCTCGAGCGTGCTCCATGCTGTAAGCGCTTCAAACATTGTGAATTCGACGTCTCTGTAAAGGTATCGGCTGGGATGCTGCCTTGTTGGAACCAACACTTCCACTAGCCTACAGCTGTGGAAGCAAAATTCACGCAGTTGTTACCCAGTGCTACCGAAATGCAGTGGCAAATACACACCCAAGACTTGCACCCACCCACCCAATCACAACAAAGCCAATGCCAACAAAGTGGTTGTCGCAAGCAAGAGACTAGGCCTGCCACGAATCACTAAGAAAACAAACGCCTCCAGCAAAGAAAAGGGGGTGCAAGAACGAAGCTACAATCACGGCAGGAACATCTGGTGGCTCCAGGGAGAAAAATGATATGTGACTGCACCCCGCACACTGCCGAGAGGAAAGCTGCTTGTATAAATGTGCCCCACAAGCTACTGCAGCGCAATTCCCTCCATACACTGCAAAAAGTCTGGGCAACTACACCCTTTGGTGGCAGAAGTTCGATCCCTGTCACAACTGTAGCACTTTTGCAAAGTTAAGATGATGAGAAACATGACTACCGCTCCCCACCCTATTGACTTGAGCTACAAGACTTCAACATAGAAAGGGATATCACGGTAGTAGGACTTTGAACCCAGATAAATTGACGTTGCAGCTGCTCACGCAGAATCCCGCAAACTGTCTGGAATACGTCGGCCGGAGAATTAGCCTGTATCCCATGACCAAATGTACCAAAGGAAAAAGCGCACACGACAAGCGCATCCCAAACCATAAGCACAAGGTACAAATCCCTGCCATCACGAAGACACCATGCTACATTCTCAAGTGCTCCTGCCAAATGCAACAAAGCGAACTGTTGAAAGTCACCACTTGAACTGAAATATATTTGAACCTTCAGTGTTGCGTTGCATCAGGGAACTTCTTCCAGAGTCGCGCTTGGTAGGACTTGCCCTGTTGTCTGTCGTGTGTGTGTGTGTGTGTGTGTGTGTGTGTGTGTGTGTGTGTGTGTGTGTGTGTGTGTGTGTGTGTGTGTG
>CAUJNA010003479.1:0-15000 GCA_963377175.1 Effrenium voratum
GGCCGCACGGTGCTGCTGGTGATCCCGTTCCGGGACCGAGAGTCCCACCTCAAGCTCTTCAAGCCCCTCGAAGCCATCGGATCGGAGGCTTCCGCGCTGATGCGAGGGCGATGTGGGCGATGATGCGAGGGGATGTTTTTGGTTTGGAGGCCGAAGAAGGTGGTTTTGGGGAGGCTTCAAAGACTCGGCCAGGTGGTGGTATGATATTATAGGTGTCTACATATAGATAGATTAGATTAGATTAGATTAGATTAGATTAGATGAGATGAGATTAGATTATATAGATAGACAGATAGATAGATAGATAGATAGATAGATAGACATACACATGCTAAAACTACAGGTATAGTTGATAAGATTTGTTTGAGTGATTTGGCTGGTACGCGTCTTTGGTTGTGAGGTTAGTTTGGTTGCACCCTAAATATGGGGCGGCTTCAAATGGAAACGTAGGGCAACCCGTCCATGGCGGGAGGGTGATGTCCCCCATTTGGAGACAAAATGGCTTCGAAGGGAGGGAAAGGATATGACTCCCCATGTGAATGATGTCCACATATCAGTTCCCACTTAGAGTCCATTCCTATGAGTTTGTCTTAAGCCAAAGGCTACACTCACAAAATATATTTTTGCCTTTTGGCGAAGGCAACAGAAATAAACCAAAGAAAGGGAGACCTGCCTGTCGTGATCATTTAAACCTCGTGTTTTGACCCCTGAAACCAAAAGGAGCCCGTGTCAACAAGTGGCTTGAACAGACTGATTGGTAGTCTGCTGTTTGTTTGGAGGGACATTTGGGGACCAGCCGAAATTCCCACCGCAACAAGGCGGACTTGGGTCTGTCTTTTTTGGGGTTCCCTTTTCGGTTGGTTTTAAAGCGCAACCGACAGATCCAAAAGGACACCACCATTTTGGGGGGACCCAATTATTGAGACAACCCCGTGTAAGCAATGCCCTTTTGGAAGCAAGTCAATTTGACCATCGCTCATGTGTAAGAGACTTGGAACCTTATACGTAGCCCCCCTGCCCAGGTGGTTGCTTGCCGCTTGTTCGTCGTTTCCGGTTTTTGATGTGGGAGATTCCATGTCAAAGCAACCGCCTACAAGAGAATGCCATGGTTTCTTCCCATGGCTATTGGGGGTCTCTGACAGTTTGAGTGCTGCCCTTGTGGCTGGTGGTTTTTGCATCATGCGAGGGGGGGGAGAAAGGGGACAGGTGATCTACTGAAGTGGAACGTGGAAGGGGCGGGGGTCGTTTTGCTTGTTTTCTTTGCTTGCTTTTACTGCTGAGCCATTGAGCTGTTTGTTGGATCCTTCTATTAGATGCCTCTTGCAAACCACTGCAGAGGGAGGGTTTGAGTGTCTCATTAAATAGTCTGGCGTTTCAAAAGAACATGTCGTCAATGAGTGGAGACAGTGGGACCCTGCAAGGGGAACCCAGAACTAGTAAACTGTTAAATTAGTAAACCCTCGGTTGACAAATGGGGGGTTTAACCCAACATGTCCCTTTTGGAAGGTTGTAACATCACTTGAGCGTCTACCAAAGCCCCCTGTCTGAGGCCACGTATTGCAACTGTGTGTGCACCCAAAACTTTTGGGGCTGCTCAGCGCATGCAGTGATGCCTTTTGTACCATAGCAGGCCACCAGGAAATTTTGTCATGTAGCATCTAGGGGAAAAATAAACAGAACTGTTTGCCTGCCATAGTGGTAGTTGGATCCGCTGGGTTCTGCTTCAGATATGGCTGTGGATCAAAACTACTGGTACAATTTTGGGGTGGGTGGTGCCATTTTAGTCCATTTTAATGGGATTGGGATGTTCACTGCGGGTACGGGCTTTTGACCCATGGCCATATCTCGCTTGCTTGGGATTTGCCCAAGGAAGATTGAGGAACATGGGATGTAGTGTCCAACTTCTGAAAGGCCGTCCACTGCAAAGTGGATGGGTGAAGGTCCCCTTCCCCCACTCTACACTCCAGCGAAAGCCAACATGGAGCCCAAAAGTGCCATCTTTAGGAGCGGGCCCCATTTTAGGTTTCAAGCCTGGATGGGGTCATGCGTCCGTCCATTTGGCGGATGGTTGAGCTCTGAGCTCGCTCGCAGCTCTCATCTCAGGCAGTATTGGCGCTGGTTCGCGGAGCATGGCCGGAACCCGAAGACAGTGCGGGGTCCCGGAGTGCACGTGAGGACGTATGGGGCGAAGCTTCCAAGAGGGTTCCACCCCATTTTCCCGTGGGGCGAAGCTTCCAAGAGTCTAGGGGTTGATTCCTTTTCCATTCTTTTCAACCATGGTTCTTTCCAAAAACCGGCCGTTCTCTTTCGGGTTTCTGGAGGTTTCTAGAAAGAAGGATCCCTGGAAAGTATGGGGAAGGTATCCCTAGAAAGAGGGTGTCATTGTTTGGGAAGGGTTGCCCTCCGTTTTGGGATCCAGCAGTTGTGTCCCAACATGTCTGCCTTTCCCATGTCTCAAATCCCACTGTTGGTAGTTCCTTTTTTTGGAAAGGGCTTCTTTTTTTGGCCAAGGTTCTTTTTTGTGGAGAGGGGAGGGGTTCGTTTGTTTGGGGGGACCTGTTCTTTTTTGGGGAAGGGTAATTATTTGTTGGGGTCTGATTGGACAGTGTTGGACCCGTAGACATAGCCATGAGGTCAGATTTCCTTTCCCAGGAGACATATGCAAAGTACAGCTGCTTTGTTATACAAAGGGCTTCTTTGTGAGGAAAGATGCAACGCTTCAACCTGAGCCATCCTGTTGTTTTCTCTTCGACTTGAGCTTTCCATCAACCAAATGATGTCCCTTCCATCACTGGGCAAAGATGTCCTGTTTCTCCTTAAGGTGCTCCTCAGCTACCAGCTTTCATCATATACTCGTCCAACAAATTAATCGCTTCTGTGTTTGCGGGCTGTTCACAAGTGGGGGGGCGGGGGTGGCATTGAAGTTACTTTGAGCCTTGTGGGTCCGTCCTGTACTCTGGGTTGTTCCATGGATTTGGGGAAAACCAAGCGAAGGTGATCTTCCTATTTTGTACTAGGTTGTCTTCATTTCTTATGTTCGGTGCACAAGAATTGCACCGAGAGCGCTGCAGTACTGCATGATACATGTTGCTCATGAATTTATGATTTCTTGCTGTTCCCGTAGCTTTGTGAACCTTTTTTGTTCCATAGTGAGAACTCAGGGCAGTTCTTGTCAGCATCGAGTCGCAGGTTTCTGTTACAATGGACCCCTGAACATGGCTCATATGTCGTGTTGGTCGAGTTCTCGAGAGAGGTGACCACCCTTTGGGGAAATCCCCACATGTGTTTGTGGTTTCTCTTTTCATGGGTTTGTTGGTTGAAGACTTCGGGCTTTCTTTTTTCAGAGCCCATGAGAGATAGACCGATAGACCTCCAACTCCATGAAGCTTCCCGCACAGGGATCAATTCAAACGCAAGGGGTTTCCAGGGTATTGCCAGAGGGGAACACCACTCCATCTTTGGGCAACATATAGAGCCTCTCCAAAACCTTGCGGTTTTCACATGGAGTGGGCGGAGGGGGTCAGTGGCTTCACGTTTCTTTTTGCGGCTCCAGCCGCCAGAATCGGCGGCTGATCCGTGCGCCGGCTTTTTGCCGCGCGAAGCGGCATGTGTTGGGATTTCCACTAGTGCCTCGCTTGGTCAAAAATCGTTTGGTGGCCAACTGGCGCCTTTTGGTCGTCAATTCTCGGCGACTTTGCTGTGTGATTTTTTGGACACTTCTCATTCCCAGCTTCTCTGAGAGGATTGGGCCACCCGGCCCTACCATGGTTCAAAGCACCGTTATTTAAACAACCTCATAGGTTTCGTGTTGAAACTGGCCAGTGTTTGAAGCAAATTCTGCCACCAAGGGTCTCCAGCTTTCCGAGTTTCGGTCTCTGAACATTAAGCCATTGTTAACACAACATCCTTTTTGTTGTCTTTTAGCGGGGACCAGTGGGTTGTTTGCTTTGTTTGCTAAAACATGTTTGTTGGTTTCGGTTCAGAGGCTCTTGTCCTCCTCGCGCTTTCTCGCTTAGGTGCAGCGCTGGGTGGTCTACGTGTCGGAGCAGTTCGATTCCCAGACCTTCAACCGGGGCTGGAACTTCAACACGGCCCTGGCAATCGCCTCCGCCGCTCACGTGAAAGCCAGGGACTGGGGAGGAGCGGGGCACGCCCAAAGGGGGAACAGAACTCAGTGCTTGAGGTCCTGGACTGAAACTTGGGACCTTCGGCATTTGTTTGAGGGGGATCATGGGCCAACGGGAGACCATTTTTTTTGTAACAAAAGCACGGTATTTTGGATTTGTTTGGCCAATCACCTGCCCAAAGAAGGATGGTTTCCGTCCAAGAAAGGGGCCGACTTCCCGGAATTCCCAGTTCAGTGGATGCCACCCCTCTTTACCTTTTCGTTTTGGGGTTCGGGCCCGCAAACAATGGTGTCATTCCCCAGGAAGACTGGAAATCTGTTGGTACCAGCTCACTGATCTGACTGGGCGACTGGGCTTTTGAGTCGAACAAGAAATATCAATTGTGTCCATGTGAGGGATGGTTTCAATTTGTTTGACCCATCAAGTTCGCTGCACGGCTGCATGGACTTCGAAGATCAGGGGTGCTTTGCAAAACCACCAGCACAAAGTCAAACATAGGCTCGTGCAAGGAAGCTGCTAGTCTAGCACAAGTTGCCAAAGACGCGACTCGCTCGAACTCGTCACACTTGGAATCACCTTTCTGGTGGTGGAACAGCCAGAAGAAAGACACCGTGGTGTTCAGCTGACAATTCAAACAACTCTTTGCGGAAGTCCCGCACAAGTCCCCGGGCAGCCCTCGGATGGTCCCAAGGCGCTTCTAAGAGAAATCCTCCTTTTCGCGTATGTTGCAGCCGTGTGCATGTCTGGTGGTGGGGGAGAGGTGCAGAGGATCTTGTTGACAGTGAGCTCAGCCAGTTTCCTGTAGCTGGTTTCCATCTGAAAGGGGCCCCGGGGGGGGGGGGGCGGAGGGTCTGGTCGGGGGGTCGGGGCTTCGAAGCTTAGGCCCAAACCACCGCCTCTGCGGACATCAAGTCTGAGATGGGCATGGACTTTGATTGCGCCGTCATCCAGGCAAGCTGATCCCAGGGGTTTGGTGTACTGGAGGGGGCGTCACCTGAAGCAGTTGCACTTAGTTTTTTTGCTTTGCGCCCATTCGACTACGCTACGGTTCCAGAGGGCACGGGCCGGGAAATCTGTGATTTTTGTGAAGTTTGCCTTTCCTTGCCTCATCGGGCCGGACGAAGCAATCATTTCGACTCCCCGCGGAGAGCGAACACGCGTCAAGTTGCCAGAATTGCTTTTCGTTACCATACCGGCCCCTTAAGGCAACCCTGAACGGAATTCCGAAGTAAGAAAGGAATGGGTTCTATTTGGGCTTTGTCGCAGCTTTCCAAGCTCTTCCTTTAAAGGGGCATGGTTTTGAGGTGCATAGGTCAACTCATGGACAGCAAGTAACAAGATTCCGAACCAGAATGCAGGGGGCGAACATGATTCGCCCATTGACAGGACATCCAGCACTAATGCAACGCGTGAACTCCCATGTTGAACTAATTTCTGCGTGCCTCTCCGCTTTGCAAAACACACGGCACTATTCAGCCCTGAGCAACACAGGCTGTTTTGCTTGGTCCCTAGCTAGGCATCGCCCGGACGGGGAGTGCGAATCGAAGCAACTGACAAGCCCGACGAGCGTGGCTGAAGTTGTTTTTTGTGTGTGTGTGCTTTTCCTGACGGTACCCGTGTCCCCTTATGGTATGCCCGTGGTTTGACACATGATTTCAAGCCAGGACTCATAAACTCGTTGATCTTGATCGGGGCGGTGTCCCCTTGTAGTGGGAATCTGTCGGAACATCCCCCCTAGGACTGGGTCATGACCCAAAGGTGCTCGTACCATGACCATGGTTTCTCGAAATTGTATGGTGGATCCAACGTTGCCATTACTCCCTGTCCTGGTGCTCATACTTTTGGGGAGGTGGTGTTTCAGTGGTAAATCACATTGTTGTTTGTTGCTTGGCCAATCCAGTCAGGAGATTAGTTTAGGTTATCTAGGGGCGGGGTGGGTGTCCCCATAAAAAAAAAGGGACCTTTCACGTTTTCCTGAGATGCGGGTACAAGGCAAAGGGTTCCAGCTATTTTTCCTTAAGTAGGTAGGGCGGGTCTGAATATTACATTGTGGAAAGGCCAATTTCAAGTGCACCTTTGCTTGGCCAATCTGATGTTTGAAGAAGGGGAAATGCGGAGAGCGAGCAGGGAGCCCTGCAATACAATCCGCTCAGGGAGTGAGAACCCTCACTTGATACAACTTGCAAGATAAATGATGTATGGTCCGCCATACAACCCCCAAGCTAAGCTTTCTGCACCTATCTGACACACTGACCCCTTTTCAGAGGACAGTACTTGTTTTGGTTGCGGATGTCTAGACCTGGTGGAGTGGCGCTGAAGCCTTTCTTATTTGAGCCACTTACTCAAAACCCGGGTAGATGGAGGTTAGTAAAGGAGAATCGGAATCCTTGCCATAAGTGGGTGCCTCCGCCGCCTTTACAGTTCCTTACATGGTTCTGGGCTTGGACCATTTTGATACCGATTGCTTTTGATTGTGACTCATTTTGAGACTTTGTCATTTTGATAAGCCACCAGGTGTTCGTCCTTGGCCTTTATCAGGGCTCGATTTGCCGTGGGTACCTATTCGTGACCCACAGCCTTTTCATCTGTTCGCTCCAGAGGACATCGACTACCTGCCGGAGAAGGGCGTGGACTACGGGGACTGCGAGGTGCCGATGCAGCTCAGCGCGGAGATCGATGCTTGACCTGCATGCAGGGTGTGTTCTTGTAATGTATTCCGATCACAAGTATATGTTGATGGTGTGATTACAATAAATTCATACATCATAATGAGATTTAAGTGTATTAGTGTGTTCGATCAGATATATATATATATATACATATTATCGTACGTAGATTGATGAGCACTCGTGAATTCGAATTGATGCAAGATATCAATACGACGTTTGTGGACTCGCATCGGACTCGAGCGGACTCGACCGCTTCAGATTCCAAACAGAGTGCCACATATGTTTAGGCATCAAGCTCGACAATCCAAAGGGAGGCGAATTGTTCAAAAACAACAGCGATAACAGTGTTTGAAACATGTTTTAAACAGTTGGTTGGCCCACCCTGATTCCAGAGCCGGGCTTTCCTTGGTTGAAGTGTCCACACTTCAATTCCCTTTGTGTTGCGTTAGACTGAGTCATGTCAGAGATTTCTCCCAGTTCAGCCCCCACAAACCCCAGCATGCGCCACCAAGCAAGCAAAGTGACCAAGTTTGTCCGTGATCTATCTTTGGTTGTGCAATTTTGGTTTGTGAAGGGAACATGAGAGACCCAACCTGGAGGGATCTCCCCATGTCAACACCCTGATGGCAAACCGCGTCTCAGGAGTTGGCGCGGCCTTTTCGGGAGGGAACAAAGGGGTCCAGGAGGTCTTGTTGTTGGCGAATTGGGAATCTTAAAGTCCATCACTCTAAGGACACGGAGATTCCACTTTGAATCATACAATTGTATATATGAACAACTCCTGCACCAACGTATGTCTTTTTTTACTTGTATTCATAGGGCTTCATCTATGCCATGCAGGATTTTATTCAGCAGGGCCACTTGCTGATTCTCATCAGGGCATCAACCAGGGTGGGAATGAACCGATGGATCCTTTGGAAGGAAGCCACAATTGGTGATGGTTCGTAGGTCATCTGAGCCATAATCAAAACCCGGGTAGTTGGAGGGCAGTTAGGGATAGTCCCAGCCATAAATGGTTGCAGCCGCCATTCCTTGCATGTTTTTGGGTAGACCTTTTCAATAAGGGGTTTTGATTGTGACTGATTTGAATGGCTGAAAGCAGGGCCCTTGGCTCGGTCGCTCGCTTGCGCGAAACGCTTCGCCTTAGGACAGATACAACTGGAAGACGCCATACCTTACCAGCGCAGGTGGCATCGTTGGAATGAGCCACCTGGCCAGAACCCAAAAATATGTCATGTGCTACCCGCAATGTCGGAACGGGCACAGGAAGTAGTACATATATATATATATGTAAATATGGTCACCTCCCCCCTCCCCGTGCCCACCTTTCTACTTTTTTGCACAAATTTAGTTGCAGATGTTCAGTGTCCACTTGGTTTGCAGTTGCCTTGCAGAAAACACTGTACGTTACAGTGTTCGTGTGAGAGTTTTTATATTGTGCCAGATGTTCTTTGTGTGCTTGATGCGAAACAAGACTCAATAAATCAAACAACACGAAATCGAATAGCATTTTCAGATGCAACTTTGTCGCAGTGTGTTTTCAAGGAAACTGCAAAAACACACACCCACACACACAAACTTTTTGTGTTTGCGTTATTTGATGGTTTCAGCTCCAAAACACGCACAGGCTCAAACCAACGCACAAAA
Source organism: Effrenium voratum (assembly GCA_963377175.1). Taxonomy (NCBI): domain Eukaryota; class Dinophyceae; order Suessiales; family Symbiodiniaceae; genus Effrenium; species Effrenium voratum. The sequence goes on from CAUJNA010003479.1 coordinate 8,444, forward strand.
TCAACAGTTTGTTTCTGAGCCAGTGCAGGTTTCAGAGCTTTCTGCTTTGCATGTTTTTCACTGTTTTCGAACCTGTGCAGGTTTTGGAGCTTTGGCTTCTTAAAGCATGAGCAGCCTCAAAAAACACGCAAACAACTCCAAACCTGCAAGCTCCAAGACCTGCACAGGGTTCCAACAATGCAACAAATGCAAAACCCAGATGCAATGATGAGGGCAGGCTTGTTTGGGGTAGATTTCTGCATTTGGTGCATTTTTGAACCTGTGCAAGTTTCAGAGCTTGTAGCTTTGGATTCGCTGCACTTGTTTGAGCTCGTGTACGTTTGGAGCTTTACTGGGTTGCACTCTGAGACTTGTTTTTTGCGGACTTGGTTTCAGCCTCAGCGCCTGCGATGGCGGCTTGAGGGTTGGAGACTTGTAGCAATCGGCACCCAGCGACTAGCTCTACCTGGCCTAGCCATGGACAGCTTGCCAACTCCGGCACGCGCGCCCGCTGCCGTTAACAGCGCTGGCCCTGCACCGGACGCGGCCTTGAACTTTGCCGCGGCGCTGCAACTTCTGTCGACCTACGTGGAGGGTTGGCTGTGCCTCAGGGGTACGCTCGGCACCCCACCGCAGCTGCAGGAGGGTACCAAAGGCTATGCCTTGCCCTGCTTCGCAACGGGAGCACTGAGCATGAGATACAGGCTGATTGAGCCTGGAACACACGATGTTGCAACGGCCCTCTCCCCTTAGACATGACACCAAGAGAAGAGAGTAGAAGCAACAAAAAAGCAAAACATCTGCTTTGATTTGTGAAGAGAACCTTTCTTCATTCTGTGTTGCGCATGTGGGCCCGTCTTAGACTTGCCGCGCGCTGAGCTAGCTTTTGCTCAGCTGTTTGTGTGGCGCCTGCCGACGCAGTTATGTCTGCCCAGCACCGTGGTCTGCGATGCGTTCGTGCTGACCCTGCCGCGCCTGCCGATGAGCGGGAGCGTCGCCTGTGGTCCTGCGCTGGATGCCCTTGCGCCTGGCTGCAACATAGTTTCAGGCTCGTCCCTTCACCGACCGCTGCGCATTGCCAAGGAGCCATCATTTCATGATATGTGGCTCCCCCTATATTGATTCAGGAAGCCAACCTGGATTCTTCAGGTGTTCATACCAACCTGGGACATCCAAAACCGGTACGTTTGGGCCGTTGACAGAATGTGGGCGCGTAGAAGGACCACCCAATTGGGCCTGGCAAGTCTGCCGCTGCGCTGATTGCCGTCAGCATGAAAGTGTCCGGCGATCTGAAGCGGCTGAAGGCGATGACTGATTCGCTTCTGACTTTTGCCAGGAACATATACGCCCTGCTCCCAGAAAAGTCAAGATTGACAAGAAAGTCATTGCGTCTGCCCAGTCAGTGATTATGCATGCTGACCCAGATGCAGGAAGCGATGAGCAAGAATGCATGGACTGCTGTGATGAAGCTCCGTGGTTGGCCTCAGCCCCTCGTCTGTCCTTGCGCTTCACGGCTTGAGATTACGCGTTGGCTACACGGGCGTGCAAGCTGCTAAAAACGCAGCAAGTCTGTCCCGGCTAAGGCTGATGACGCCTGGTTTGCGTGATGAGAGCCTGGCGGAGATCACTCGCGCGGCCTTCGCGTGAAGTTGTGGCGGAGGAGAGTAAGGACAAGAGAAGGATGAGGACAAGGAGGAGTCCTCCTTCACAGTCGGCGCCAATGCTTGACCAACAAGATGCTTACCAGTGCTTGACCGAACTGCCAGCTGGAAGTCACAGTATTGCATGTGCGCTATGCTGCGTGTGTAAGCCACGCAACATCAATTCGCATGATTGGCAACAGCCTTCAACAGTGCTATGAGCAAGAAATGAATAAACACAGCTTACAGTGCGGGTTGCGCGGCTTCAATGCGGAGTTGCCATGGGCCATATGCGCAAAACCCTGCTCTTCTTCCCGGGGAAAGACAGCCGTGCGTTGTTGCGATGGTCTAAGTTTTCCAGGTATCTACGCCGCAGCCGTCGAGCTGATCGTTCACGCTGGCAAGACCGCTTCTTGGCGCCGTCGCGGCGCAAACCGAGCACACACGACGCTACGTCTACCATGAGGGTTCACAGGAAAGAACCACACAATTCACACACTGATGATCCAACATTCCATGTTTCCAAAAAAAAGCCTACACATTGAAGCCCCCTCAGCGAGCCGCTTTCGTCGACAAACCCACACCCCCGCGTGCCGCAGCGCAAATCCGAAAAAAGTCGAGTTCATAAGTTACTTGTAAGTTGTTTGTATATTCGCCCTCAGTTGTTTCTGTCTTACCTGAACCAAGCCATAAGTTCCATAAGGTGACCATATCTAAGTTATGAATGCACCTAGTGAGATGGGGAACTTACGCAATTAAAGAACTTACGCCCTAGGTTAGACGGCCGTGTCTGTGTAGAAAACCAGCCACGCTCAGCACAATTCCCGTCACAGGGCGAGAAGTCTCACAGGCGCAGAAGAGGCGAAAGCTGGCCGCGCGGCTCGCCGACCAAATAAAGATTACGGTGGCTTCATGCACTTTCTGAGCAAGGAGCAGTGGCAGCTTTTGCGGAAGCGCCGCTTTGCGAGAGACAGGGCCGAAGTGTTGTCCGAATGCTTGCGCTCCTATTTGCAGCCGTTTCCAGACGCTGGCCCTGGCTTCTGACAGCACGGTTACTCAACAGCTTGAATGACCTTGTCTGAGCTTCTGGCAGCAGAGCAACCCATGAAGTATAGGTCAGTATCAAAACGACAAATAGAACATAGTAGAACAAGTATATATATATAGATATATGCTCACCCCTACTATCGAAATTGTCAGTGTCTACAGACTGTACAAGTGCAAAGGTGGAGTGTATATATATATATATATGTATACACATATAAGTAGGCAGATGATGTGTTTGATTCAGTCAATGTGATTGATGTCAATACTGGGGACCCTTTGATTGACGGATGGGCTTTGCGGGAAACTGACATGAATCCATCCGGACACGTCGCCACGGCATGTTTACTTGATATTGGTTTTGGGGCACAGGAGCTGTCTACAAATCGTACGCCATTTTTAGTTGCCTTGTATGTAGAAAGAAAGGCTTTTGTGGAAACCCACCCCTGTAGGATATTAGACGGGTGTTTAAAGAGTATTACACAATACCCTAGAAGAGAGAGAGAGCTAGTGATATCCACAAAAAGCACATCCAAACCGTTCTCTACATTGCGGGTATGAACAAGAGTTTGAGACGACATGGATGGCGCAGCCATTAGACACTCATGATGTATTCGCTGGAAGGGTGCCCTCAAACTTCATTGACAATGGCAAAGTCTTCCATGAGGGTTGAGTTGATTGACCTTGTCGGTACAGGATCGATTGATTTGATCAGGTTATCGCAACGGACCTCAATTCACAACCGTCATAGAACCCTTCCGCCTCCCAATTCCCAAGAACCAAACATGAGTCATTTCTGACAAACACCTACCCTTGCATTCGTACCAAGCCTTCAAGCAGCAGCAAGTGTGCTCTCACGCAAGTCTCAGAGAACAAGCAATTCTATGAGGATTCTGTTCGCCAAGGTGACTGTTCCAACGCCACCCCCTACACACAAACCGGATCAAACCGGGTTGTAACCCCCTCTAATCACAGGGCACGTTCCCTTGTCAGGTCCCTTTTTGTGAGTGCCCCGACCGATTCTTTACCTTGGCTGCAAAAGTTGCAACCGGAGCGAGCACTGACTCTCGCGTGTTGCTGCGGAACCGAGGCTTGCGCCATTGGCGCAAGATCAACGGCTTCGGCAACAATTACTTCGGCTGGGGCGGGGAGGATGTGCCACGGGCTGCCGGCTTGCGCAATGGACAATCATGGGGCTTGACCATGGGTAGCTAGTTCCAGTTTGTGGGAATTCTCATTTTTTTTTAGCAAATTGTCCGTCATTCCATGTAAAGGATCTTTTGATGAACCCGCACATGTAAGGCAAACAACGTGGTCGCTGTTGAGATCAGATTGAGCCTGCGAAAATGGTTTCCCTTGCAAAGACCGCATGGTCACAAAGGTGCGTCCTGACCAAATAGCCTGACAGTTGATCATGGCACGAAGAGATTTGTTACATTCTCACCCAGGGACCCAGCGGCCCTGAAACATGGCCCCGTGGTTTGTTGGCCCTTTCTTGCCAGGAACCAGCCATGGGAGTCTCAAATTCAGGTAACACCAGCATATCCCCTCAACCTTTGCCGCAAGCATAAGCCCTTTTGGGGTCGAACTCAGAACGGCAGAAACCGCACAGATGCGTGGTGTCCCTTGGAACTCCCGTGGGAACCAGCCCAAAAAGGACCCACAATGTGCTCAAGGTTTTAAAATCACCTTTTGGGGCCAGTGTTGATTCAGGCTAGAGTGACCCCTGTTCAGTGGCACCTTTTCCGCATGCTTGAAGCCGCCAAAATTGGGTCAGAGTCATAGGTGTCCTTTCTCGGTCAGTTTGGCTAGAACCAGATGGCACTGGTTTACCCTTGCTTCATTCCATCTACCAGGGCCATGTATTTTTCCATCAGGCCACCTATGGTTGGAGCCATCTTTCGGCTTAAATTTTGATGTACCCTGGAGACGTCGATACACCTGGCGAGCGGGGGCGACTCAACCCTTTAGGACGACGAGCTTCACCACCGGCTGCGCTTGAACGGGTTGCTGTATGGGGACTGCTCCCTGGCAATGGAGCGAAGGAAGCGCATGAGCATTTGGCTGTGGGTCAAAACCAATCAGATCCCATTTCGGGGTAGGTGCACCACCCATTTTAAAACCTATTTTAGTGGGGATTGTGGCCCGAACTCATTTTATGCGTTGTTTCGCGGACGTTATTGTCCCTTGCTTTTTTTTTGGGGGGGGGATACCAGACCGGCCATATGGGCGCGCCCGAAAAGGTTGAGTTACTTAATTTATTGTGATTTTCTGGTTGACCGGATTGAGCCCACCATGGCTCTTTTGCAATCAATAGCGTTGTGGCCGGAGCCTCCCCTCCTGGGGCCCAACCCTCAGACCTAATTAAAGGTGCTTGGTGATCATATGAGTCCTTTCGTGTCGTTTGCGTGATGCTTTTTGAGGGGCAAATCATTAGCAAGGGCTTGATTTGGGTGTGTCAAACTTGTGGTGGTTTTCCTTTTAGTGTTCTTTGGAACCGAGATATACGCGTATCCCCCAAGAAGCCTTACACTCATTTATTTTATAAGGGTCAATTTGACCCTCTCCCCTCCCTAAAAACATTATCCTTCCGCCCAACCATGGCTTGGTGTCCTTTTGTTTTTTCCCCAGCTACAAGCTATGAGGTCTCTGCCCAACTAGGCTCCTTCGTTGTGGTTTGGGGCAGCTTTCAGGGTTCAAAAGGAGCCAGCGGCACCTTGAAGAAAAAAAATCCGCCAGGGCTCCCGATTTTTGTGTTTTTCGCCCGGGGGGGGGCGGGGTTTTGGCCCTCGCGCGGAGGCTACCCCTACTGCTCCAAGAACGACGGCAACGTGGGGAAGCCGGGCCAGTCCATCAAGAGGCCCAAGAAGGGCTTCGGGCGCTTCAGCGGGAAGTTCATGCACAGCGCCAACCACACCAAGAGGCCCCAGGGCGCCAGATGCGGGAACTTGGGCGAGGGGGGGGGGGGGGTTGGTGGAAGGGAGCGGGGAGAAGTGAAACTCAACATGGGTTGGGAGTAGCCCTCAAACTCGGCTGGGAAGAAGTTGGGTTGGCTAGATGTTTTTTTTTTTTTTTTTTTTTTTTTTTTTCGGAGTAGCTTCAAGGGAAGCCGGTTTTGTCGCCAAAATGCAGGGTTTGAGTCAAATTGGGGGAGCTCCAAAATGAGCAGTTCCCTTTGGTGTCTCTTTGAAACCACAGTTTCGCCACCAAACAAACCGGTGACTCACTTGCCGTGGGTCACCAAGATCCGGTTGCGAGCATCTATTGCAGGATCACCGACAGCCGCGCCTATAGCCGGAACTTGGAGCAGCTGAAGGCGGGGTTCGATTTGTTTGAATATCTTCCCCGCACAATAAACAAATATATAACAATAGTAATAAGAGTGGCCAGAATAATAGATAAGAGGAAGAATGAGAATGATTAATAGGAGAAATAATAATACTGATACTGAGAAATTTGAATGACAGCAGCAATACTAATCATGATTATTAGTAACAGTACCAACAATGATGATACTAAAATACTATGCATTGTCCGTATCATAACATGGTTATAGTAAATATCGCCCCCCCCCCCCTCTTCCCTACTGGGCCGCATTCGTTGTTTAAGGGGAAGAGATTCGATGAGTCAAAATTGGTACCCCAGGTTCTCGTAGTCCCCAACCTCCACACCACCAAGCCGCCAATCCAACACCTCTGAAGTGCCCCAACTGAGCCACAATCAAAACCCGGGTAGATCAAGGTTAGTAAGGGGCACTCCCAGACAGAAGTGTTGCGGCCGCCTTCTTAATTCTTTACAGGGCTCTGGCTGGACCATTTTAATACCGGGTTTTGATTGTGACTCGGACATGATAAACTAGTTTGGGACCCGTTGGTGGACATCATTTACACTGGG
>CAUJNA010003479.1:20000-82500 GCA_963377175.1 Effrenium voratum
AGCCCTTTGTGGCCTATGGGGCTTATTCAGGGCAACCAGATCTGAGCCCTTTGAGCCCTGTGTGGGGCCTATGGCCCGAACGAATTGCTGCGCACTGAGGGTGGATTCTGAAAAAGCTGGGCGACGGGCCCATCCCCTGGGACCTCGAGGCGAGTTTGAGAAATCTCTTCGACTCGACTCGTGCTCTCGTGCTTGTGGCGTGAAAGGCGGGTGGCGCAGTTGGAAGCGTGGAAGCAGCCTTCTGATGGTCTCCTGTTGGTTTCCTTTGGGCAACGATAAATATGATCAATCCAGGTGTAACTTTTAGCTATGGGCCCTTTGGTGGACATCATTTACGCGGGGAGTTGGGTGTCTGTCTTCGGAGGGCACCCTGGATTCAAAGGGAAACCTCAACAAAAAGAGACGGGCGCACTTACCCTCCCACGAATTAACACTGAACCTGACGTTCGGGACCCGGTCCCTTGAAAAGAAACATGGTCCAAACTACGATCCACTGAACGTGAGGTTCCATGTTAATTGGTGGGAGGGTAAATGGGCCAGTCTCTTTTTTTGAGGGAACCTCACCACAAAATAATTGTGGTTTGCGTTGGTTTTCTTTAAACAACAGTACCATCAAAAGAAAGACACCCAACTCCCCATGCAAACAACGCCCACCAAACGGTCCACAGCCATGTTTAGCGTTCCCAAAAGGAAACCAAAGTGGGCCATGTTTCCCATTTCTCCCCAGAGCCTGTACGTATTTGAAGCCCAGTCCGGCGATTGCGTCTCGCGGGGCAGAGCATTTTATGTCCAAAAAAGGCTCATGGAAACTGCATGAAGGGGTGTCGGTTCCCACGGTAGGCGAAATTCCAGCCCATATTCTTCTGTATATACCCAGACTGTTACGCTGGTGTGTGGTAGGTACCGAAGGAAACTTCAAATCCAAAATGGAAATGGTTGGTTGGTCTCAAAGTTGGCGCAGACTGCGCCAGTGGCAACCCAAGTCTTCCGCTCAACGCAGGCTGCAAGGGAATATGTGATTAATTTGCGTTTGTTCTATTAGTTGTCTCTTTTTTGGGTGTAAGCATTTCTTGGGGGCATTTGTTGCGTTTCGCGTGGGTGCGGATGTTTTGAAGCGCAGTCTCTTCTTCCCCTATCCTCTTTGCTGCTTGAACATCCCATGCTTGGCCGAGCTCGATCATGTTTCTCTTTGATAGGCTGATGCTTGAACGGGACAGAAGCACAGAATCCGGTAAAATGCGTGCGTGTGTGTGTGTGTGTGTCTCTGCGTATGTGTGGGTGTGCGTGTGAAGATTGAAGGACAATTAGTTCATTCCCCTACAAAGGTTTCCAGCCTTTCCTAGCCGAGTCGATGGCAGTTCGGAGGTCGAAAATGGTGAGGGATGGACACAAGTCTGTGGTTTGAGCATCCCCACCCTCGAAGTAGTCCAATGGACAGGGGATAACCAGTTGTAAGTCGGGGAAAGGTTCCCTTGTTCTACCAGGGTCACTGGTTGAAACTGGGCGCTTGTTGCTCAGCGCCTCTCTTCCTTCTTTCCGGTTTCCTGGCCTCATTATTTTACCATGGTCAAAGTCACCCCCGGAGTGGCGGATCTCCATTTTGCAACCATTTGAAACATGTTGTTTTTTCCACCCAAATAAAGGGACACCACCATTTACAAGTTGCAATGAGAATGACCCCTGGCCCTTGGGCAGGGCCTGCGGCAGCGCGCCGCGGCCTTCGTCGGGGCGGAGTGCCCGGGCGCTTCGAAGGCCAACTTCTTGCTGGTGGACAGGCGGGGGAAGCCATTCGTTTCGTCTTTTTGGGGGGGTGTCATTGGCAGGGCTCCTTAAGAGATTTTGCAACCATTTGAATCATGTTAGAGTAAAGGGAAACCACCATTTACAAGTTGCAATGTTCAGGTGCATAATGTAAGAATCCCTGATTGGGTTCGGGTGGGAATCATCACTTCTGGTGGTTTGGATTGGTTTGGGGGGGGGGGAAACATTCATTTCGTGGGAGGAAAGCAGACTGATCAGGTTGCCTGATCCACACTCGTCCAAGTTGTGCCCATCAAGTCATTAACGCCCGTCCCCCGTTTTTTTTGTTTTTGTTTTTGTTGTTTGCAACCACCAATCCAAATCACCAAATAGAGTGAAGCTGAACTGATGGACAAAATCCATTTCGCACCTGTCAGAGACCCTGCAATAATTCAATTCCCTTGCAAATACCAACAAACTATGGCTTCAACCATGGTTTCAACTTGGTGTAGGATTTGGTGTATCCTGGTTTATTCATCCCTGGCCAATCCTAGGGGATGCCTTGCCACCCGAGTAATGGCTTAAGGTGGAGGGGTGATATTTTTTGTCAGGCGGCAGCAGGTAGCAAAGATTTTCGACAAGAGCATGGAGCGCATGCTGGTGGTCTACCTGCGGTCTTTGGGCAGTGCCATGGAAGATGCGACTCGACCACAAGGGCCCCGTTCAAAGCTTGTTGGGACATGGGCGGCTGGTTTCAAGGAAACCAACCCATTTGTTTTAAATGTTTTTTTTTGAGGGGGGGCGGACCTGAAATAGTGGGCAGCTGGACTCAAACTATCTAAACAACGGCTCCTTGTTCAACAAACATATGGGTATTTACATCTGTTCTGGGGCAGTTCGAGTGGGGGGCTACCCCCTTTTTGGGCCGGGCGTTCAAAAGGACAGACTCGAGAAGGCAAGAAGTTCAGGACAACTTCTCAGCCTCTAAGCCTTCAACGCCTGGGTTCTGGCCCATTTTGGGGTAGGGCAAGCCGCAAAATGGGTGGTTTCCTGCTGGCTTCGCTTGAAGACCACATGGGGGGTCTCCAAAAAATACCCATTCAAGCGAGTTTGGGTCCCAAATGCAGCGACACCGAAACGCAACTCGGCTCCGATTCTTGATTTGCCAAACGCTTTGCCTTTCGGGTCGGCGCAATTGTTCGCACTGTCAGCTCCCTTACTTACATGGCGCCCGGACTGTACCCCTCTAGCTATGTTGTAAGTGTTTTTGCTACAATCAATCACGGTAAATACTGACCGTTGCGCAAAAATATTGCAAGGACATTTCACGAAATAGAGGACTCCCAAGAAAGGGTGGCTTCCTTTTGTCTGCCCTGTCAACCAACCAAAATTGTTGAAAGGGGGTCGCCCTCTGCACATGCAGGAGCTCCCGTTTGTTTGCCAGGACTCTTTGTGACCCCTCCTTTATCAAATTACATTGAACAATCTATTTAAGGAACCCGTTTTGGTCCCAAAATGGCACCCTTTCATTCTCCCTTTTTTTGGGAGAATACCTATTTTTGGCTGGAAAAGGGAAACCATCAGGAAGCCTTCCATTTTTTGGGGGGAGAATACCGTTTGATGAATAAAAGGTGGGATCCACTGGTTAGATGGGGTTTATGAGCTCCATTTGCCAGAGAGTCTGTTCAAAAGGTCACCTATGTTTGTGGGTCTCTGTTTTTTGGTCTCAAGGCTAAGTAACATAGACAAAGCCGGTTTCGCGATCTGTACACGGGAAACCGGACTTCGGTTTAACTGAGGCCCTCATCGTGGCTGACCCCCGGCCTGGACCGGAGATTCTCAAGGCGAGAGCAAGCTGACTGGATCCAAATGGCCGTGTTCTCTTGAGGATAGCCTCCTTCTTGGTTGGCTTTAGGGGCAACTCACTTCTTGAGTTCGTGAACTTACTTTGTGGAAAGGCCATTTCAGTGGCAAAGGAGAACATTCGGACTTTTTGTTGGCCAATCCTCTCGTCGTGAGGAAACCAAAAAGAAACATCTCTTATTTTGGAAACCCCTCAAAAAAAGAACGACAACGCCAAGTCCCCAAGCTTCAGGGTAGACCGACTTCATATTTCGGGGCTTCAAGTGTTTCTCTTTTTGGTGGATGTGCCAAGGGTCCCAAGAGTTTAACCTTTGATTTCCGGGTCCTTTTGCAGGTGAGGCCTGTGGGTTGCTTGGGGATAGGGTGTCTTGGGGTTGCTGAGCCCCTGAGTTGCATCAGGGCGGGCTTGACGGCTACATGCCGGCTATGTTGATCATGTTTGCCAGCTTGTGTTCAGAAGAACTAGCAGAACATGTGATTTGGGGGATGTATTGTTTAGGGAATCCGGCAGCCTTAACCACACCCTCAATGGTGCAAAAGCAACCCAAGCTGTGGGAATAGGGTTGGGATTGTTTCATCATGCTGCTTCTGTCATACTGTGGATGGACGAAATCCTGAACCACTTTGAAACCATGGGACACCATTTGTCTTTGGTATTTACAGGGGAATCATCCTTCCAGGGTTTCTTAGGTGGTGCAGGGCTTTGTCCATCCACAATAGGAAGCCACATAAGCCTCTGTCGTAGGTGTGTGCGTGTGTGTTCGGAGGGTACCCTTTGAAGGTTAGCTTAAAGGGAAGTCAACATCAAACCGGTTTTGTTTCGCGGGGGGCGGGGGGGGCGGGGGCTAGTTTGACACATTCTATCAGATGCTTGACTTCGTTTGGGGGCTTAACTTTTCCCCGGCACTGCAAGGACATGGTAGCGGCTGGTAACTATGGTCTATCTCCAGGCACTTAACAGATAAAACGACTTTGCTGGTGCTCAGTAAGGAATGTGGGAATTCAGGTCCGCTCAAAGGAAGCCATCCAACTTGGTTTAAATCCAGGTCACTCCCTCAGTCCCTGCCTAAGGCACCAGCAGGACAACTGGGGACCAGCCTATTCATGAGAAGAAAAACAGTTGGGGAGGCCGGATCCGCTTCTTTGGGAAGTGCGTTGCAAGCCCACCGCCACAGGGGGCAAGTGAGTTGCCAAGGTAAAGCACAACTCGTGACTGGCGTTGTGGGGAAACTGCGGCATGAATGGATTTAATAAGTCATGTCTTGGTCTTGATTGGGGTTTTGCTTGGTCATTCGCACTGGACCGTTCAGCATTGTATGTTTCACTGGCACCAATATACGGTGTAAAATGTGACGTGCTTACGATTCCTGTCAGGCCTTCCAGGACACCCACGCCTTCCGGGACCCCCCCACCTTCTACTGCGTGTGCACCTCCAAGCTGAAGAAGGGGGGCGCCCCGGCAGAAGCGTTCAGAAGGATCTGTCTTTCCGGAAACCTATCAGCCCCCCTCCCCATAAATGGAGAAAAACAAGGAATCCCAGTACTTGCGGTAACCAGGGTTCCTTGTCTCTAGAGTTTACTCATTCTGAGTCTAGCCGTACCTATCTCTACGACCGCAAACAAAAACACGGGAGTGATCCTAACCCGAGATCAAGGGGCCATGACCCATCCGGGAAACCGAAGGCCCCAAGAAAGCTTGGGAGCACCTTCTGATCGAAAGGGGTTAGAAGAGTTCCGAGCCTTTTCTTGGGTGGGTTGAGGGTGTAGGGGGACCCAAATGTCTCTCCTTCTATCTGCACTAAGCGGGGCTGCCAGCTTGCAGTGTTTTTTCTTCAGCGTGGTCCGCAAGTTTCCCCTTGGGCCATGTTCCTTCCCAGTTGGACTTCAAACTGTGTTCGGAGAAATCATTTCAGCTGACAAAGACAGTTTGAACTTTGACCAAGCAGGATTTCGACCATTTGGGGATGTTGAACACCAAGGCAGTACTGGGAATACTTGCTGATATCCCCATGACTTTCCCATGTCCATGATATGTTTCCCGTGTCCTAGGTCCCAAGTACAGCGTTCACCAGGGCGATCACTGCAGCGGCGGAGGACACACTGTTTGCAACTTTGAGCGGGCATGTCTCGTATCTACCGTGAATGATTTATGTAGTCATGTACGTTGTTTAGTTTTGTTTGTGTTGCTTGTTTTTGTTGCCTTCTTGTTTGGATGGTTGGTTTGGCTTGTGCGGCAGTTTATTTGTGTGTTTGTTTGACTTTGTTTGCTCGTTTTGTTTGTTGTGTCCTCGTTTGTTGGCTCGGTCGCTCGCTCGCTTGCTTGGTTGTCGTGTTTGCCTTGTTTGGCTGCTGGTGAGTTTGTGGGTTTGCTTGTTTGCTGCCTGTGTGCTTGTGTGCTTGTTTTTTGTCTGTGTGCCTGGCTGCCCCTGTATGTCTGCTTGCCTGCTTGTTCGATTGTTTGTGTGCTTGCTTGCTTGCTTGCTTGCTTGCTTGCTTGCTTGCTTGCTTGCTTGCTTGCTTGCTTGCTTGCTTGCTTGCTGGCTGCTTGGCTTGGCTTGGCTTGGCTTGCTTCCCTGCAAACAAGCGCAGATCGACCGCTCACTCGACAAATCCACCAGGATGGGACGCGGTTCCTGGGGGCCTCTGGCGCGGCTATGCAAATCCGAAGCCCGGCACTAAGGCTGGGCAGAGGTTTCAGAGTCACCAAGCTTCACCAAATTCCAAGAAGCTCATGCTGTCCCCTGCTTCCCAGGGAACCTCAGAAACCCCCCTTTGGTTGGTAGGCGTGCTTTTTGCCGTCGTCGTGTACGCTTCCCCTCCTGAACATTTCGAGTTTCGAATTTCAAAATGTAGCCTGGAAACTGCGCAATCTTCTTGCATAGAAGGGATCGGGCCTCTTGCGGCGTGCAAGTATTTGCTTGGGTTTTCCGGTGCTAAGTGGTTGCGACAACGGCTCTCTGTAGTATAGCTCTCTTTTCGGGAGGACGGAATATGGGTCAATCCTCCATTTGGAACAGCTCACGACAAATCTGCCCCAAAATGTTCTCTAAGTTCGGGCAAAATCTATGCCCCCCCCCCCAACCCCACCCCCCCCCCCCAATTCCCCCGGGCCCCTCCCCGCCGGCCAACCCCCCCCTCCCCCCCTCCCTCCCCCCCCGACCCGGCCATCGGAATCAGCGCACCGAGTGCTGCCGCCAGGCGGTGACTTGGTGCGACAACGAGAAGCACTGGACGCAGGTCCTGGTGAAAGGCGCGGGGTTGACACGCGGCGGAGAAAGCATGTGGCCCCAAGTCGTACCCCCAGTGAACATCCGATTCAATCCCCACTCAGATAGGTTCTAAAATGGGTGGTGAATTCACCTACCAAAAAATGGGATCCCATTGGGTTTTGACCCACAGCCATGTTGCTTCCATTTGCTTCACCCTAGGGTTCAACCCCCATTAGAAGAATGATTGACCCAAATTGGATGATTGCAATTGACCCAATTTGGATGATGGCAATTGACCCAATTTGGATGATGGCAATCTTGTGTGGAATTCATGCTGGTTACATGAACCCTCATTGTTTGCAAGGTGGTTTGAACCCAGGGTGAATGTGAACGTGTATGTCCCTGAATGGCTTTAAAGGAAGCGATCACAACTGGACATATATTTGAAGTATTTTCTTCCCAAGGGACTAAGGCAAGTGGAGGTTTACTATACCTCTCGTGTTACCCTTGAAGCTGGCAATGGAAGGCAGTCATCCAGTCAACGCCAGAGTTTTCCATAAAACGTTTGTCATTTCTCTCCCCAAGACCCGAGGCCCGAGTTTTCAGTGGCTTCATAGGACACAGGCAGGCCATTTGTCGGGGTTCCAGCCGAACACCTTTGAGTTTGGCAAACTCGGAATTTGTCGCTATGTGTTTCATCTGCTTTCTGGAAAAAATGCAGGATGGATTTCCTGCGCTGGGTCAACATGCGGTGATGCACTGTGATGCACTACACTTCCCTTTTAGTCAAATTATGCTCACAGAACATGTGGAAATCCGAGGTTCAACGATGGCCCAGGAAAGTCCGGGTTTCGGTGTTCAAAATCTCGGCTGTCCAAATCAGGTTTCTTGGGCCTTCGTTGGTTTGTTTTGGGTGGTTTCCAGAGCCCCCTTAGGTGCTCAAGGAACGTATAGTAGGTGATCTTCATGATACGGGGACTGAGCACCCTAGAACCTGCTAAAATCAGCATCCAAGTTGTTAACGCTCGCAGGCACCAGCTGCCCCGAGACCTGGTCGGGCCTCAAGTGGATTGTGGGGGGAACCTTCTACGTGAAGGACGGCCACGATGTGAGTAGCTCGCTTTTTAGGCATCCAGTTTTGCGGGGTGTTTCGGGGAAACAAATGGAACCCCACTGTATTAATATTTTGGGGGGGCCCTATCTTGATGACAATGACTGTTGAGCACTGTCGACTTGACATGGTTTCCTGGTATACGGTAGCACTGACACCGTATCCGTTTGGGTTCGGCGCATTCGGACATCCAAGGGCTCCACTTCTGGCTAGGAACGTTGGATTCGTCGTGGAATTGGCGCGTCACAACATTAGCAAGGATACGCAAAAGGTATGCAACCGCGTATGAAGTTTACAGTAGCTTAGAGTCATGTGGGAGTGACATGGCAAGCCCACAAATATTAGGGGACAAGCTTGTTTCCCCCGTCGAGGAAAAAGCAGCTTCGCTGTCGTTTTTTGATTCGACGATTTTGGGACTTGTCGCTTTAAAGGAAACCAATGGGAATCCAACCGCTCAGGTGTTAGGTTGCGAGGTTTGAGTGGGGGGTTCCATTTAACTTGGTGTTTAGCTTTTAAGGTTTTAGTGGGGAATTCCATTCACTTTTAGAAGGGGATCCGAGGGCAGCCCAGTTAACAGCGCCTACTTTGAGGCACACCCTGTTTCTCGCTACTCGGTGAAAGATCCCTTGGACACCTTCTTCGTGTCAAGTGAGTCTCAAGCGCGCCGCAATGCTGTACATTCCGAGTTCAATCAAAGGCGACCCTCTTCCCACATCTGACATCTGCAACAGGAGGAGCCATGACTTAGTGACATACTCCTCAGGCCATGCGCAGCGCGTCAACCATATCCAACAGTGTAGTGTAGATGAAAGAAAGAAGACCTCTCTTTTGCCACGAAGCTGAGTCTGACTCACACAGGTGGGCAAAGAGAGTATGTGTTGCTTCTGGCCGAGTCCGGTTTTTGAACAGAACATAGGCACCCCCCTAGACAGGTCTTCATGGGAGCCCTTTGTCCCAACTTGGTAGGGGGGCCCACTGCCAAAAGGTGACCTTTTCTCTTTGTGAGCATTCCCTGCGGTTCTAGGCAGAAGCGTACTCTCCAACGCAAACAGATCGGCCACACCCCGTATACAGTGCGAGCGCTGTTTAAGAAGTCGGTTGGTCGAGGCCCAGGGGGGCTGAATTTGAATCTCTTAGCATCCATTTCGTCTTCAAAAGGGCTAGCTTTTACCCCTCTGGAGCGGCGGGGGGCTTTTTGGTCGTAGCCATTTTTGCACTTCTGCTGAGAAAGTCTGGGGCTCAATTGTCAATGTCGATGAAGGTCTCCTTGGCCCTGAATTTATCGGCCTGTTCGAGTGATGATGGACTCCTTTGCCAAGAAGTTCAGGGGCTACGAAATTTCCTAGTGGCCTTTTAGGGTGAAGGACTCGTTGGCTGAGAAATGTCAAGCCCGAACAAGCGCGCACTGGGGATTGCACCAGTGCATATTGGATTCAGGGGTGGGTGTGGAACCACTACGCCAACAAAGGTCGCTAAGAAAATGAGCCCGTCATCACCCAAACGCCGCTCAGAAATTGAGCACCTGAATTTCTTAGCAAAGGGGTCCTTCATCAACGGAAAAGGCCGCTAACAAGTTCAACCCCTGAACTTCTTAGCCAAGAGTCCTTTATCACCCGGAAAGGCCGCTAAGAAATTGAGCCCCTGGAGTTCTTAGCGGGCACTTCCCTGATCAAACATGGCACAAGTTTGCAAAGAGATTGAGAAATTGGACGAAGAATCCAGGGGGGCTCAATTTCTCAAGTTGCAACCTACTTGATTTGTTATGCAATGATTTCTTGCTGTACCTTACCAGTATACCACATGTGGAAAAGGTCATGGAGACTCCAGGTGGGGCTGTGCCAAGCTAGGCAAACCCGAAGCACACCCCCCGGAATGGTTGTATGGGCTCCAAATCGCCCAAGGCAGTCACATGACAAACCATTTGATAGGGTCCTGGAAAGGATGCCCTCAAAAAAGCGGGCGCCGATATTGACAGTGACTTCAAAACCAGGCAAACCAATAAACACAAAACGAAAACAAACAAATAAACACAAAACGAAAGCAAACAAATAAACAACTGAACAAACAAACCGACCAAAAAAGAACGCACACAAGCAAGCTAGGCTCAGCTTAGATCGATTGCCCCTCCGGCGACAGGAGGGCACCTCCTTCTGCGCGGGTACACGGAAGGTGGACTCGGAGGAGTCGGCTGAAGCGTTTTTGTCGAAGCCATGGAAAACGAACCCGAGTCCACCTCAAAATGTGTGTGGTGTGTGTGGTGTGTGGTGTGTGGTGTGTGTGTGTGTGTGTGTTTGTGTCTGTGTTTTCGCGGGTATGCTTTTTGAACCACAAAATGGCTAGCCTCAAAAAGCGCAGACCCATTTAATTGGCTCGTTGTTTTGGGTTGCCATTCGCTGTGGCCAAGGCAATCCACCGTAAAGTGATAAAGTAGTCATGGGGATGGGAGTCCCATGTTTGGTATCACAGAAGGCAGTATATTTTCCAGAACCACGACTTCACCTGAGCTTTCATTCACCCCCCCCCTCAAACTGAGGACGATCCCTCAGATGCGCCAAGAAAATTACGGCCAGTGCAACCCGGTCCTGAACCAAATACAGGCAACACCCCAAGAGCTGGCAGGATATTTGTTGTTCCTGATGTCCCTTTCTACCAATCCAAACCAGGAGGTGCCAACTCCAAAATCAAGAGACCCCAATGAGATCCATGGAACCCTGCCATCCGGAAAATTAATATATTTAAGGTGTGTGTCACAATGTGACCCCCAAATTGGTCGGTTTTCCTTTGGCTTCCCCCTTAACCCACCAGAAGACGTCCCCTGAAAGAAGACCGGGGTTCGATTCGATGCGGGGCATATGCGAGGAGATGTCTTTCTCACGGCTCCTGGCCAAGAAGAGTTGCAGCTTGGCTCCGCCAAATCAGCCACGGCTCGCTCCCAACACCTCTTTGGTGCATTTTGCCAAGGGATGTTCTTTTTGCCAACTAATGGGTTTTCCATTAAAGGATGTTAGGACTTTAACTTGTTGCCAACTAATGGGCGTTCCCCATTAAACCGCTAAAAGTTATTCACTTTTAGCGGGGGAGCAGAAAGCAACCGAGAGCTGAAAGTTAGTGAAGCTGCGGAGGTTCTTTCTGGGTCCCTTAGAGTGAAGATGTTGTTGAGTAGTTCTAAGCATATGACTTTCGGGCTGTGACTTTTCGTTAAACCGCCACTAAGTCACTAAGAGGGTATATTTGAGGATGTTACTTCAATGGACCTAGGCTCAATGAGATCTATTAACACCTCTGCATCTATCGTGAGATCAATGGGTTTTGGTTGTTGCTGAAGTATTGAACTCTGGGGCAAAGAATGCAGGTGGTGCAGCGTCTCAGGCTTTTTTGCGGCTTTGGCTTTGCCAGGATGTTCCGTTTTGGCTTCCTTCAGAGGAATCTGTCACAAAACGCATTTCCTTCTGTGTAGAAGCCCTAGGGGGTCTTGGGAGAAATACAGGAAACCCCCAAAAAAGGGGTAAAATCCCTTTTGGAGGGGCTCCATTTAGAAAGAAAAAGCAACAACTCCAACCTGCAGCGAAGCCCATTGGAAGGATCCAGTTGTAGGCTCTGGAGACGGCTTCACCCACGAGCTCAACTTCGACCCTGTGGCAGAGCCCGAGCCGGTGGCGAGCCTTGGCATTTGCTCCTCGGTCCAAAGGTGCGAGGGAACGAGAGGAAGTCTTGTGAGATGGAACAACACACGAAGATGGCTTCAACTTGGTTGTCCTCAACAATTTGACCAGATTCCAGAGAAAGGACTTCATGAGCACTCCCATCTCAAGTAATTAACTGGATGATGTCCCATTCGTCCACATGGATTCATGCAAATGGCTTCTTTTGGTCCTTTTCGAAGAGACGAAAGGTGCACCCTCAAAGGCGTACATCGAATGCCTGGTGACACCATGTTCCACAGATGGCAACCAAGCTGAGAAACATCTCTTACAAGCGGCACCTAGAGACTTGTTGTGGTCACCGTTTGGGGTGGGTGAACCCCATTCCGGGCAGCAGCAGACCTCGGGTGTGGTCAACGTGTAGGGTTTTGCGAGCGGTTTAACCATGGCTTCCCTGTGTGGGAAATGGAATCACCTGATTGGCCAATATATCCACATTGTGAGCGGCACAGAACCTTAGGGAGTTGCTTCGCGAACGGTTCCACTGAGAAGCAGGCCCAAAAGGATCCGTTTTTTTTGTTGTTTCCCCTCGATTTGTTTGTCCCCAAGATCCTCTGCTTAGCAGCCAAAAGCAGATGGGTAACGATCATTTTGTCCAACATCCAGAAGTGATCCTGGAAGTGTACCTCTGTTTCAACCACTTTCCTCATCGGCTCGGACAGCAGTGCGACTTGAACGCAGGACGAAGGGTCCGAGCCATTTTTATAATCCTTTTCACGGGTTACCCGATGTTGGTGGCAAAACGTAGGTGTCACCAGCTCAGATCTTTCGAGAAGGCCGAGTGAGCGACTTTGAACGGGAAAGCAATAGCAAACCCGTGACCACCCACGGTTGGTATCAACTGTAAACCCATGACCATCTGGCATCTAGAGAATAGTTTTTCAACTTGGCCGAGTCCAAACCCAGTGGTGCTAGTGGCATGTTGGCAAGCCACTCGGAACCGAGTTTTTGGGTATTTTAAGATTTCACCATGGCCCAGACATTGCGTTGTGGAGACCGTTTGGGTTGATACCATGTTTGAGATGCACGTGGAATGACCTCGGTTTCAGCCTGACCATTGGACCCATGCCCATCTAGACCTGGCAAGCAATTGAGTATGAGTGGTGCCCTGTTTTCAACTTTTTTGGGTACGGGTTCCGATTCCTTTAAACTCAACCAACCAAAAAAGAAGGTGCCCTCCTTTTTCCCATGGCCACTGGGCATTTGTCCAGGTGTTTCTTTGCAACGCAAACATGCTGAGGACGCCATTGGTGCAGGTCGAAAACACAGCTTCCCTTGCTGGCCCGAAGGTTCGCCCCAGGCTTCTCATGGTGTTGTCAGCAAGAGGTGGTCGCTAAGGATGAAATCATTGAACTAAAGCTATGGCATTGACCATCGATCACGTGATACTCGAGAGTGATACTCGAGAAATTGCCCCCGTAGTAAATTGCGTTGAGCGCAGCCTTGGGGACGTTGACTTAGGCATAGGGCAAGACGCGTCACGGCAAAAGTCCCGAATCTCGATGCAGGACGACGCTTGGCTGCAAGTGGCGGAAAGAAAACTGGTGGCACCCCCACCCCGATTGGCGAATTTGTTTAGTGCCAACAGGAAACTTCTGACTCAAAATTGGCTCAACCCCCCTTTTTGCTGGTTGTAGGGTGTCTTAGTTGTTTAGTTGGCCTGTGTTCGCTAGTTGAAGGGAAGCCAACACAAACCGCTCTTTGTGAATTGAGGCACACCCCTCTTTCGGATATGAGTTCCAGGCGAATTTGTTGGCAGTTGTTCTGGCTAAGTGTCAAGCACTGACATGAACTGGTTACCAAGTGCAAGTTGATCTAAGAAACTCTAAGCTTATAGTTGCGTGGTTGATGTCTTTATCATTTTGGGGCCCAACAAGTTTATGATATACTGTTTTCTGTCCACTTGATTCGGTCAGGCTCAGCACCTGCCTTCCCTGTTACTCGACACAAAGTCGACCAGAACCAGTTGCGGGGGTACCCATGCGCCTTGATCACAGGATCTTGGGAGGGGCGGTTTCCATCTCTTTACTTGGGGTGGTCCACGTCGAAGATCCGCATGGGGAATGCGTTGCCCTGTGAGACGTGTGGTGTCAAATGGCTTTCGGATGGCCGCTGAAGATGGGGAACCCGCCTGCACATGCTTCCTAAAACAAATATGCTTCATTGTACCGCGGCTCGAATGCCGCAATGCTTGTGTCCGGAGACTCTCATGTGCCAAATAGTCGAACAAGCTCCTAAAATCAAGAATCGCAGAAGCGCATCGTTGGTCTAACCATTTGTTTTCAATTTTGCCCTGAAGTGAACATTTGATGGAGTAATGCTCGTTTATCTTTTCCAGACCATTTGTTTGGGCTTGGTTGGCCTCATATGACAATTCCCTGCTTGGTTTCCTTCCCGTTTGGCCTCTTAAACCATGACAACGCTGTGTCAAAAAGCCCCCCCCCCTAAAAAAAAAAAACGAAAACAAGCAATCAAGCAAGAAACAAATGGGCAGGTTTTTTTTCGGCTCCCTTGAAACCATTCTGAACAGCGTGCCCTCAAAAAACAACAACCTCGACCTCCAAACCCAAGCTTACCTGACCACCAGTTGATCAGCGGGTCTTATTCATCCCACTCCCTTTGAGTTGGGGGGTCTGTTGTTGGGCGGTCACCCCAGGGGCCCTGAAACTGGTGAGTGACTTGTCCCCTCGTCTCAGGACTGCGACTCGGGGGAGTTCACCCACGTGGCGCGTTTCGCGGCGCGCCGCGCCAAGTTCGCGCTGCAGAGCGACCGCCTCTTCTGCGTGCCGAACGCGGCGGGGGACGTGATCCGGGCGCCTCGGGCCGAGCGGATTTCTTGCCATGTTGCCCAGCGGTGCCCTGTTTTCTTTTTCTTTTTCGAGGAAGGGGTTCCCCTTTCAAACTCAACTAACACAAAAGGGTGCCCTTTTTTTTCCCATTGCCACTGGGCATCTGAGTTGCCGTTAATGTTGACCCCAAATTCATCCACCCCAGTTTACTAAAAGGGGGGGTGCTTCTCCCTGGGTTTAGTGGGGAATCAGACCACTTCTAGAGGGGAACACCCCCATATGAATAAACTGGGGTTGATTAATCTGGGGTCAACATCACGGTGTTCTGCTTTTTGCTCGGCGGTGGGGAAGGAGGGTTGGTTGCAACATGAGTGGAAGAACCAGACCCGATTTGGTTTGCTTGAAATGCAAAGCACCGAGGAGATTGTTTATGCATGTTCAAACTGCAGGGTGGGCCCAACCATGTTTGATTTTCTTACTTCTGTGAAGCCCGGGAACCTTCCGCCCACAATGCTCTGAACTGTGTGCAGGAATGCCCAGAGACTGGGAAATTGAGATGTCCTTTATGTGCAGGTGTCCGTGACTGTAGATTGCGAGGGCATTTTAGTCGCAAAGCAGGCTGTAGCCGACTAAGGGGACCTTGGTCCATGGCAAGTGGGCAACCATGGATTCAGGGAAAAATGGTTGCAATTTGCTGGCGTAAAGATTCCACTCTTGTTCCGGGAAATTTGGAAATTGAGTGACCGCGGATTTTGGTGGGTGCAGTTTATTTTCAGACATACCATGGTTCCCCAGTTCGCACTTGGTGCTCTGAATCCACTGACGGGAACCCAACAAACAAACAAACAAACAAACAAACAAACAAACAAGCAAGCAAGCAAGCAAGCAAGCAAGCAAGCAAGCAAGCAAACAAACAAACAAACAAACAAAACAAAAAAAAAACACAAAGAAACAAAGAAACAGACAAACAATGTCATCATCATCATCATCATCATTATTATCATCATCAGCATCAGCATCAGCATCAGCATCAGCATCATCATCATCATCATCATCATCATCATCATCATCATCATCATCATCATCATCATCATCATCATAGGAAAGCCTTGGTGCTCTAGAGGGAACCCAAAGGCCCCCCCTACGCCATCGGAGGTCCCACGGGCCCCGTCTACCACCAAACCACGCGACGGCGCTTTGAGGCCGAGGGCCGCTGCACGGGCACGGAGGGCTTCGACTTCGCGCTGCCGGTGGACCACGAACATCCAGCGCCTCGAAGACCTGGGAGATCACAGGTGTTCTTGTTGCTTGTTTTACTAGAAACATAGAGGGCGATGCCTGGTTTGGTGGATTAATTATCTACGTGGACATGTTCACGTTTATGTTTTTGAGTGTTTGTGTGTGTGTGTGTGTTGTGTGATGTTGTGTGTGTGTGTGTGACTGCTTTGGTGCATTTTGCCAAGACTTTTTGCCAACTTTCACTAAAAGTCTTTCACTTTTAGCAGGGGAGCAGAAAGCAACCGAGGAGATGCTTTTTTTTTGCCTGCCCCCCCACAAAACCCAACACGGCAAAACATGTAATGCGGCCTTGCCCATCATGTTGGGGCATGTGTTTGTCTCTTAATAGTTGACTCACTCGCGGAGTTGCTGGACCTGGCAGTTGGCACTCCCAAAGTTCCTGGATCGACTTGAGTTCATGGGTTTTGTTTTTGGGGGGAAGCCGTCTCGACCCCTTTTTTCGGAGGGAGGGGGGGGAGCCCTCTTGACCCCTTTTTTTCTCAGGGGGGGGGGGAGGGGGGCGGGAAGCCCATGTTAATTTAGTGAAAGCCAACAGTTTGGCCCTTGAGGTCTCAGAGATCCACCCGGATCTGGCCAAGGAGTTGCGCCTCTGCGTGGGCTTCCGCGAAGGAGCCTCCTGGGACCTGGGGGGGGGGTTGGGAAGACCGGAGGGTGGCAAAAATCGCCCCGTGGTTCTTGGCTTTGCCTAAAGGAGACCCAAAGACGATGTGTATGTTGATGTGACTTGTTTGTAAGAATCCTGACAGGTTTCAGCCCCACGCGATCAGAAAGTCAAGGAAAGACCCAAGTAATGTTCGCCAGCCCGAACACTTCAAGACAACAAAAAAGACAACCACGAAATCAAGTTCTACGAAGACCCACAAAGCACCGTCGGCAAATTACAGACACACACGCACACACACACACACACCCACACACACACACACCAAAGACCGATGAAGGCATGGCCAAGGCTCCGATATGTCGCTCTCCAATACAAACACACACACACACACACACACCCGCGCGCGCGCGAGCCAAGAGGAGCATATATGATATATCATAAAGTCGTGTCGGCGGTAAGCAGTTTTTAGTTTTTCTCCTTTTTGGGTCGTCCACTCGTTACGTGCGAGACGGGTCACGCTCTCTTTGCGGTTTGCGCGAGGCAAGGACAAGCCCTCCATCGGGGTGGACCAGCAATGCGACAGCCTCCAGCGCATCTTGGCGGGATCTTGTAGAGCTTCCGAGCGAGGCTACAGCGGCGGCATGCTTTTGTAGGTAGAGAAGATGTTGGGCAACCCTGACCCAAACCCGGAAAGAGATACAAACCCAGAGGGTGTCTTGGTACTTCATATTGGTGGATTTGAGGAAGCTGTAATCGACGAATCCCCGACGGAACCAAACCCAAAGCCGTAAATATATGGGGTACTTGGGACACTCTGGGAAAGCGATCGTGGCATGCTTTTGCAAGTGGATAATATTCTGTGGAACCCTGATCCAAACCGCTGGTTTAGCTGACGGCAGCTGACGCAGGACGGGCCTCGCGGAAGGATGTTCAACTGAAGGTAATCCACTCTGACCCAACAAGCCGGCTTATGGGCAAAGGGATTGGGGAATGTTCAACTTCAAGCCAGAGAAGCACGTGGGTCAAAAGTTAACCACCAGGGGACCGCAGGTTTTAGTCTGTGTTTCCACTTACTAGGGCAACCCATTTTTGGTACCTGTCCTTGACCCACAGGCGGTTGTCTCAACTCAGACAAACAAAGAAGCACTGGGAACGGGGATGAGGGCAAATTTCGGTTTCGAGTTGCTTTGTTTCCCAGGGCGGGTGCTTCTGAGAATCCAAAAGGTGGCAGACATGTTGGGACATACGGCATGATCAGATGTGTATGCGTTACTTTCACATGTCTACATTTATCATATGTGCAGTATGTGCGTTTGGTATGTTTGCTTGCACACACACACACACATAGATGATATACTTTGGTCATTACATGCACGCATATGGGTGCGTTTTTTGTTGAAGGTACCCCTTTCCGGGGTGGTTTTGAAGGGAAACCAAAAGCTGACCCCACTATTTTGGGGGTCCTCCAAAACAGACCCATATACTCACTTCCTGAGTTCATGAACTTGAAACTTTTTGGGAAGACCATTTTCGTGGTAAATATAAAGTTTGGACTTTTTTTGGGCCATCCACTCAAGTGAGTATATCGACGTCTTCCCAATTCGCCTCAAACCCCACTATTTTGGGGGGGTCCGCAAAAAAAGACACAGCCATACATCGACGTCTTCCCTCACTTCGCACGACCGGCTCGAGTCATCTAATCTTTCGTCGCCGAGGTCTCAGTGTGGACTTTCAAGCGCCCTCGCTGCTGGACGTGGCGGCGTCGATGCCATCGGCGCACGCCAAGACGGCGCCGCTCTTTACCATCGTGGAGGAGGAGGCCGGGAGTCCAGCCTGATATTTGGTGGGTTCCCCACCTGGAATCGAAAGAGAAACAAAGGAATCCCTTGGAGAGTTACACACCGGAAATAGACCCAAATAGAGAAAAAGGTGGCCAATCATAGATGTCCTTTTTGGTGGTAGGAGCTAATCATCTACCAGGGCCATCTATTTCCCCTAAAAGGACACCTATGGTCAAAAGCGGAAGCCGCGCGGGGATGGGCCTGACCCATGTCATGGGTTCCCTCAAAAAGACACACCCATTTGTTGGTTGCGGGAAGCGTATGGAGGTCAGGCGTTCCATTTAGCTGCGAGCTTGACAGAACATGGATGAACAGAACATGGACCCCTCCAACCAGAAAACGCATGGGGGCACCTTTTGTTGAAAAAGCCCCCTTTTGGGGTGCCAGTTTAATTTGGGGGCCTCGTTGGCTTTCCTTTTAAATCATCCCATGATATAGTTGGAACCTTTGCTGAACGGTTTGGTTGTGACTTGTTTTTCAGGTTGGCCAATTCCTTCAATAATAGCCCCGTCCTTCGGTTCATGAAGCAAGGTTGTTGTGTTTGCTTCTATGACCCCTTTTTGTTCGCTTAGTTTGTTAACATACTTGTTTGGTTACCTTCGGGAACCTCAGTTTCGAGGCCTTGATTCCACTGTTTTTCTTAGCGGACAAAACGCAACGCCGTACAGCGCTGTTGAATTATCGGTCGGTCTTAGACCCCAAGTTTCTACTGCTGCCTTCCCCATTCTTCCAGGGATCCTTGTTTCCAGAAAACCTCCGGAAACCCAGGGAAAACGGCCGGTTTTTGAAAAGAACGATGGTTGAACAGAATGGCGAAGCAACCCTTATGTGTTGTTTTGGCCGGGAACTGGCAACATGTTCATTTGCCAAAAGGTCAGCCGGTCAAAGGTCGCAGCCACAAGCAACACGGATTTCAGGGATCCCAGCGTCAGAGGCCTTCAGCTAGCGGACGTTTGTCCGCGAAGTGAGCTGGTTCTGGTTTCAGCTATATGATCAAGCAGAAAGGCGGTAAGACCTGCAACTCAAAGATTCCCGGTTTAACAGAGCAAGCACTTGTAGAAGGGCTGCATAAAAAGGTCCAAAGGATTTGCTCAACTTTCCGAGGCTGTCTTTCCAAGCGGAACATCGGTTTCCGCTTCGGATGTTCTAACTCTCACTGCCCATTCAAAGTAACCGGCGAAGGGGGAGCTCGGGACAGTCCTGTGCGGAAGATTTTAGGCAGACAGCACAACAGCATTGCCTGCGAAAAGAGCCTTGCTGGATCGCAAAGTAGCAAATCCCCTGTGGCAGGTTTCTCTTCGCCCTTGTTCTTTGTGTTATGTTTTTTTTGGGGGGGCGGGGGTACACACGTTGCTGGTTTGCTGTTCAATAATCGTAAAGTTAAGCCAGACTCAAACCGGACTTCACGTTGATGCTTCCGCATTCCATTTGGACAACACAGTTTGGACATGTTGTTGGATAAGCCCACGGCTTGGGAGGATCAAAGGGATACCACCCAGTTGTGGACAAAGCTTGTGCCTCAAGTCCTGTTGAGCAGTCGAATCCGGAGGTGACGTGCTTTGGCTTCCTGTGCCCCAACGTGCTGAAGTAGATGTACCGCGCACCGTGCATCGGCTTAAAGGCGAACTAAATATCCGTGCACAGGCAAGCATGAAGATCGATGTTTTGTGTTTCAGGTTGCTTGGATGTTGCCTGGACGTATCTTTATGGATATCCCCCGTGGTCCTGTTTGTTGGGGGGTGCCTGACAAATGGACATGCGCAAAAACCCTCAGTTCCATTCCACAAGGGAGGTAGTCTTAGGAGGGGCTGTGTACTGCCATGTTTGTTAGAGGGACGCACAAGAGCCAAGAGCTTGTCCATCAAATCCCAAGCACTGTCAATTGGCCTCGTTGTTCACTTTTGTTGCAGGCAATAAGGTCCAACACCGACCCTTTCAATTCTATTGCCCTGGCTCTTGAGCAAGTGCGGGATATGGTGCTGGCGTGCTGTGGCGCCAGCCCGTCTTGCTAATCGCAATCTGAAGCAATGTCAATGTGCAGCGAGCTGATTCGTGGCCCAGCTTGAAGATCAAGCTGACTGTTACATAGCCGCCATGGAGCCAGCAAGCTGAAGTTGACGCCCGGCAGGTGCAAAAATAATCACAAGCGCTGGAGTTCCGAGTGACCCAGTTGCCCGCTGGGTTTCGGGCCAACTTGAGACCTTAAAATCTAAGAAGAGACATGTAAGGTACACACAACATGATACATCCTCGGTTCATATGCCCGGGCTTGCAGTCAGCTGGGCGGTAAACACTTAGAAACGCCCCCGAAGACTCCCGTTTGGACGCGTGAGCATCGTGGCTACTGCGCGAGCGCGAGCGTGTGTGTGTGTGTGTGTGTGCGTAAACGGCCAACCTAGAATATAGTTACATACGTGTGACTCGCAACATAATCCAGCACATGCACACCAAGGAGGGGCAAGCCACTTATATACTTGACCAGGAACATGCGCATGGCTACAAATATTACATAAATGTAGTTATCTACATGGTTTCTTGATCAATTTGGTCGTTCTGTTGTGTCAGCTACCTTTGGGGGAACACTCAGAAACGTGTCTAAATCTTTGCGTACAGATAGCCCAGTGTTTTTAGTCTACCCAAAGGGAAACCAAAAGGGATGTTTTTCCAGACCCCCCCCCCACGTTGTGTTTATTGTTTGGAGGTGTTGCTTAATAGAAGGCTCGTAGGAGGGTGGGGTTGCCTCCCATCGTTTTGATTGTTCTTTCGACACGTCATTGATTGTTCTTTCGACACCGGTCTCCAAGAATGTGCACGTAGGTGTCCAAAGAGCTCAGGTTGGTTGAGAATTGACACACGCATTACATGTTGGAACTCGTTTAGGATCGGCAGGTAGGTTTGGGTTGGTTTAGGGTTGTTTTGAGGTTGTTTTGAGGTTGGTTTCTGGTTGGTTTCGGGTTCGAATATTTGAGGGGGTCTTCACTCCCTGAGTTCCAGGACTGTAGTCACTTTTGGGGTTTTGGACCGTTTTTGTGGTAACTAAACAGCTTGGACTTTCGTTGCCAGCCCACAAAGGGAGTGAGAGAGACTGTGAGAAATTCATTTGGCCTTTCAGCTTACAATTCCCCTCTCAGGATGCAACTGATTGGAACCCATAAGAGTGTTTGGACATGAGGCTTGAGGGTTCTCAGGGCCTGTTTTGGTTGGGTTTGGGCGGCGGTGGTGGCATTTCCGCGCGCCGGGGGCTGGTTTGAACCCGTCTCCTTGGCAGTGACTCTGCCAGGGCTTCGGCGCCGGGAACCCGGTGAAGGGCAAGAAGAAGAAGTGCCCGGGACGAAGATGGGCAAAAGGAAGGATTTCAGGGCCGAAACGAAGATGGCCTAAACCAGCGTTGGGGGGCAAAGACGCCTGCAAGTTTGTTTGGGGTTGGTGAATCGTTGCAATTCACTCTTGGTTGGACCGTGCGAATGGGTTCGGCAAACAAATGGATGGTTCCCCCAGGAATGACAGTTGAACTTTCCGCCCGAAAGTTGGGGCTGGGGGTTCTGACGCGGACCCCGCATGTTTGAATTTTAAACAATGGTGTTGCAACATCATTTGACCCCGGATTGAACACAAACTCCCTGGTTGATTTGAGACCACTGACTTTTGGGGTGATGTGGCCGCCTTTGAAAGGGTGACAGAGGGTCACTGCTAACCCTCCCTCATAGAACAAGTGGTTGCTCCTAAGTCCTGAGAGTCCGAACTTGTGCAGCCCGTTAAGATCATGAGACCCTGCTCGGGGTTTAAGCCGCATCCTTACCTCTTCTAGGTCCCCCAGTAGTGGCCTTTTACTTGTTTTTTGGGGGGGGGAGGGTTCCCGTACTGAAATAGACTAGAGAAAAAAGGGTGGTAATTACTCTATTCTAATCTCTCAAGTCTGGAGGACCTCGTCTTCCTTAAACGCTCGGCCCGTTCTGAGAGATCCCTGAGCTTTTGATGCCGTAGGTACGTGGATCACTCGGTGGAAGAGCTGGATGTGGTTTTCGGCATTGGCAACGGGTGCTGGCCTCAGGACCTCGGGAAACCTCATCTCTTGAGACCGACGCATTTTCTTTTGGCCATTTCATATATATATATATATGAAGCGCGGTCAGAATTTACGGAAAAGGAAAGTAGTCTACACTTGGACATCCACATAGCTCAAGGTGCTTGAAGCCATGGAAAACGATAGGGGACTCTCAAAAAAACGATACCTTTGTGCTACAGACCAAACGTTGGAAAACGATAGGGGACTCTCTAAATTCGAACGTACTTACTGTGAACAACAAATTTTGACGGAACTTCATATACATATACATTTATATTATTTGTATATATATATATATATATATGTATACACATATATATATACATGTATAAGGTCCCCCCCCACTTTTCCTCTTTTCTAGTTGAAGGTGTCAAGTCTACTCCGGGGGGGGGTGAGTATATATATATATATTTGTATATCTGGCTGGCTCCTAGCCATCCCCTTAGCTTTTTTCGTTTTTTAGTGTTTAGCGGGGGCGTTCCATTCAACCCACTAAAAGTTGAACTTTTAGCGGGGGAATTGAGGACAACCCAGATATGTAGAGAGAACCATCTCAAAAGTGGTTGGTGGACATGAATCCCCAGCTGAGTTTGGTGGCAAACAGATGAGTTCCACTGGTTCCACTTTGGTTTTGATCATTTGCCCGAGCCAATTTGGGTGTGTGTCACGTGGCCTTTCTTGCTGCTACCCATTTAATCAGTGCGTTCTGGAGGAAGATCTCGAGGACATAATCAAGAAATCAAACGCGATCCCCCCCCAAAAAAAAGAAACACTCAAACAAGCAAAGAGAACAAACTAGTAGTTTGGTCAAGCGCATTTGACCCAAAGCACACCTCCATTTTCAAGAACATATGTTGCCCAAAACCTAGTTCGGCCAAGCAACTCAAAGTCTCTTTGGTTCATTTGCCATTCGGCCAATGTGCCACCACTGCGCCAGTGGAGCTCGGCTCCAGTTTCCCAGGACTCCCGCTTCGCCTTTTGGGAAAGTTTGAGGCCTCAGGGCTGCTCGGTGCGAGAAGGCATTGTCCTGGCGGGGGACGTAGAAGAGTTCCAGGCGGGGAGTCGAGTCGGCTTCAGGGGGTCAGTGGTTTTGTTTCTCGGGGAGTTTCTCGTTGTTGGTTCTTCATGTTTTGTTTGTGTGTTCGCTTTTGCACCAGTGTGTGCTTGTTGTCTCACTCCCTGAGTTCCTGGACTTCAACACTTTTTGGGAAGACCATTTTGGTGGCACAAAAAAAGAAGTTCCTGGACTTCTTTGGGCTAGTCCACTCAGAAAGTGTTTGTTTGGTTTTCTTTGCGTCTTGTCTGTGATGTCTGCGCTTTTTGAAAAGGTTGAACAAGTTGAAACGAGCTTGTTTTTCTTCAGTTGATTTTAGTTGAAGCCAATGTTGTTTTCTTTGTTTGATTCCTTTTTTGCACCAGAGTGTTGGGAAGGAAAAACTCTATTTACCTCATTGGAAGACTAACTTCCATGAATACGTTCGGTTAATCCTACCAGAATGAAAACCAGTCACCCAAGCTACAGGTAGATACTTGTAGCTTTCGCCACAAGGTTTGCTTGCCGCTTACGTCTTGCACGCACAAACAATTATCCTTCCTCCTCAAACCGCAAACCATCCCGGAAAGGGTGCTTGATTGCAGCACACAGCCGTGCTTCTTCCATAGGTGTCCTTTTTGGTGGTTTTGGCAGAAACACAGAGCGCGATTCCTGGTTTACCTGGTGGGAACTAGCTCATCCACCAAAGGAACCCATCTATTTGCCCTAAAAGGACACCTATGTGGGAGAAGCTATCCTTTTTTACCTGCCCCCACCCCCACTAAACCCAAAACATCGAAACATGGGTCCTTGATTGCAGCACACAGACGTGCTTCTTCATTTTCCTGCCTCGGACCTCGTCTCCCTTTTGGTGCCGTTTCGAGTTTTGCCAGGTGCTCCGATTGACGGAGTGGCCTACTGTCTCCCCGGCAAAAACAATTGACGGCGAGAGGTACGGTTGGTCGCCAAATAGGCTTGATAACCTGAAAAAATGGGTCCAAATGGGCTTGAATACCCGAAAATGGGTGCTTGAATGCCCGACAATGCGCGGTTTTGCAAAACCCCAACACTTAGTCACTTTTTGGAAGACCATGTCGATGTGGCCAACAAAACGTTGAACTGTTTTGGGGCCAGTCCATTGCCCTTTAAAGCAACGCCGGACAGGGTACGATCAAGAGCAGAGGGAACCAAGTCTTGCAACTTAAACCAATCACAATGCTGAATTTCATGGTTTCCTTGGTTCCCCCTTGGAAGACTTCTGGTTTTGCCGTTTGACCGTGGTTGGAAATGGGCCGAAATGGGCCCCCTTTTGTTTCCCAAGCGGGTTTTTGGGTAGTCCCTGCGACTACTGGGAGGCCTGTGAACAGCATCCTCGCTCGTTTTGGAGTGGCCCTCAAAAAAAATATGGCCGTTGTTTCTCTTTCGTGGGTATTCTTGCTCGTTCCATTCGAATTGAATTCAGTCTGTGCATCTTAGGGAAGCTTTGGGCGTGACTCTTCCGGCGGGTCGAATCACAGCAGACCGCGTGTGAGGTGGCGCAGGGCTCCGAAGTCCATCGTGCCAGGTGATTCTAGGCGCAGACGTTCTCATACGAGACCGCCTGGCGCTGTCGTTCGGAGCCTCAGTCGGATCCGTTCGGCAACTGACTGGATGTCTTGGGGGGGTAGAATTTGTGTGTGTGTGTGTGCGCGTGTGAGAGTGTTTTTTTTTTACCGCCTGTGAAGGAGCGCCAAAAGGAAGCGCCTAAGCTGGTCAAAGACCCGGAGAAGTTTGAAGCCAGCCGGGGGATTGGGCCCTGACTCCCTTTTAAAACATGTTTAGGCAGCGCTTGTGCCTTTTTGTCAGCAACTGTCGGTTAGTTTTTACTTAGTGGAGGAAAGGATGGGTGTTTAAACACGCTTTGCCCAAAACAAGTCAGACACACATATGCGCTGGGTCAATTTGTTGTTCATGTTGAGGGGTTCGAGGGTCTCTTCAAGTTTAGAAAGGCTGACTTTCCAATTCTTAGATGTTGAGATTCCACAATTCAAAGAGGCTTCGAGCTGTTTAGGGCATGCGGACAAAATGGTAGTCAGCTCTCACTTCCACGAGTATTTGCGATTGGGTTCAAGTGTCCCACGGGGTGATCTGGCGCAAACTGTGTGCGAACGGTTCGATATTCTCCCGCCGTTTTTTCTTCTTGTTTTTGAAGAGGGAGAGGGAGATTCCCTTTCAAAGCAACCAGCTATAAGAGAATGCCATGGTTTCTTCCCATGGCTATTGGGGGTCTCTGAATGAGTGGTGCCCTGTTGCTGGTTAAAAAAATGAGGCTGCTTGTCTAGTCTAATCCCAAGATGTGTTCACAGAGAAGCACCAGCATTTTGTGTCAGTTGCATCACACGGTTGGATGTTGCATAGGACGCCCTCCAGCAATTGTGCAGGCCAGCTATGCGTCAAAAAGGAAGCCCAGAGTCAGGTAGCACTGGTTCTTGTAGAAGGCAGATGGGGAACCGCCCCACCTCCAAACCACCATTTCAAAGCACCAAGTACAGGGAAGCTGATATATGTTGAACCGAGGTAGTGTTCCGCAACAAACACCAACCATGTTGTCTTTTCTGCATGACTTGTTGTTTTGGGGTTTATGCCTGCAACATTGCATGGCCACACCGTTTGTGGATGCCACACGTCGGGCTGCAACCTCGTCAAATGCAGTTTCTGATATTCAAAGTGGGTGTCAAACATAGGTGTATCGTTGCGGTTTCCATCAAAGTCTATAGCTGCCTTCAAATTGACAGTGCTACGGACCATATGTCCAGTCATAGAAGCAACACAGCTGCCCATGCCATTGCCTGCAACGCCTTCAGCTTGCAAGCTGGAGCAACTGACAACACTGGACGGCGCGGCGAAGATGGCGGTAGCAGCCAGTCGGCTTTGAAAGCTGGCACCTGTGCCGTCTGGACAGCTGCCTCGGGTGACAGAAATCAGTGGCGTGCACTACCTGGTCATTCTGGCAGAGGTATGCTTACGACGCAAATCTTCGAGCATTGGAAGATTCCGGTGCTTTGAGGCAGCGGCGCGCGTCTAAAGCAGGCGATGGCATGCGTGCTGGGCATCGCTTCAGGTTTTTGTGGGCGGACTTGAAAGACACCTGTAGACACCAAAATCCCCAAAAGCATTATAGACACCTGTCAAGTTTGACTGGACCTTCGTCGGGGGGGGGGGGAGTAGCACAAATGCATATAATAAATACATATTTATATATATATATATAAATAGATAATCAAAATACGTTTGTATTTGCAAATTTGCATGTTGCAGAATTGGGCACCAGTTATCAGGCGGTCACCTGGGGATACAGCGAGCTCATGAAGATCCTTAGCTTTCCCTGAATTCAGGCTGGTGAATCTTCCTGAGGTTTCCTGAGCCCAGCCGACAAGCCTAAGCCGACCCTAAGCCAAACCCTGAGCCAAACCCAAACCAACCCCAAAGCACTCCTAAACCCACCCAAAGCCGAGCCGTTGATTGGCTTTTGTCCACGGCCGTCGCTGAGGTTCCGGCAAAACCGGATGTATCTTCCTTCGGGAAGTGCCGCGGAGGGAGTCATCGACGTGTGAAAAATAACCGCTCAAGGAGATTGGGCTTTTTGTGGCGCGTTTGGCCAAGGCGAACAAGGGTGAATTCTTGGGATGGTTGCCAGTCACCACGGCTTCTGCTTGTTCTGCTTCTTCTGCTTGTTCTGCTTGTGCTGGCCATGAAGCTGTAAAAGCATGAAGTTGATTTTAGACCCGTCACCACGGCCCCGACCCACCATATCCCATTTGGAGATGAGGGCCATGGTCAGTTTCCCAGTTGGGAGGCTGCTGCTCGCGGACGTTGTTCTGAATCCGGGCTAGCCACAATAGTGCAGATGTTGATTGGCTTCACGCGGTTGTCTAGCGCATGTTCCAAGTTTTGCGGAGCTCACTTTTTTGGACATACCATCCTTATAATTTTATAATAAATAAACCGTTTGGACTTAGGAGCCATCCAGGCTCGTGAGAACTCGGCGCGAAACCGGAGCCCTGGCTTGGCGCTTTTCTCGCAGCCGCGCGCTGCTCAAAGCCGCGGGGATTGTGAAAGTGGGGTCAAAACCCAGCGGCTCGGCAGTGCCGTGGGGTTTGGGCCCGGGGAATTTGGCGGGGTTTGTGAACGCTTCCATGTTAAGAAGTGTTGGTCATTTCCCCCTGTTGGTTTGAAACGGATTCTAGCACCAGATATTTTTTGTTCAGGGGACTTAAGGAAATGGAGGGTTGGTTCACTTGCACTAGGGAATCCGACATGAGTTGGCCTCCTGAAGATGAGCAACCTGAAGTGGTTTCCTTTTCAAGAAATCAGTTTCTTTGTTCCTTTTTTTTTCCGGGGCTATTGGAAGGCCTCTGCTGGAGCTGTTTGTTGGGAAAGAGAGGGAGTTGCTGTCAACAATCGGAAAGGTGAACGGCTCGAACAACCCGATCTCTTCTAGTTTCTCTCTTCCGGCTAGAACTCCAACGAACATTTTGGGGACTCTACGCGCCCCTGGCTTTCCCCAAACGGTTTGCTCCGCAGGGAGACGGGCAAACAGGACGCCTTTGTGTCAGCATGTAACAGGCACCTCCAATGGTCAGCCGACCTGCCGAGTATAGGGTAAGCATGACTGGAGTAGACTAGACAACAACCCCGGGATTCCTGGAGGTCTCTAGGTTTCACACGACAGCTGATTTTTGCCTGGGTGCCGATGCTATTGCTTTGGAATCATCCCATGTGTGTGTGTGTGTCACGTCTAAATCGGAATTTGCATGGGGTGATTGAGGGGGAACTGGAGGAATCCCAAAGCTTTGCTTTACTACCGTGGATGGACGAAAAGCAGCACCACCTAAGAAACCCTGGAATGATTCGATTCCGCTGTAAATACCAATAAACAATGGTTTCAACCATGGTTTCATCTCGTGGTGCGAAATAGATTTGGTCTATCCACAGTATGGCCTACATTTGTTCCACACATGACCCCACCAAATGGAAGCCGCAGCGTTGATCAGATCACCCAAGCCAAGAGGGTGAGCCGGTTGCGAGGTCTATCGGGCAGAGATGAGCAAGAACAAGCGTGCGGCCGGCAAGTTTCTTGCTGGACGCCCTGAATATATATATATATATAATATATATATAGGTCTTCCAACATGTGCAAAATCATTGCTGTTTTGTCCAAAACTATGTTTTTTGACCCAACGGCGGTTATTTTCGCCTGCCGGCAGTTTTCAGTGTTTGCACACTCTAGCATCAATCAAAATTGCAAAACGGCGTAATTTGCCGTCAAAACGGCGTAATTTGCCGGCGAAACGGCGTTTTTTTTTGCCTGGTTCCGAGCTGGACTCACGGCGAGCGCTTTTTCTCCGAAAGAGCGTTTTTTTCAGCAACCGGCGAAAATTATTGCTGTTTTGGGAAACGGCGTTAATTTTACATGTTGGAAAGTCCAGGATATATATATGTAGATAAATATATATATATATATATATATGCATATTTTCTTTTTTTTATGTATATGTCTATATATATATATATATGTATGTATGTCTGCATTGCAAGTGCAATGAACGGCAAGTTACTCGGGTTTTGCGACAGATGCCGTTGGGCTTGCAAGCAACAACACAGTTGCCGTCCATCTTTCGGATCCTTGTGGCCTAGAAGTGTCAATCGCCTTGCATCGCGCTGGTCTCAGCGGAACTGGAAGACCGGAAGCGTGTGCTTGTGGGGAGTAATGCCATCGCTTTATCTGCGCTGGAGGTCAATTTTCCCGGGGTGGTCCGGGCAAAAGCGTGTCCTGAAAGTATAGGTTCGCTTGTTTGGTTTGGCATCTCAGGCTTGCGCCCTCAAGGATCTTTGGATTTGGAGGGCAAAGTGGGTGCCACTTGTTGCGTGCGGGATTGGCTTTTTTTTGTTTGGGCCTTGTTTCCTTGTGGCTGCAACCCCAAAAAAAAAACGCAAGCCATTTTGGTGGTACATTTGGAGGCCCAACCCATATCTTCCCCCCTTAGCGCGCCCTCATTTTTGGGGGGCTTCGAACTGCTCGCCAGGCATCCTCGCCCTTTTTGATGTGGACGGGACACTGACGGAGCCACGGAAATTGGTGTCCCCGGAGACGCTGACTTATCTGCAGGACTGCCGGAGTTGGCGCGAAGGAGACCGTCAACTTCCGAGTGCGTTGTGGGTGTTTCAAAAAAACAACGCCTCTTGGCCTAAAAATTTCCTGTGGCTTCCCTAACACCAATCAAACGAGGGGTCCGAAAGGGGTTCCCCATATGTCCCCCTTTTGTGGGTGTTCAACATCAGCCTTTTGTTTTCTTTTGGTGGGGTGATGTGTTGGGAAATTAGGGAACACTACAGAAGCAAATCCAAGTTAAGAAAGAATAACTTGGGTTACATTCGGAACCCACCACCAAACCAACTAAAAGGCTAAACACTTGGGACCCATGGAATCTTTCTGCAGCTCGGTGGTTCTTCCGAGGAGCTGCGGACAAAGATCTGCATCGGCGTCGTGGGGGGCTCCGATCTTGTGAAGCAAAAGGAGCAGCTCGGCGACAGCCGGACACCCGGACCGAGGGCCACGTCGGGGTTTGGGCCGTGGGTTTTGGGATTGGTTCAAGGGACAGTCGAAAGTAAGCGGGTGGAAATGAAGCCGAGACCCTGAAGAATCATTGACTTTGGGTACATGCCCCCATCTGAGGGTCATGGAGACTCTCGGAGATGCACGCTGCTGGGTTTTAGATCAACTTTTTCATGCAACTGCTGTAGTTTGTTCGCTGCTTGATGCTCTACACTGAGTGAGCATTGTGTTGAAGGTGCCCATAGGCACAGCATCAGGACAAACGTGACGGGGTTTGCAGGAATACAATGGCGAGCTTTCAGTGACATCCTGGGCATGTGTCAGAACCAGGTCTCTCTGGCTTTGAGACAATAATCACTGGTCTGTTGCTAATGTTGACACAAGATGCTTGCAGGTGGGAGACGGAGAAAATAATCAAAGTGCTCCTAAGATGCTGCAAACAAGGGGAAGTTTACCTTTGCCTGCCTCGTTTCTGTTGATTTTCCTTGCGGCACGCCTGGCTTCGGGCAATGCTGAGGCCCAGCTCTGTTTGACTACGCCTTCTCTGAGAATGGCCTGCTAGCGTTTAAGGACAGGCCCTGGTTGCCTTTGGACGGCTTTCGGCGCCATCCAAAATTCAACCGGCTAAACGGGGTAAATTAATATGTATCTTATGGGGCTTCTCTTGAATAAGGGGCACCACTCTTTTTGTGGGGCGAACGGGTTGCCCAAGGAGACCGTGGACCGGGACGGAAATCAAACTTGCGTAATGCTGCGACATATTGTCCAAGTCTAAAGGTCACTTTAGAAGAGGGCTTGGTTTGAAGACCGGCAGGAGTCCTGCATGTTGTCCAAGTTTTTGTCAGACTTATGATCCGGTGCCCAGGCTTTCCTTACCCAGTCAAACATGGTGTTTCCGTGTGCTGGAGTTCGAGATTCTTGCCCATCGAAACCTGCCGGCACAGGCTTTTAGAGGTTGATGCCTTGCCTTGGTGCGTGCCAAAACGGGTTGCCATGTTTGGGCATGCCTTAAGGCGATGCCGCTCATGTGTGCCAGAGCTTGACGAGCGTGCGAGCTTATGCTTGCGTCATAGAAACCGAACCCACCTTCCAAAGGACTTGAACACGAGGCATTTGGGGGGGAGGGGTTGGTCCACAACTGTGTTTTGCCCAGAGTGAGTTCGATTGGAGGACGGCCAGAAGATCGGCGAGACATCCATCAAGGATCATCTCGGCGAGGCAGGATGAAAGAGAGTTACAAAGAGGGACAATCAATTGAGCAGCGCCCAACCCCCAACCCCCCCTTGGGCCAAAAGTCAATGGGTGAGACGGGCGCTGGAGTGGCTTTGCTGATTCAATCCAGCGGATCCAGTCGCAAGGGATATATACCTAGACTCTCCAGGTGTGCATTTTTTCTGCCGCTTGCTGAACAAGCAATATGTTGTGTCGTTTGCTCCAAAAAGAGCCTTTTCCTTTCAAAAGTGCTGCTTCAAAATCTTGCCAGAACGTGGTCGGCAAATATCGCTTTTTGGTCGGGGAATGTCGCCTTTTCAGTGTCGCCTTCTCGTCTTCATCCTGGTTTCGCAAAATGCACTCAGGCACAAAATGTGCTGCTTGCACCAAAAGGAGCCTTTGGCCCAAACAGCACAGACAAATGCACTCTTAGGAGGTCCCAGGTATGTATATACATATATACATATAAATCTGCATTGCATTCTTTTGCCTGAAGGGGATTGGCGGTTTCACCGGAGTTGCCACTATGGCATAGCATGATGTGCTTGTTGGTTACCTAGCGGGGTTTCTGGATTCACTAGGCCATATGTAAAAATAAAGATCAAACAAAGTCTGGCAGTGTGTGTGAACTTAGTATTCAATAGACATCAACATGCGACAAGCTGTTTGGCACCACACCATGTGCGACTGTAGTTAGCTGATATTGGTTGTTTGTTGGGACGGTAAAATCGCAATGCAGAAAGGGATAGGTCAAATTCGCGTGGACAAGCGTGGACTCTGGACCATGCAAAAAGACTACTGTACCCGGTTGGGAAGTGCCTTAGAACAGGGCGTATCAGTTTGGGGTAGCGTTTTTTTTTTGTATAGTCAGATAAGATGGCCCCTGATGCAGGGCTTAAGCTGGCTTCGCTTGTGGACAGGGGAGTTTCAGGTTTTCAGGAGATCATGGTAAGCAGCGCTGACTTGCACTTGACATATTGACAATCAGATAGAAACTTGGTGAAGGGGTGTCCCTTGGTGTCCCTTAAGACCCTTGTGCCGACGGGCTCGTTGAAGCTGTCAGGCTCTGGTATGAACCAATGGGCTAAGGGGCATGGGGGGCTATGGGCTGATCCTGGGCGTTTTGGAGGGCTCCAGGGCCCAAAAAGAATGCCAACACCCCACCCCACCCACCCACCACCGCCCCCACCCCCACCCCACCCAACACCCCCACCCCCCCCTCCCTCCTGAAGTGTCCAGGATGGTCTTGCTTGATGCTAGGAGAAGCTGAAGAAGCTGATCAACTGGGTGCTGAGGCTCGGAAACATATGGCCGTGGGTCAAAACCAATAAGATCCCGTTGGTAGGTGCACCTCGGGATTTTAGGGGGTACGGGATTTTGACCCACAGCCATATGGCGAGTCGATAACACCTTTTCGCTTCAATGTCGACCCCATACTAATCAACCAACCAGGAAATTAGGGGGTGGTTTTCCTACTGGTTCATTCCCTACTGAGCCTATATTAATCATCCCCGGTTGATGAATTTGGGGGGTGGTTTTGGCTCTCCAAAAGTGGTCTGATTCCCTCATTTCACGCAGGGACACCCCCCGACTAATAAACAGGGGTCGAGTAATATGGAGTCAACATTATTCAAGTAAGTTCTTCAAAGAGTTTACCCCTTGTTTCCAAGACCTTCGGCAAGTGAGGCAGAACAGACATACTGTATCATGTTCAATTGGTTTACAGTTCCCACACAAGCAACTGTCACCCCCGAAGTTGGTGTTTGACCTTTTGGTCGACATGCCAGCACGTTCTCTCTTAGTGGTGGGGAAGCGCCACTGTTGACTTGTGGCCCGCATCTCATCCGATTCCCTCCTTTTGCCCAAGATCATTTTGAGTTGTCCCCGTTGGCTGGAAAAGGACATTGTGAGTGATTCCCCCTCCAAATAAATGGACATGGAGCCCAACAAGGGGCTCCTTTTCCAAAAATGCATGGCGTTGGATGTTTGGGTCTCCACGTCAATGTGCAGGGCTGCAATCTCACATCCACGAAGCGGCAACTCGCGACGAAGAAACCCGGTGCCAGGGCTCGGAGTTTAAGCCCCCCCCGCCCAAAAGGTAGGGCCCCCTAAGCAGTGTCATACCCCCTAAATGAGATTCCCCACACCACTCCTCAAATGCATCCCCTTTGGGACGACTAAAACATGGAGGTGTGTTTTGGGGTGGTATGTTTGGGGGGTGCTGGGGGCAGTTACAGTAAAATCACGTGATGCCGAATTGCTTTTGGACTCAGATCCAGGCGGGTAAGGGAAAACCATGTAGAAACCTTGTGCTAAACGTAACATCCTCATGTTTTTCCTTGTTGCCTCGTTGCTTGCCAAACAATAGTATACATAAATTTTAATAAATATAGAAATATATATGGAATATCAGGGTTTTCCCGGGGCCTAGATCCACTGGGGAGGGGGCTAGGGCAAGCTGTTTCCAAGCTGCTGCAGATACTTCGCGGACCTAGACATTCCGGTGAAGCGCGGCACCTTTGTGGAGTTCCGACAGGCGAACTCCGCGAAGTTTGCGGCTGGGTTTGCTGGGGGGTCCCTATATTGATCATAATTTATCAATGCTTTGGTGGTTTAAACAGGTTTGCTTGGGGGTCCCCATTTTTTCGTTGCGGGGTGGGTTTAAACCTCACCTAGCTAGTCCATTTTAAGTGAGTTCTCCTTGGAACGGGTAGCGTTTCAAGGGAAGTATAGGGAGCCGTGCTACTTTCCCCGCGGTTTAGATTTGTCTCGCATGGACGCCCCCAACAACCCCCAACAAAAAAGAAAGAAACATATTCCGTTGGGGGGGGCTGCCGCGCACCTTGTTTTAGAGGGATTCGGGGAGCTTTCATTTTGATTGCTCTTGGGTTGGATCTTTAGACTTTACTCTCTTTCCAACAATCATGGAAATGTGGACAGGGGGGTGCCCCAAAAGGAAAGTAGTCTTCCAAGACCCTCCTGTCAGCTTCCATGATTGTTGGAGGGAGGATAGCTTTTTGGGGAATCAAGGAGTTGCATTGAACCCACCAAAAGCGAAACCATTTTGGGGCGGCCCCAAGTTTAACACAACCGGCATGGCTATTTTGATGCTCTGCACCTCTTACAGGCTGCCTTGGCTTGGCCACAGGCACCTGAGATGCCGATTTGATACGCGCAGAGCCAGACCAACAATACAAGCCGTGCCCAATGGATCCATTTACCTGTAAAGGTTACCACCGGAATCTATGACAAGGGCTTACAAAACTGTATGTGGGAGCCATGCTATATTGTGGGAACTATGCTATATTGTGGGAGCCTCCTGTGTGCCAAGAGAACCTTGCCAGACCAAACGGAAATTAGCGAAGGGTTACACACTATAAGGGCTTGGCTGGGATCCACTCTGCAGAAGCACCTGGTGGATTCGGCAGCGTTTGCTTTAGAGCTCTGCCAACGAACCAGGGGTTCATGAGCCCAGGCGCTCCCAGCAAGATTCAGAAGGGCGTGTGTGTTTTTTGCTTTTCCCCTGTGAACTCAGGTGTTTGTGAAGTGACCGGCTTCAGAATGGCACCAAAGAGTCCAACAAATGTTGAACCCCGATGTGTCAAGAGGTTTGCATTGGCCTTTGCACCTTTGCTTGGCCACACAGCGCTGACTCCGGCGCACGAGGGTATGATGAACCTCTCCCCCATTGGCCGAAACTGCAGCCGGGAAGAGCGTGAGACACTGAGCTGAATGCATGGCGAGCGAGCGGTGACTGCGAGATGCCCGTGTGGGGGCGGGTATATAAAGGTCCACAAGATTCAAACTTGTTCGGAGAGCTAGCAGATAGACCCCAGGCACTTCCCACTCTGAAACTACATTCAAGAATGCGAAATCTAGAAGTCAGCAGTAAGTTTGGGGCAATATCCCATGTTTAAGGACAGCTTGAGTCCAGGTGCAGATTTCTTCTACCATCCTTCTGCCCTTTTGCTGAGCAAGAACTCATTTCCGCGTCAAATGAGGCAACGAGTTCGAGAAGTTCGACCTGGCCAATGGCATTAGGAAGGCACCGCAGCACGTTCCTCAGTTGGTTCTGGGCGGCAGATGTCAGCCCCAGAGTAAAGAAGGCGACATTTGCTATATTTCAGAAAACCTGGTTTTGAACAGGCTCTAGACTATGTATACACATCCCGTCGTGGTTGGTGTTTAGCCAGAAAGAGGTATGGTCGGTATGGTTTTAGCCCTTGTGAATCTGATCGGACCTGGTGTTCTTCGCTGCAAATTGGATGTGACCCTACCACGGCCCAAACTCAATTGCCTCCTTGTCGGGCTGGATCTGTCAGAGATAATTTTGAGCTTGTTCCCATTTATCTTAGACGTCTGAAACGGGGTGGGTTTGGTTTTCTTTGAGAACCATCCAGAAAAAGGGCTTGCCATTTTGGGACAAAGCCCCGATTTTGGTTGCCCGTGGGGAGGTTGTGGTTGCCCGGGGAGGAAGCGAACTGCAGCCCGTGTACTGTCCTTGTGTAAAGGGTTTGCGCCCATTCACTAATTACCTTTTTTTTTCTACGAGAGAAACCCACCTTCATTCGGGTGGCAACAGGGCTCCATATACTTCCCTTCCTGGATGGTATCAATGTGTGCTGGACCAATTTAGATGCATCTTCCCTTTCAAGAAGAGTAATGTTAAACCGAACATCAGAATTCAAGTGAAGCCCCCCCGGCATCACCGGCGGATAAATTCACGTTTCAAAAGGGCACACAAGGAATCATGTGCAACCAGCCACCTGGGTCTTCTCAAAAGGGACTTCAGGGTTGGTTTCCTTGTTTTAAGCCATCCAAAAAGGAAAGCCCCGAGTTTGAGAAGCAACCTCTTGGTTCTTTTTGCAGTGGTGGGTTGTTTGTGGGAAATGCGTGCTTGGGGGGGATGAGTATCACTCGCTGTCTGAAATTCTGACAAACCCCCTTGAAAGGCAAAGAAGCCAGTTCCAGATCTCACATGGTCCAAGCACGTGCGCAGACCATGGTCAAGAAGATGACCGAGGAGTTTGCAGACCTCGGCCTCACTTACTCCATAGGCTCCGAATATGTCGAGGGGACCGGAGGCCGAAGCATCCGGACAAACTGCTGAAATTAACGAGCCTGAACTGAAAGATTCCCATGCAATGTAATGGACCTGCATGCGGTGAAATCACTTGTTTTCCTGGTAAACTAATCTTCCCAGAAGCCTATGGACTAGGTCGAGCACCTTCAAGCATCACACCTTGCCTGCATACCTGGAGTCTCCATGACCGCATGTTTGCGGAGGTTTTGGAGACTCCAAACACTCTCAGGAGCAATGACGGCGCCAGAGGTCCACAATTCAGCCG
Organism: Effrenium voratum; assembly: GCA_963377175.1. Lineage (NCBI taxonomy): Eukaryota > Dinophyceae > Suessiales > Symbiodiniaceae > Effrenium > Effrenium voratum. Next base: position 56,411 of record CAUJNA010003479.1, read on the forward strand.
ACTGGGAGCGTGGGGAACGGACTTGAGTAATAGAGCATGAACAAGCAAATGCATGCTATGGGACGTCCATCAACACAAGATCATGTCATTGAAACCAGAGGCCCAGGTGTGAGAGGCTGCCGGTCACAGGAGTGCCTCCCCATGTTGATTATTGTTCTTGGGGCAAAGATCATGGGAAGCATCACACCCACCGTTTCCTGCCTAAGAGCCCTAGTGTCCGGCATCCCTATCTTTTGACAATGATTGGAGCACACCTCTCACCAAGTGCGAGTAAAACGCCAGTAGAAAATCACTTGGTATATGGATATTGCATCCTAAGTCGGATATCAGTTTTCGTCATCGCGACCCAAACGGCAACCAACTTTGCAGCACACCGGATTCGCGGTGTTCCGACGTTGGTTCAGTTTTAGTGATTTCTACAAAATGTAAGGTCCAGACTTCCGGGTGCTTGTGCAAGGTAGTGGGACCAGAGAGCGAAGCTAAACAAACGACGGACGAGGCCTTCTTGCAAGCTAGCAGCTTGTGTTTAGCGCAGGCGGCCAGATCTCCTTCGACGTTTTCCCGAGACTTTGGCGGCAATTTGGAGAAGGGTCAAGGGCATTGCCATGAGAAGGCTTGGCATCCCCACGTCATCCCCACAGCCTAATCAACATATAGGGAGGATGGTTTCCGTTGGTTAGCAAAAGGAACATAATAATAACATAATAATAACATAATACATGATCAAGAAGACGACTCATGGTTTCCAGGTAGGGGTGGGGGCGTTGCGCGTCAGGGGCAGAACCATGGTCGCATGCCGCCATGTCAAGGAAGGGAGCGAGTACGGAAACGGTGGGAGCTCCATCCGTCTCAAGATGATTTCCGCTACCCAAACGGGAAACATGTGGAGAACCCTCTTTCCAAAAATCATGGAAGTGAACAAGAGATCCGTTGGAGATGATGGACGCCTTCCAAACCCTCCCGTATTTCCATCATTGTTAGAAACAGTATTTAAAAAAAAAGGGAAAAAAAAAAACATGTTGGAAACGGGATAAACAACTACGATCATCGACCTGCGCGATTTGGCGCCACCGCACTGGGGCTTCCCCAAAACGGGAAAACAGTAGCCCTCCCGTCAGCCTCCAGGATTGTTGGAGGAAGGTGGTCTATAACCATAGGTGTCATGATTGGGTTGGTTTGGTTAGAAATAGATGGCACTAATTTAGATTAGTTTCATGCCATTTACCAGGGCCATCTATTGGACCAAAAGGACACCTATGTGTATAACCTCCCCCCCGCTTCCCAGGGAAACAGTGGTCGACACGCTTTCTCGAAGACACCCTTTCTCGAAAAATCACATTCGGGCTTTCAAAGTATGCTACTGGCAGCTTTCAAGTTTTTGCTTCGTGTACGGAAATGGAATGAAAGTTGAGTTGTAAAACACGTCGCCCAAAGAGTGTTGTTCCCCTCTCGCAGTGCCTCTTTCAGGCCCCCAAAGGCTGGGACAAAAGTTGGGCAGGGCGGGCACTCCAGCAGGGAGTCTGGGAGAAAATGACATGTGACATCAACATGGCCCAAACGTGACTATCCCCAACCCACCCACCCACCCACCCACCCACCCACCCACCCACCCACCCACCCACCCACCCACCCACCCACCCACCCACCCACCCACCCACCCACCCACCCACCCACCCACCCACCCACCCACCCACCCACCCACCCACCCACCCACCCACCCACCCACCCACCCACCCACCCACCCACCCCGCTCAGAAACAAGATAACTTTATTTGGGGGGGGCTATGAATCGGTGCCAGCCCACAACATAACTTTAATCGGGGTGGGGGGGTTATTAATCATAGGTCGACATTATTCCCTGCATTGACGTGCACACGTGTTGTCCGAAATGTGTCACTTTTTGTTATTTCAAAGTGACAAGTTTTCCTAATGACATGATGCGACATGTACACAGTGTGTATATATATATATATGTGGACTGAATGGATGGCCCCGCCCACCCTTTGTATTGACAAGCATCCCCGCGAATGGAATTTAGAGCCATCCCTCCAGTGGGTCTGCCTCGCATCAGAGCCATCCGAGCATTCGAATGCCAGGACTGGCTGGGACAAGACCTACTGCCTGCGGTACCTCCCGGAGGCCGAGTTCGATGAGATCCATTTCTTCGGCGACAAGACGCGGGGATGCCAAGTTCGAGACCGGTTTCCTGGGACGAAAAGACGAGCCTCGATAAGATGGCGGGGGTCCTTTTTCCGGTTGAAATGGTGGGCCCGGGGGTCCTTTTGTTTCCGGTTGAAATGGTGGCATTGCTTTCGTTTCCGGTTGAACTTCCAACCAAAAGGGGGCCGTCCGCCATGTAAGGAGAAACCACCTGGAGGTTTGATCGGCGAGCTCACCTAGTGGCTCTCCATGAATCGCCATATGCGTCAGGTTTTCTTGGGGGTAATGGTATTTCAGGTCTCGGAGTTATTGAACAGCTTGTGCACTTCATGGCCATTCCCTGCAAACATTGCCTTTTTTCAATCACCTGCAGCTTTCTCGTAGATTCGATGGTTTCTGGTTTCTGTTGAAGAAAATAAGCTTTTGGCCAGAATGGGGAAGTTACCTCGAGAGGCGACACAAGTGTTCGAACATGCGACCGTCATTCGCCCTCGCGCTGTTGGTTCCAGCAAAACGCTGGGGTGCTTTCTTGAGGGTACCCTTTCTGATGTCTGGCGTTTGAAAAGGACACACACAGAACATAGCTCATACTGGGAGGTTCCCTATTTTGAGACAAAATATTTTTGTCGCAATTGTACTTTGGCATGCGCACTCCAAACACATCTTGACATTGAGGGGACCAGCATGCACCTCCCTTACCCAACACTCAGGGCTGGCGCACCCATTTCTTTGGGGTTTTGGAGGTCGGAGCGGAGGTATGCGTGCCCTTTCTCTCAGGACGGAGCTCAGTTTTCGAGAAACTTTCGCACTTGGGCGGCTTCCTCACTTCTGAAGTGATCAATTGGTATATGTCAAAATCGCGGATTTGCACTCCCAAGCTGGCTGCTTTTTCCTGTCAGTTTCCCCCAAACAAAAACCAACCCACAAGGGGGTACCAAGCCTCAGCAAATCCCAGGCAGAAATGCTCTTGAGGCCTGGGAGCCCTGGCAAGCCATAGACTTTGTAGCCCAGCACGCCAGACCCTGAGGATCATTGTCCGCCCCTGTAATACTCACTTCCTGAGTTCCTGAGTACTTTAAACTTCTTGGGTTTGGACCATTTTAGCGGCAATTTACAAAGTTCGGACCTTTTTTGGGGGCCATCCACTCAGCCGGTGAGGCAAGGTGAAGCTTTGAGTCTTGGGCTTCTCAAAGCGAGTCTCTCGGAGGAGGACGCGTTCCTTTGGCCTCGGTTTCCCGGAGCCAAAAGGCGAGCCACTCCACCTGACGCAAGCCGGGGCCTACCTCGTTGACGGGCGGTCCCTCGGTGCCAACTTTCTTTTGCCGTTTCCTTTTTTGGGGGGGAGATTCGGTTCCCCTACTCAAAGAGACCAAAAAGGAAAAAGAAGTTGGTGCCCTGATTCTGACCTCTCCTACTGAAATGGCCATGGTTCAAACCCAATGGTATCCCATTTGGGGATAGGTGCGCTACTCACATTTTGGTCTATTTGAATGAGGATTGAATGGGATGTTCACTGGGGCTACGGGCTTTGGATTTTGGCCCATGGCCAAATGGCCAGATTTCTCGGGCCGCGCGCTCATCGGATTTTGTCGCTCCGGAGAGGTTCGAAGGCGGAAACGACTTTGAGATCTACTCGCACCCCAGGACGAAGGGGCACAGCGCCTCGACGCGGTATCTTTTTTTTTTTGGGGGGGGCAGGCCGTTTGGGGGTGGCTCGGTTTCCCTGTTAAAGGGAACATCCACCATTTTTTGGCCCCCATTGACAGAGAATGACATACAAAGGTGGGTGTGGCTCGCTGCCTTTTGGGGGTTCGGTTCCTTTCTGGGGTGTTTTTTTTAGACGTTGTGAAGGGGAGCCGAAAGGGAATCCACAATTTTTGGCCCCCCTTGACACAGAATGACATACACAAATTGCGTGCAACACGGAACCATCCCATTTCAACACCTCCAGTAAGGCGGTAGCTGTTTCCCCAGCTGAAAGCTTTCAGGGAGGGTTGCAGGGGATTCCGGGGCTGTTGGGGATATAAACCGGGCTTTTTCCATTTGTGCCCTTGGCCCCCCCCCTTGGGGGGTTAAATCAAGTACCAAAAGCAAGTATTTTTATTTCCATGGCCACTGAAGGGGGGGGGGGGGGGGGAAGGGATGGGCTCGGGACTTCCCAGTACCTTTCAGCCTTGGGCCGATTGCTGGGGTTGCCTTTCACATGTGGGCGGGGTTTGAATATCGCCTTTGCAGGGGAAAAGATAGAGACCCTACCACCAGAGACCCCAAAGAGCCAGGCGTATTCCCAAGGAGGGCTTGAGGCCAAACGGGGTTGAAAGCGCTCCGTGCAAAGCGACCTGACTGACTCGATGGGACAAATGCCACTTCCAAAAGCAGGTTTTGAAGGGGTGGCTCATTTGAGGTGAGCTTACCCCTAGGTGTATTTGGCTGTGTGTCAGAGCGCTTGAGAGCCTCCTTTCACAGATCGCTGCCTTTTGGGGTCTTTGAAGGTTGCCAAACGATTTCTTTGAAGCCTGGCAGACCTTTGGGTAGTGGCTGTCTTAGCATTCCTGTGAATCTTCATCCGTGTCCATTAGAAGGTAGAGCGACGCCTCTAAAAGAGCCCAAACGCCTTCATGTCAAGGGCGTCCTCTACTTTCTTAAGAACAAGACAAAAAGGTAGGGGGTCATCAAATACGCCAACTGGCCGTTGTTGTTCGCGTTACCTTGGATTCATCCAAGGGTCGAAAGCAAGATGGTTCCACAAATAAAGCTTGGGATGCACACCGCCAGAGAAGACTGAGATATGTCTTTGTTTAGCGAGAGAAGGAGAAAACGGATTGAGTACCGAGTGCTAAATGACCGATCATGTTCAACGTTCCCAACAGGAAGCCAAACATGGTCTACAAGGGGATGGGCACGTGTGTTCAACAACTAGCCGTTTCCCACGTCCCTCGGCTATTTGACACATCCGTTGCAGCTGTTCGTCACGGTGTGTAGGTGACTTCCTGTGGCTGAGGTATTGAGGATGCGAACCCATTGACGACTCTGAAGAAGCACGGCACTCAGAACTTGAAGTCGATGCCCTATTCGCATACTGAGCAACTGTGTGACTGTGTGTTTGTTTGTTTGGTTGGTTGGTTGGTTGGTTGGTTGGTTGGTTGTGTTGTGCGGGTACCCTCCCAACATCCCCTGGCTCACAAACAAATGAGCCGCATCTTCCAGACCGTTGTGTATCAAGAGGTGCTCATTGGCCTCCCTCGCTCCTTGTGATGGATTGTTATGGTAGCTACTACCATGAACCAGGGTAGGTCCCATCAGCCGTATGAACCAGCTATATAGGCTTTATGTGGATTCACCATGTTTGGGTCACCCACTTTTAGCTGTTTGAAAGGAAGCCAAAAACAAGATCCACAGTTTGGGGATTCGGGATGATGTTGAGACATGTCTCCAACAAACATCTCGAACTGATCCCTCCAGAGCACCACACACCGATACTTTTCTGGAATGAACCCACCCAACAAATGCCGGGGAAAAGGCATTCTGAAATTTCGAGACCCCCAAAATTCCCCGGTGTGTGTGTGTCTTAAAACGGTGGAGCCTTTGATTTGACAGGGGTGTCCCAGGAACTCCCGGTTGGGTGACCCCAAAACCTCGCTGAGGCTGGAAGAGCTCTTCGGGGTGCCAGCGCCCAAATCGCTGACGCCACCCAGCGCCGCGGCGAAAGGGAGAGGTCCGCGCGCCCTCCAAGGGCCTCCAGCTTCTTTTTTTTTGAGCGCAAGTCCAGCAATCCCTCCCCCTTAAGGGTTCCTTGATCGGTTGCTTAAGGGAGAGGTCCGCGCCCCTTTGAGGGCTTCCAGCGGTTTTTTTTTGAGCCTTAAGGGTTCCTCAACAAATACATAACTGTCTGGCTCTTTGGCAACTTTGGACTTGAACTTTTTGGTTGAAGCTGGGATTCTCCGAAATTGGACCCAGATCAAGCTAAACTTTTCGTGCAGGGGTCAACAGCAACCAGGAAAATAGGGCCACATGAAAAAAGCTACCCGTATGCCAGCGGCTTCAAAAGCATATTAAGGTAGGTCAAATGTATGCGAAATGATGTCCACAAAGAGATCCCCAGTAGACAGTATATTTTCCTACGCGGAAGCTGACAGAAGCTTGCTTCACAAGAACAAGCGCCTCCAGGCAGATTCCAGGTGGGAGCATCTCATTTGCCTTGTCTTGATACTCTTCCTGTTGCCCTTTTATATTTGGTTCGGTCAACATATCTTGTGGGTATAATCTTGGACGATATGGGGAGACTCGCTAGCTTGTTTTTTGAAAAAACAAGGCCAGGGGGCTTCCTCATTTTCCCATGTCCATGAAGGAATCACATGTTTTTACCCTCGCCTATATGGATATGGTCGTGAATGATAGTTTGCTTGTCATTTATTGACGCTTTGAACTAATGCCCAACATAGTGACGACTGTTCCACCAGCCGCATTGTTGAGAAACGTTGAATTCTGGATATGGGCATGACCAGTTTGCCAAGCCGCCTCTTGGTCGTTTGCACGGAAGCCAACAGCAAAAAATCATAGGGGTCCAGTGATGGTTGCTTGTGGGTTTTGGGGCAGGCAGAAATCAAAGTTCCTGACTTGAAGAGTGCTCAACAAACCCTCGATGGCAACAAAGGAGACACGGTCACTGGTAAACATGTTACATTCGTCGTTCAACATGTGCTGTGTGGAAGGAGTTGGATATAGAACTAGGTAGATGACGAAGGCAGACCCTCGCACAGGTGCTAGTGGGAGGGAGGGTATACTTATGCATCATCCATCTCTTTCCAACCACCGGCTCTTTTCAAAACACTACAGAAGCAGCTTCCTCCAGGTGTTTGGTGGTTGTCCGGAAAGAAGGATCCCCGGAAAGAATGGGGAAGTTACCCCCGGAACATTTGACATTTGGAGGAATGGAAGAATTTGTGTCAAAATCGGGGGACCCCCACATGGCTTCCCTTCAAAACCACTCAAAAACAGGGGCGCCAGCTCAGGGCTCCTTCAAAGACACATTTTGCCACTATTTGAAACATGTTGCTTTTTCAGCACCCAAATAAAGTTGGAAACCAGCATTTACAAGTTGCAATGTTCAGGTGTATGTAAGGGGCCCTGTTTTTGGAAGGGTTTGTGTCAAAATTCGGGTGACCCCCACATGGTGTCCGTTTTTGGCTTCAAAACCATGCGGGTGCCAACTCCAAGCAACACGCACACTTTTTGCAGGGATCCTTACATCATACACCTGAACATTGCAACTTGTAAATGGTGGTTTCCAACTTTATTCAAAGGTGTTGAAACAGCAACATGTTTCAAATGGTGGTTTCTCTTTATTTTGGTGGAAACAGCCATGTTCCAACTGGTTGCAAAATGTATCTTTTAAGGAGCCCTGCAACTCCAAGCAACACGACACACGTTTGGTCGCGTCAGGTGCTCACTGAGCCGATGGCGCGCTGGAAAAATGTGGGCAAAAAGTCGATGCGGCGTCGGATCGGTTTGGGTCCCTCGGGGTTGGGTTGGCCCGTTCAGCGGATGGAAAGTGGAAATCGGCCGAAGCGTGGAGCCGGAGGGACGGAAGTTTGGGTAAATGTAACCCAGAGGGTCCCTTGGTACCTCCTGAGGATGGCTTTTGATGCTTTTGGGGTAAAAAGGGGTCCAAGTACCTCCTTAGAAGGTACTTGGACCCTCTGAGCCCCTATGCTTGGAAAAAGGATGTTTCGAACCCCTTTCTTTCTCTAAGCAAGTGGCCAAACCACCACCATCCTACTGCAGCTGGCAACAAATAGCTGAACATGTGGAGAACATGAAGGACCCATCCACTTTGATAAGAATTGGGTCAAACACGTTGTTCACTACCACTATACCACTAGCTTGGTGTTTGGCAAGGTGTTTGGCAGGGTTCCGGGACCCCATTAGATCATTCAAGCCGGAGGCCAAAAGGAAAAGGATATAGTCACAAAAGGATATTATGTTGAAACATCCGGAAGGCAACATGCTTTGAACAACTAGCCCTTGGTTTCCTCCAAAGGGAACACCAAGGACGTTGTTGAAAGAAAACTGACTGAAACTATGGCTAAACAATTGGTTGGCCCAGATGATCATGTGGATGTGGGTCAAAATTAAACCATTAGGCCATTAGGGGACCGCAGGTTTTAGTCCATGTTTCCATTTACCAAGATTCCATTTTGGGTATCGATTTTTTGGCCCACAGCCATGTCACTGGCTGATAGGGCAAACCAAGAAAGGCTTTGAGCCTCAAGCAGTTGGCAGCTCCCACATCATTGGATCTCATTCTGCTAGGTGGTTCTGCCTTGTTTCGTGGAGACTTATAGCAAGGCTGTTATTAGCCTTTGCAGCCATGTTGTGAGAACCAAAAGTCCAACTTCTCCAACTGGACGCTCAAAAACTCAGACAAATGCCAAGTTGCCTTGCCTTTTTCAACCAAAAGAAAAGGATCTTGCCTTTGGGATCCACCAAAAACATACTCGGTGGCTCCCAGCCATCCCCTTAGCTTTTAGTGTTTAGTGGTAGTTTCCATTCAACCCACTAAAAGTTCGTCACTTTTTTTCCGGGGGATCTAAAAACGGGCCGCCCAGATCCCAGCCTCCCAAGTCCATTGGGGCCCAAAGCAGCACTCCTCGCATCGAGCGAGCCATCGAGCCATCGAGCGAGTGATGGACGAGCTGCCGCTGCGGCTCTCGGGGCTGAACGGCCGGGAGCTGCGGCTCACGGTGGCCTTGGACTTCTTGGGCTGCGAGCTGCTGCAACGAGCGCCGTGTACCGAACCGGAACCACCGGAAAGCGGAAAGCACCAAAAACCGATTTTTTGAGGAAGACAATTTAGCCATTGTTTACCGGTCAGGAGTGTCATCATCCAAATTGAGTCCTTGCCATTCGTTTCATGAGGGCAAGGCATGGTTGTTGTTGGGAACCATTTCACACGTTTGCTTCTTGTGGTTTAGTGGTTGAAATCCATCCACTTTGACAGCTAAAAATGAAAATGTATGCTGCCCTTCCAACGTCAACCAAGACTGGAAAGCCACCAGACAGCCCTTGAGAAAGACTTTTGGGGCTGGACTCCGAGAGAGACTTCTGGGGGGGATGTGGGTGCTTCTGAAAGAATGTTGGGGTGTGTGTGCTTCTCCTTTTGTTTTTTTTTTTTGGGGGGGGGGCGCAGGGTGCTTCTCAAAATCAGGCAACAACAAACTGGCAACAAAAATCCCTAGTTGTTTAGACCTTGCATCAAGTAAAATTCGAGGACAAATGAGAACCCCCATGTGTCAAAGCGTTGATTTGGATCTCACCAATGGTGTGTTGTCACTCATTTGGTTGCACAATGCTAGAAGCTCCGTTGACATCATCCCCGACATAGTGGTCGCACATGTAGCAACACTTGTCTTCCTCCTGGTCACTCGAGATCTGGATCGTTTTCACTTTTGGTAGATCGTATGTGTCAAGGGACTATAACATGTGTTTGACAAATCATGTTTATGTTTCAATATTTTAGTAAACATGGGATTTAGGTTTATGTGTCGTTCATATTTTTTGGGAAGAACAGCGTTTATTTCTGACAGTTATATATTTTAGGACACCTAGAGCAGCTGAAGTACATGTGTTGTCTCCAAATGGGTGTGTCTTGGGGGAACTCAGAAAGGCAAACCAACACACCGACCACCTGGAGAGAGTTCCCCCCCCCCCCCCCCGCCAACACATATTTTTGCAGGATATGGACCCGCCAAAATGGGCGTCGGTTTCCTTTTTGGCTTCCCTGAAGTCCACCTTTACAAGGGTACCAACTCCAAAAGAAGAAAATAGGCCCCAGATGCAGCCAAAGGCAAGAAAAGCGAAATCGCTTCCGGTCGTTTGGTTCGAGACCCACGGCGGATCCGCCGTTTTGTTCTTGTGAGGGTTCCCGCTTTGTCCGGCAGGCGTTGATTGTTCCTTCATCTTGTTCAACCAGCAAGATAAAGCTTTTTGCCCCGAGATCCGTTTGGCACAGTTTCAGGTGCGGTCTGAGCTACGTCCACAACCTGGGTGCGTGCTTCACCTGAGCTTCGGCGAATCCCAAATCTGCCCAGACAGATCTTTGCGGGACCAGGCAGGGGTGAAGCTGGGTACGAAGGGCCCGTTCTCAACATGATGAAGGGTGTTCCCTTTGAACCAGCATGGTGATGTTGAGGATGTCACTGAGCTCACCCTCACGTGAGCTCAGTTAGAACACAACCCCAGACCTCCGATCTTCGATGGGGCTTTACCTGTTGTTTTTGGCGCTGCGAGATAAACCCTTTCAAGCTCAGCCACCAAAATGCTGTTGGCCACACGTGGCCGGCGATTCGTTGGTTCGCAACGTTGGCACCGGGATTGTGGTTTGGTTTCTTCTTTTTTTGCCGTGTTTCTTTTTGTGGGGTGTTTTTTGTTGAATATCAATGTTCGTCATGATTCGAGGAGAAAAGTATCATACTTACATTGAAACCAATTACAGGGGACCCCTTTCCCACCGGAAAAGTCAAACCACTTTAAGCCCCGGATCCCAGGCCTTATCCTCTTTGGAGGGCACATTCACTTACACCTACACCAATCTGCTGGCGGCCTGGGACGTTTTGACCGGGCGGTCGGTCAACGGAAATGTAGCCGGAGAAGCTCTGGAAGGTGTCACAGGGATCAGGCGGGGTCAACAAACATTGTGACTTGAAGCCGTCAAAATGAGTCGCCTCTCTCCCTAAATGCCCCTTTTTGGGACCTCCAAAAGTGGCTGTTTCGTTGGAACCCACCAGTAAACTGCAACTTGTTAGGGGAAGTCCAGTGACCCCCTGAAAACGGCCGGGTTTCCGTTTGCTTCCCCAAACTGCCATCCCAAGATTTGTCGCTTCTGTTGCTCAACGTTCAAGGTGGACCTTTGGCGGGGTGGATATCTTGGACCCGGTGCTCCCCGAGACTTTGCAGACTCTGACCCTGACGTGTCACTCCAGCATGCGCTGGGGTAGGCTACCCAGCAGCTTGCAGAGCCTCACTTTGGAGTATGGCAGCGACTGAAGCTTGGCATGGCTTCCGGCTTCCGCCCTGGCTTATGAGCAGGGCTCCTTAAAAGATACATTCTGCCCAATTGAAACATGGCCTTTTCAACACCAAAATCAAGGGACACCACATTTTTTTGTTTACAAGGCAATGCTCAGGTGTATAATGTAAGGATCCCTGTTATGAACTGTGTTTTTCCCCAACGGCTGCAAGCTATGGATTTGGTCTCTGCCCAGATAGGCTCGTTCGGGCTGGCTTGAGGCGGTTTTCAGCAAGGCTTCAGGAGGGTTCCTTTGGAGGAGATTGCGAGGCTGTTGGGGAAATACCACCTGGGCGTATTTGGCTTTTTGTTTTTTTGTACGGAGGGTGTCTTTCTTTCAGATCGCGCAACTGAAGGGCGCCGATGCGTTTTGCCCATGGAACTGGGTGAATTATAGCGACCTCACACGACCTCACTCCAAATGGTGGTTTATGTGGGGAATAGCCCCCGAACCACCTTATTTCAGGCCGGTGAAATATTATAATTCACCCAGCTAAGTCCGTGCTGAGGTCTCCAAGCTGTGCAGGAGATCAGTTTGCCAGGGCGCCTACAGAGTTTGAGGCTTGAGGGAAGCTTTAACCAAAGCTTGGGGGGGCTGAGTCTGCCAGGCAGCTTGCAGAGTCTGGCATTCGGAAGGAGCTTCAACCAGAGCCTAGAAGAAGTGACTTTGCCAAGCAGCCTCCAAGAATTGACCTTCGGCTGGGATTTTAACCAGCGCTTGCAGCAGGTTCACTTGCCCAGTGGCCTTCAGAGTTTGACATTTGGCCGCAGTTTCAACCAAGCATTGCAGGGAGTGACTCTGCCAAGCAACTTGCAGAGCCTGACGTTTGCCAACCAATACAATCAATGCTTGCAGGGGGTCACTTTTCCAAACACACTGCAGAGCCTGACGCTTGGCAATCAATTTAACCACAGTTTGGAGAACGTGAGTCTGCCTTGCACTTTGCAAAGTCTGACGTTTGGGTACAGCTTTAACCAAAGTTTGCAGGGTGTGATCTTGCCGAGCACCCTGCAGTGCTTGACATTTGGGGATCAGTTCGACCAAAGCTTGCATGGGCTGAGTTTGCCCAGCCTTCGGACTTTGATCTTCGGCAACTGGTTCAACCAAAACTTGCAGGGAGTGTTGCCCGAGCTTCAGAATTTGACGCTGGGCCGGAACTTCCGCGGGACCCTGGAGGCGCATTTGCCCGCCCTGCAGACTCTCACCTTTGGCGGGGACTTGGCGAGCTTAAGAGGAGTGAGTCTGCCCGAGACGCTGCGGATCTTGAGGTTCGGCGATCAGATGAGCCAACGCTTGCAGGAGGTCACCCTGCCCAGCAGTCTCCAGAGTCTCACCATCGGCGATCAGTCCAGCGAAGGCTGGGAGGCTCGCCTGCCCGGACTGCAGAGCTTGACTTTGGGCTACAGCTTCAACCAAAGCTTGCGAGAGGTGCAGCTTCCCAGTACACTGCAGAGTCTCACCTTTGGCACGACGTTCAACCAAACTTTACAGTGCGTGACTCTGCCAAGCAACTTGCTGAGCCTCAGCTTCGGGCGGAGCTTCAACCAAAGCCTGAAGGGAGTGCACTTGCCAAGCAGCCTTCAAAGCTTGATGTTTGGACGAAGCTTCAACCAAAGCTTCCAGGATGTCGAGCTGCCCAGTGGCCTGCAGACCCTGACCTTTGGCAACGACTTCGACCAGAGCTTGCAGGGGGTGAGTTTGCCCAGCGGGCTCCAAAAGATTAGGTTCGGCGATCGCTTTGACCAGAGCCTGCATGAGGTCGAGTTGCCCTCTGCCCTTGAAAGTCTCACATTCGGCTACAGATTCAACCGCAGCTTGAATGGAGTCAATCTGCCCAGAACTTTGCAATCCCTGACGTTTGGGGATCGCTTTGACCAAAGCTTGGAGGGACTGAATCTGCCCTGCCTTCAGAGTTTGATCTTTGGCCACAACTTCAACCACAGCTTACAGGGCCTCAGCTTACCCAGCGCCTTGCGCAGGGTGGGCTGCGACAGTGCAGGCATCCTGGTCGAGTGTTGCTTGGAGTGATGCCATTGCATCCATTGGATCAGCTGTAAAATCGCAATCGATGTCCCTGGCCTTGATGGTTTATGTGGTCTCCAAATATGGGTGTTCAGGAGGGTACCTTTTTGTTGTTGTTTTTTTTGGGGGGCGGGGGGGGGGGGGGTAGTAGTTTAACGGGAGGCCCAAGCGACAACCAGTCACATACCCAAAAACATATAATGCAGACGTATATATATATATACATATATATACGGGCTGCATATGTATGTATGTATGTATGTATGTATGTATGTATGTGTGTGTGTGTATGTAATGTATGTATGTATGTATGTATGTATGTATGCATGCATGCATGCATGTATGTATGTAATGTATGTATGTATGTATGTATGTATGTATGTATGTATGTATGTATGTATGTATGTATGTATGTATGTATGTATGTATGTATGTATGTATGTAATGTATGTATGTATGTATGTATGTATGTATGTATGTATGTATGTATGTATGTATGTAATGTATGTATGTATGTATGTATGTATGTATGTATGTATGTATGTATGTATGTATGTATGTATGTATGTATGTATGTATGTATGTATGTATGTATGTATGTATGTATGTATGTATGTATGTATGTATGTATGTATGTATGTATGTATGTATGTATGTATGTATGTATGTATGTATGTATGTATGTATGTATGTATGTATGTATGTATGTATGTATGTATGTATGTATGTATGTATGTATGTATGTATGTATGTATGTATGTATGTATGTATGTATGTATGTATGTATGTATGTATGTATGTATGTATGTATGTATGTATGTATGTATGTATGTATGTATGTATGTATGTATGTATGTATGTATGTATGTATGTATGTATGTATGTATGTATGTATGTATGTATGTATGTATGTATGTATGTATGTATGTATGTATGTATGTATGTATGTATGTATGTATGTATGTATGTATGTATGTATGTATGTATGTATGTATGTATGTATGTATGTATGTATGTATGTATGTATGTATGTATGTATGTATGTATGTATGTATGTATGTATGTAATGTAATGTAATGTAATGTAATGTAATGTAATGTAATGTAATGTAATGTAATGTAATGTAATGTATGTATGTAATGTATGTATGTAATGTATGTATGTATGTATGTATGTATGTATGTATGTATGTATGTATGTATGTATGTATGTATGTATGTATGTATGTATGTATGTATGTATGTATGTATGTATGTATGTATGTATGTATGTATGTATGTATGTATATGTATGTATGTATGTATGTATGTATGTATGTATGTATGTATGTATGTATGTATGTATGTATGTATGTATGTATGTAATTGTATGTATGTATGTATGTATGTATGTATGTATGTATGTATGTATGTATGTATGTATGTATGTATGTATGTATGTATGTATGTATGTATGTATGTATGTATGTATATGTATGTATGTATGTATGTATGTATGTATGTATGTATGTATGTATGTATGTATGTATGTATGTATGTATGTATGTATGTATGTATGTATGTATGTATGTATGTATGTATGTATGTATGTATGTATGTATGTATGTATGTATGTATGTATGTATGTATGTATGTATGTATGTATGTATGTATGTATGTATGTATGTATGTATGTATGTATGTAATGTATGTATGTATGTATGTATGTATGTATGTATGTATGTATGTATGTATGTATGTATGTATGTATGTATGTATGTATGTATGTATGTATGTATGTATGTATGTATGTATGTATGTATGTATGTATGTATGTATGTATGTATGTATGTATGTATGTATGTATGTATGTATGTATGTATGTATGTAATGTATGTATGTATGTATGTATGTATGTATGTATGTATGTATGTATGTATGTATGTATGTATGTATGTATGTATGTATGTATGTATGTATGTATGTATGTATGTATGTATGTATGTATGTATGTATGTATGTATGTGTATGTATGTGTATGTATGTATGTATGTATGTATGTATGTATGTATGTATGTATGTATGTATGTATGTATGTATGTATGTATGTATGTATGTATGTATGTATGTATGTATGTATGTATGTATGTATGTATGTATGTATGTATGTATGTATGTATGTATGTATGTATGTATGTATGTATGTATGTATGTATGTATGTATGTATGTATGTATGTAATGTAATGTATGTATGTATGTATGTATGTAATGTATGTATGTATGTATGTATGTATGTATGTATGTATGTATGTATGTATGGTGTGTGTATGTATGTATGTATGTATGTATGTATGTATGTATGTATGTATGTATGTATGTATGTATGTATGTAATGTATGTAATGTAATGTAATGTAATGTAATGTAATGTAATGTAATGTAATGTATGTATGTATGTATGTATGTATGTATGTATGTATGTATGTATGTATGTATGTATGTATGTATGTATGTATGTATGTATGTATGTATGTAATGTATGTATGTATGTATGTATGTATGTATGTATGTATGTATGTATGTATGTATGTATGTATGTATGTATGTATGTATGTATGTATGTATGTATGTATGTATGTATGTATGTATGTAATGTATGTATGTATGTATATGTATGTATGTATGTATGTATGTATGTATGTATGTATGTATGTATGTATGTATGTATGTATGTATGTATGTATGTGTATGTATGTATGTATGTATGTATGTATGTATGTATGTATGTATGTATGTATGTATGTATGTATGTATGTATGTATGTATGTATGTATGTATGTATGTATGTATGTATGTATGTATGTATGTATGTATGTATGTATGTATGTATGTATGTATGTATGTATGTATGTATGTATGTATGTATGTATGTATGTATGTATGTATGTATGTATGTATGTATGTATGTATGTATGTATGTATGTATGTATGTATGTATGTATGTATGTATGTATGTATGTATGTATGTATGTATGTATGTATGTATGTATGTATGTATGTATGTATGTATGTATGTATGTATGTATGTATGTATGTATGTATGTAATGTATGTATGTATGTATGTATGTATGTATGTATGTATGTATGTATGTATGTATGTATGTATGTAATGTATGTATGTATGTATGTATGTAATGTAATGTAATATAATGTAATGTAATGTAATGTAATGTAATGTAATGTAATGTAATGTAATGTAATGTAATGTAATGTAATGTAATGTAATGTAATGTAATGTAATGTATGTAATGTAATGTAATGTAATGTAATGTAATGTATGTAATGTAATGTATGTATGTATGTATGTATGTATGTATGTATGTATGTATGTATGTATGTATGTATGTATGTATGTATGTATGTATGTATGTATGTATGTATGTATGTATGTATGTATGTATGTATGTATGTAATGTATGTATGTATGTATGTATGTATGTATGTATGTATGTATGTATGTATGTAATGTATGTGTATGTATGTATGTATGTATGTATGTATGTATGTATGTATGTATGTATGTATGTATGTATGTATGTATGTATGTATGTATGTATGTATGTATGTATGTATGTATGTATGTATGTATGTATGTATGTATGTATGTATGTATGTATGCATGCATGCATGCATGCATGCATGCATGCATGCATGCATGCATGCATGCATGCATGCATGCATGCATGCAATGTATGTATGTATGTATGTATGTATGAATGTATGTATGTATGTATGTATGTATGTATGTATGTATGTATATATATATTATGTACATGTATGTATAGATGCGTTGACTACATACAAACATAATCTGGGCATCTGATTCTGGAATCCGCGGCGTGGGCCCAGGTTTGTATCTCCTGGGGACCTCAGCTCAAGTACCTGTCGAACAGGCCCAATGCAAAAGCCCTGTGCAGTCCTTATTTGTTTGGTGGGTTCGGACCCACAAAAGGTCAACGTCCAAAGGGCCTCCCTCTTTGTAGCGTCGCTGGGCGTTTCTGGGTAAGAGTTGATCGGATAGCCGGCCTGTCATTCATTCCATTACTCTACCAATTGTGTCATATTACCCCAAAGCTCAACAGTTTCCAGGAATCGGCCTGTGTCTGGCCGGGAGGAAAGCAGAAACCCAGTCACTTTTGGGTAATGTGACTTTAGGACTCTTCCAGATTCTTCTCCGACACATTGCCGCGACTGGGACAACACCAAAGCTCTATATTCTATGGATGCTGAAATGGATGCAAACTTTCTGCGGAAACTCTGCACGCAGCTTTGTGCTCAAATGCGTTCGGGGGTTCCGCCTTGTGCGACGGTTTTCCTACCCCACTTGGCCCGCAGCACGACCCATTTCAGCCGGATCTCTGGGCAGAAGTCCACAGGCCCCTTTTGACCCAGCAAGCAACCGCTGACAGCTGTCACGCAATGGCGGCAGCGTGTCTTGGCGAGGAAGTGGCCTGATGTGTTGTTTCTCAGAGAAGCAAAACATCCAAGCTGCTTTCGGATGGGTTCTGGAGGTAACGCCTCCAAGCCGTGTAGTCCCAAGGGTCCCAAGAAGTCCCAAGCGGTCCGGACGGGTCCGACGGGTCAGCAGTTCAAAAAAGCCCTCAAAGGGTTCTCAAGATGTGGGGTGCAAATGCACTCCTTATATACTCCTCACCCTGGGTTACGAAAGGAGTCCTTCTTCCGTGGTTGTCCAAGACTCCTTTTCCCAAGAAGTCCCAAGTCCCAAGAGTCCATTTTGAACAGGCCATGGCTAAGCCATCCAAAAGGAACAGGCCAAGTCCCACAACAGGGGTCCCAGTGCCATCTGGAAGTTGGCTTTCCCCAGGCCCAGCCCCGATGCCGCCTACGACTTCGACTTGTTTGCCCGGGGGCCCAGTCCGGAGAATTGCGCGGTTTCGAAAGCGTTCCAAGACCGAAACGAAAAACACCGCCGGGCCCATTTTTGGGGACCCGCTGGATTTTGCAGGCGCCACGATCTCTCACTTTGTAGGCCCATCCCAGGCCCATTTCGGGCGCCAAGGTCAGTTCGGTCAATGGGGCTCCCTACGAATAACACTCTTGCTTCATTCAGGTTGATTGGTGCCTGGCTCCGGGCAGATAAGCGGTGATTCCTCCAGGGCGTCAATTTGATTCAAATCGTTTAACATGGGTCAAAATCCAAATCGTACCCCCAGTGAACATCCCAATCCCCACTAAGACAGACTAAAATGGGTGGTGCACCTACTCCAAAATGGTACCATTGGTTTTGACCCACAGCCATGTAATGATTGACCTCTGCTCAAGCCTAGTTTGCTCGGATGATGTGGTTGACACTGCGTTTAGGTCGAGTTTACTTGCACTTAGGGCATCTTCCGTAGCATACGACTTCCAGTGGTGTTCCTTCAACATCAACATCAACCAACACACATCGTTTCCCGCCGCTGGCTTGGGCCGTGACAGCGGGGCTCGGAATTGATTGAAGTTCTCCCCAGCTTCAGGAGTCAGCTTCATTCCCTCAAGAAACTCACCATACCCTTGGACTTTAGACTTGTTGGGTTAAAAGACTTTAGTGACATACCTACCAAGATTTTACTTTGGCGAGATATCAACGAAGCAGTACATCTGTTGAATCCAGCCCATTCCCCCAGCCCCCTCCTCCCCCAACTTTCACCCCAAAACCCCGTTCCCCAGTGTCCGCAAAACAAGATTGAAGCATCTTGTCTCAGTGCGGATCAACGAAGGACGACAGTTGGGTGAAAGTAGAGGCACACTTTCAAAATTTTGGTGAGTCATCCCCTTCATGATTCCCATCTGCCAAAAGTAGATCGCACAAGTCCTTTCTTTTTGGTCCTCCCCGTAATATGATGGTAGTTATGCCATGTGCCAACGCATTTTCGTCATCTGCTTAGTCATCTCACGGAGAATTCCGCCAACCTTCACCCTAAGGCCCCCTGGTGTGACCTCTAAACCCCCCTCCCCCCGCCCCACCCCCGAAACTCGCGCAGGTCATCGGCGGGGGGTCCGGGGGTTTGGCGGCAGCCAAGCAGGCGGCCGACCTTGGGGCGAAGGCCTGGGACGCATGGAGAAAGCTGGTGTCGTTTTTGGGAGAGACATCCATAGAATGGCAATGGGTAGACTAAATATGGCTGTGGGTCAGACATAGGTACCGAAAATGCAACTCTGGTACATGCAAACATACACTAAACCAGCGGTTCCCTTGGTGGTTTAATTTTGACCCATACCCATAGAATGGGTACGCGAAATATATTCAGATGTGGCCATGGGTCAAAATCCAAATCGTACCCCCCAGTGAACATCCGATTCAATCCCCACTAAAATGGACTAAACTGAGTGGTGCACCTACCCTACAAGGGTACCATTGGTTTTGACCCACAGCCATATGGAACACAACAACATCAGGCTTTGAGTCCGCGCAATTGATTCTAAGTGTCCGTGTCACGTGGGGAGTGAAGCTGTGGGCCAGAGGAAAGGAATCAGGCCAGTTGAAATGGATTAAACATCATCTTGGGTTTCACACGGTGAGATCAGAGCCGATGGCTTATATGTAGGTCCCCCAGTGCCCTTTCTCAGCCTTTTGTCGGGGGGAGGGTTCCCCTACTAAAATAGACTACATGATTTGGTGGTGGGAGGGTTCCCCTGCTAAAATCGACTACATGATTTGGTGGTGGGAGGGTTCCCCTACTAAAATAGACTACATGATTTGGTGGTGGGAGGGTTCCCCTACTAAAATAGACTACATGATTTGGTGGTGGGAGGGTTCCCCTACTAAAATAGACTACATGATTTGGTGGTGGGAGGGTTCCCCTACTAAAATAGACTACATGATTTGGTGGTGGGAGGGTTCCCCTACTAAAATAGACCTCCCTCTGGAGGACCTTCACTTCCGGCGCGCTCGCCGAACCGCTCGCAGGTCGCCGTGGCGGACTTTGTGAAGCCCTCGCCGGCGGGGACCACTTGGGTCCAACCCGGCCTGCTTGACGAGACATCCCCCACCCCGAAGATGGAATTGGCGGAGGGTGACTCCTGGAATTCCATTTGCGGTTCCATTTTCCCTTTTATGGGGAAGTTGAGGACCCCCCACCCCTTTCCCTTAAGGTAGGGGAGATGACGAGACCAGACAAGGGGGAGATTCCAACTTGTATCACAGAAGTGTTGGATAAACCCCTTCCCGCAACCCTGCACCCCAAGCCCTGCAGTTCCTCCCTTCGGCCCAGACCAGTGCTGGTAGGTGGTCCCTTCACTTGTTGCTTGGCTTAGGCTGTGGGAGAAATGACCAGAAGCCCAGAAAGCTGGGAGGAGCGCGTCGAAGACGGAGCCACGTTTGGGTCGCTGGGTCGAGTTTCTGCTGTATCACCTTGTTGTTTCCCCGTGTTGTGTTCTTTGGGGCTCCCGTTTCGAAGTCTCCAAGTTTTTCTGGGACCATCCCGCGCTTTCCCGCGGTTTTTGGGGCTGGGTTCCCTTGAAGCGGTTCGTGAAGCCGTGCGTTTTTCCGGGTCGGGCAGCTTGGATGGCAGGGCCTCGGAGGCACCTGCGTGAACGTGGGCTGCATCCCCAAGAAGCTGATGCACATCTCCTCCCTCTACAGAGAGACGCAGGCGGAGCGGGCGGAACTCTGGATGGCGCAGGCCGAATTTGGTGGCGTCGTTTTGGGACGTCAGGGGGTAGGTTGACAACTTTGAACCTGGCCTAAAGGAAAGCCTCCAATGAATTGGAGGACAACCATCAGCAGACTTATGCCTGGCCCCAACAAATGGTGGTGCTTTAGGTTTCTCTCCCAACCAACAAGAAGGCCCCTCCGACAAACACCAATAATATCCTGTTTTTTTGGGGGTGTGACTGCAGATATGTTCCTTTTTGTCCTTTTCTGTTCTTTTCTTTCTTTCTTCTTTGGGGGGGGGCGGGCTGCAACTCAGCCAAAAACGCCGCCCTTTCTTTCTTAAAAAAAACCCACAGTCTGGGAATCTTACCCACGTTGATGAGTTTAAAGCGGAAATCCCACATTGAACCAGAAGATTGGTTTCTGAGTCCACTCTTTGGTTGGGATGTTCCGTTGGAATTGGTTTCGATGGTTCCATGGATTCCAGCCTCTTCCGGCGTTTTGTAACTCCGCGGGCTCCCTTTGCCGACCCACCACGCAGTTGGACAAGAGAAGAGCAAACCCAAACATATCCAATTCCCTGTACTCCAAGAATATCTCACATATCCAATGTACTCCAAAAATATCTCACATATTTTGTTAATGTTGAAACGCATGTGGAAACATGAACTGTGTGTGGAATGCTTGACCACAATGGCATGTGCCATTTTGGCTCAAGCATTGTTCTGGGTTCCTGGAACCCAAGCTGATTGAAAAACTTTGATCTTTGGCATTTTCGAACTTAACCCCGACCAAGCAATGGCTTCCTCGGCAACCTCGGCCACTTCCTTTGAGTTGATTGAGGACCAGACACTCACCGTGGAGGAGGTTGAAATGGCCAGCCAGGAGGCCCAGGACATTCGCACACGGGAGGCGGCAGTGGCGGCCGGCTTGGTTTTGGACGAGCCCGAGGCCCCCCCGTCAGCTTCGGCGACCGATGTGATGAAGGACCTCTCCAGTGCACTGGAGCGTCTCCGAGTGGCATTTGCCACACCGACTCCCGGCCTGGGTGCCCCTGGCCCCGCCGAGGAGGGCGACAAGGACATGGGGGATGCGGACGGCACGGAGCGGGCCACACCGCCGGAGGAGGCGCAGACGCCACCCACGAAGAGACTGAAGGGCTTCGTGGCGGCTTCTCAGAAGGCTACGTCTCAGGCCAACTTCCAGTCCTTCCAGCGTCGGCGGCCACCTTGCTGAGAGACATCACGGTGGAGGAGGCGGTCTCCCTGTTTCACAAGCTTGTGGGGAAGAACCTCACGGAGGACCTGGTGATTCGCATCCTGGAGGCTATGTCCCGATGAAGATCCAGCTCCGCCAGGAGGAGGTCTGGGCTTCGCAGTTCCAGAGGAACAAGGCGTGTATTGGCACCCAGCGCATGCACAGGCTCGACGCAGGTCATTCCGATTACAAGTTCATGTGCAAGGCATGCGGAACGGGGTGGCCAGAGGCAGCCAAGCAGTGCTGGGTCTGCCCCGGCAAGGAGTTCGCCCCCTTCCAGGCACCCTCAGCCACCTATGAGGCGGATGGCATCACCTACAACCTGCTCATCGTGGAGGGCAAGCCGACCTGGATCCAGCAGCGGGAATGGGGAAGCCTGGGTGCCGTTGGCCCCGGTGGTACCCTGGCACAGGCCGACCGCAACTTGGTGGACGGCACGGTCTTGGGGAGAGCCCCTCCAAAAACGGACTCGGCAGATGAGATCACCATGGCAGATGCGGTCCCGCTTAACAGGCGGGTGGACATCCGGCAGGAGATCCTGTCCATGGAGGCGGACGACGAGGTGTTGAAGGTCCGGGAAAGCCAGGAGATCAAGGTCAAAGTGCAGCGGTCCCTGAAGGAGGCGGAGGCTCAGAGCTTCCAGCTCTACCATCCCCAGGTGGACCAGGCGATCAGGAAGAAGGAGGAGCTGCATAAGGCCTTGCGGGAGCATCGGGAACCAACTCCGGAGGAGGCCTCAGCCAAGCGGCGGCACAAGGAGTCTGAGGAGATGCTGGACAACGAGATGGCGATCCTGGCGCCCCTCCAGGAGGACATGCAGGCCCTGCCGTCAGATGAGGTGGCCAATGAGGGAGCCCGTGCCCTCAGGGAAGGTCAACCTGGAGCGTTTCAAGGCCAAGCTGAGAGACCAGTGCTTGGAGGGGAGTTGACGCCAGCCAGGCATTGGCTGAGGCGATGGGCTCCATTCAGGAGGCTCAGGCGGCAAGCGAACCCAGGACACCAACCAGGCACATGGATGCTCAACCACACTCTCAAGCCCTTAAAAGCGTCGGCGTGGCCGGATGATCTCAGGAAGGCCCTGGAGAGGAGGGGCCTATTCTGCCCCTGGAGCTGGATGACCCCGACGACATCCCCCCGCTGGGGGACATCAAGGAGAAGTATGTCCCCTACATCAGGATGCTCAGAGCGTCGCAGAACCCGTGGCAGCAGGAGGCACTGCTGGAGGAGATGCCCGAGCTGGTGGCACCGGCACCCCCCAAGGGTGTCACCGGCTTTGGGGGGAATAGTTCATGTGACAGCAAGACCTGGACTCTGAGGATGGCAAGCTGTCCCTTATCCTCTGGGCAATGAAGCGGCACCAGGGAGAGCTCCGGATGTTTGGGGGGGTTTGGAAGAAGCACGCAAGCGGTGAGATCCCCAGCTCGCGCCGGAGGAGCTCCTGGCCCTTGAGCGCAGGACTCACCCACTCACGTGCGAGCAGGACCACATCGACCCAGTCATACACGGCCTTGGAGATCCGAGCTCAGGTGAACCGCAACGAGCGCCCGGCACCGGAGCAGGTGGTTGGTATCTTCTGGCCCACAGGTTCACATTTAAGTATATCTACTCGGCCTGGACCACTTTCCCGTTGATTGTGAAGACGCAACGCCGGGGCCGCAATGCGGAGGGCTCGACCTCGGACAAGTGGATGGGCAACATCCTCCAGATGAGGAAGGAGGCGGTGCCCTTCCTGGAGAGCCTGGGCATCCCCAAGCCGCGCAGCAAGGAGGAGTGGGGCTACGTCTTCAAGGAAAGGAGATGGGGACATTTTTGGCGGCAAAGAATTTCATCGTCAACTGTCCGTTGCCCGTGATGGAGATGCCGGTGGCCCCCATCCATGACAGTAAGGAGGCGCTGCGTTTCAGGGCAGTTTGCGACGAACGGATCACCCTCCCGCTGGCCGCGCTGAAGGCCTTCGACTCGGTCTACACCAAGTTGGTGGCGGGCCTGAGCAAGTCGTCGATGGTGGAGGTGAAGGTCAATTGGCGCTGCAACGTGGTCCACGACTGGGTCGAGCAGGTCCCGCAGGAGGCGGCGGGGGCCTTGTACGACAGGTTGGGCTAATGCCAGGACCTGGACAGGACATGCTGGGAGACGAGCCATACTCTACAATGTGCTCCATGGCCATGGCGGGGAAGGTCGCCTTTGTGGGGGGCGGCCCCAACTGCAGAACGTGGAGCATTCTCAGATGGTTCCCCAAACCGGGAGGCCCGCCGCCGGTGAGGGGCAGGGCGGAGCAGACCCTGTGGGGCTTGGAGGACCTGGAGCCCCGGGTAATGGAGGACACGGACAACGACAGCGTGCTCATGCTCCGACAGATGTACCTGACCTCGCTGGCCTACCAAGAACTAGGTCAACGAACGGTCCCGCAGGTGGGCTCCTCCTTCCTGGAGCACCCAAAGGACCCAACGGAGTGCAGCAAGAGCCCGAGCGCAGCGAGGTGCTCATCGATCTGGGTCACACGTGCCTACATTCAATGGGCGAACGCACTCCACCACTCCCTCATCAAGTTTGACGAGTGCCGCCTGGGCCAGGTGGTAGTGAAGTCCACGACATTGTCAACGGACCTTCCCCTTCACCATTGGCATGATCTGCGATGCAACCACGGAGCTCACCCCAGGGGGGAAAAGCTCAACTCCAGTGACCTCAGCCGGTACCCAGAGCAGATGATGCAGGGTCTCGCAGCGGCCATCCTCTGCAGAGCGGGACCCGTCCTGGAGGCGCTGAGGCCGGGGGGCACGGTGCCCCAAGTGAACCCAACGACCCCCCCGAGACGGCAGAGGGAACCATCTCCCAGCACGCCGGGGGACAACAAGCGCCAGTCCCTGAGGCTGAAGGCCGGCCAACAAGCGTTGGCGGGACTAACCTTGGGCTCACGTCCGGTCTCGGCCTCAGACAATCCTGAGGTCCGGACACCAACACAGCCGGCTGGCAGGACGGTCGAACTACGGGGTGAAACTCTTCCCCTTCAGCCATGGGCACGCCATTGCATGGAGATCTCGGATCGGCCCACCACCCAAGGTTATGTGCCTCCAGATGGCCTTCAAACAGCGCCCCCTCAGGGACGGGGGTGGGAAGCCCTCACTTGGACGGCTGGCCCCGTGGACTCGGCACACTGTCCAAAGCAGCAGCGATGGGGGCCAAGATCTGTGTCCTCACGTCACCATGAAAGGACAAACTCCAGGAGTCGCTCTCGGGTCACACCCCTTCCCGGAGGATCTGCTGGAAGATATCAGGGAGATCCTGGCGCCAGGGGCATGCCGACCAGTGGAAGGCCAACCGACATCTTGCACAGCCTGGCGCTGAACATTCAGGACCCCGACCACCAGTTTCCTCGGAACAAGGGGTCCCACTGCGGGTCACGGACCCACCCCTAGCCTCGCCGGGCATCTGGCCACTCAAGAAGGAGCTAAAAGGGGAGGAGCCGGAGTTCCAGGAACTCCCTCATCCCACGGGCCGGGGTAACTACCCCTCAGCGGATCACTTCAGTGAGCTCATCCGTAGCACATTCCTGGAGGAGGTCCCCCATGGGCATGGTAGATGGCCCTCTCACCAAGGTAGAGGCAGCAGCACGCTGTGGCTGCAATATGGAGGATCTTTGTCCAGGCCCCCTAGCGGGCATCGACGAAGGGGACAAGATCCGCACCATCTACGATGGCTCGGTGGGCGGGGCCAATGACACCATCAGGAACCAGACGGTGGAAAGGACGACGGCTCCGACGGTGCTGGATGGGGTACAAGCTCTTCATTGGCTACATGCGGCAGCTGAGGAGGGACCTCCCTCTCAGGGTGCCCCCGGCCCCGAGAAGGAGGTCGTCAAACCTCCACCCGAGGGCTGGCAATGGCCGGAGCCGGGCACCAGGTGGGTGCTGCTCAAGGCGGACGTCACTAAGGCCCACCGGAGAGTG
>CAUJNA010003479.1:87500-175409 GCA_963377175.1 Effrenium voratum
CCTGCAGTCTGTCCGACGCGGTGGAAGCTGTCTGTCCTGGGCCACTGTCGCAGTGAAACACAAGCTGTCTTTGTGCTCCTGGGGTACTCTTGGTGTCTTTCCGGTCGAAAAAAATCTGTCCCCCGATTCATACCCCCGATTGATACCCGATTCATACCCCGATTCATACCCTTCTGCTGCCATTTGCAGGCAAGAGCCTCTTGCGCTCTGGGCAGTACTAGCGAAGCTATGCCGCCCAAATCCTCAGAAGACACAAAACTCAAAGAGAAGCACTGCAGGAACCAGCTCGCGGCTCTTTTCGCAGAAGTTCGCAAGAAGGTGGGTTCGGAAGGCTTACTGCGATGTATCAAGCGCGACACGGTACACCACCTGTGAGAGGCCCACTAGCCTGTGCGCGGCTCCAATTTGAGGATGTCACGCTGTGTTGCCCTTACGCTGGTTCGTGACTGGTGCGGGTGGCGGGCCTGACTGGGCAGCGGCGCTTCCCCTTAAGCCACGCTTGCTTGGGTCTGTGAGCACGCGGGTCGCTTGAACTCCAAGTGGAGGTGGCCATGACGTTCGCCTCAGGCAGTGGCTCTGCGCCTTCCACCTAGCGCAGCAGCTTTCGCTAACCCAGAGTGGCAGCTGTCTAGTTCAGGCCACGCACAAGCGCCCCAGGCTGGCTTGTAGCAACTTAGCGGTCCAAATTCTCACGGCTATCCAGTTGCCAGCGCACGGGAGCTTTGCAGTGTCCAAAGCCACAAAGCAAGAGTTCAGAGGCGCGCGAGCCATACCCCGAATCATACCCCCGAGCCATACCCCGAACCATACCTGCGATTCATACCCCTTATACCAACCTCCCGGCACGGCCACGTCAAAAAAAACACATACCCATATATATATATATATATATATATATATATCATGTTGACATCGGATTAATATTCCCCCAGAGGGCTTTTTCTCGCACAAATCAGATGTTGGGAACGGAAACAGTCGGGGAGACTTTGGTATTGGGCAATACTACTTTTTAATTGGGAATGAGGATTCCAGAGCTCCATTGGCGTGATTACTTGGTGGTTCCCAGCCATCCCCTTAGTTTTTGCTTTCTAACCCACAACAAAAGTTCAGTTTTAGCAGGAAATCTGAAAACGGACAGCCCAGAGTCTTGGTTGCAAGCAGGTCACGGGCCCTCTCCCGAGCGCTCGGTTTGGAGTTTGGAAGTTTGTGCGCGCGCCAAAGGCAAGAGCGGCCAGGTACTACAACGCATTTGCCACCTTCACGGGTCCCAACACGCTTGCCTTGGAGAACAGCAAGGGCTCTGTGGAACAGGCGCGCCGGCGCGCTTGCGTGAGAAGCTGAGTTTTTGATCTGGCAGGTACCTTGATTTTCATTACCCAGAGGGTCCAAGTACCTCCTGGTCCTGAGGATTGCTTTTGAGGTGTAAAAAGGGGTCTAAGTACCTCCTTAGTAGGTACCAAGGACCGTCCGGGTAAGAAAATCAAAAGACATACCCTGCTTGCCTTTGGGTTTGTACCATCTTGATGGCAGTTTGTTACGGATGTCGCCTTGATGGCGTTCTGTTTTGTGCAATGTTTGCTCAGAGCGTCATCCACTGAGCCGAGTCTGGTGGGATGCCTTTTGCGAAATCAACTCGAGGTTGCGCAACGAGTGTCCGAAAGACGAACACCCAAAGGTCGAATATTGGATTCGTTCGCTCCCTGAGTTAACTTCAAGCTTTTCGGGACATTTGAACAGTTCAGACCATTTTGTTGGGCTAGGACTTCCTCTCTAAGGAATCTGAGTTGTAGTTGCATGGGGTGGAAGTTTGCCAGACCAACCAAAAAGGGGGGGGGGGGGAAATGGAGAGTCCCCCACCGTCACACCCAACACCCACTTTGGCAGGGGAGCAGTTTGGCGCCCATGCTCCACAGGTCTCGGCCAAGAACATCCTCATCGCCTGTGGGGGCCGGCCGACCTACGGCGATGTGCCCGGGGTGAAGGCGGCGGAAGTTGGCGTGTTGCGGGTGTTGTAGCCCTGGTTTGAGCTAGTGCCCTTTTACCCTTTTTTTGGGGGGCAAAACTGCAGAAAAAAAAGGGTACCCTTATTCTAGCCTCTCTACTGGAAGACCTAGTTTGGCTGAAAGGCAGCCAAAGGGAACATGTGTTTTGGTTGGGTACGTCCTTTTGGGGTTGGTTTGAAGGGTGACCAAATGTTCAAAGTGAAGACTTTGTTTTGGTTGCGTGCTTGAAACCTACTTGTTTGTGCGGTTAGACAGTTTGGCTTCCAATGGCTCGGTTTGCATGGGCTGTGATGTGATCGTGTGCCTTTTGGGGATGGTTAGGGAACGGGTCCCGCTGAGAAACCAAGTTGGACCTTCGGCAACCGATTTGCTTTAACTCAAGTGCTTCCTCAATGGGATTTTGGAGCCCAAGCTTCTTACGGGGTCCCATGCCAGGGCAGGTATCGGATTTCCCAATCAGAGTTGTGGCTTCTGAACTGCCCAGATGTGCGGTTCCTTGAAGGTTGTGGCTAGACTTCATAATCCTCTCTCCCACATGGAGCCCAGCAGAAGCTCCCCTTGAGAGGAGCATGGTCCAGAGTTCTCGTCAGGTTCTATGCGTCGTGCTCTCTCCTTTTCGAGTTTGTTAGGGTATGGCTTTTGATGCTGGAAAGGCGCGTCTTGAACGAAAGGGCGACCCACGTTTCTGCTTGCCCTCTTTGTCTTGGTCCTTCGAAGCCTTCGCGTGCTAAAACCTTCAAGCAAAAAGCTGACAGCTGTCGCGGAGGATTATATATGTACATAGTATACACCGTAAATATGTGTACATACTACCTACATATTACATATACATATGTTCAATACTATATGTGTATATATATATATGTATATACAGGTGATCATTGGACATTGAGTGGCCAGTTCATGTGTCACCCATACGCGGGGTCAAAACAGATTG
Organism: Effrenium voratum; assembly: GCA_963377175.1. Lineage (NCBI taxonomy): Eukaryota > Dinophyceae > Suessiales > Symbiodiniaceae > Effrenium > Effrenium voratum. The sequence continues at coordinate 90,441 of CAUJNA010003479.1, forward strand.
GGTTTACAGGAATTCCGCAACCAACAGGTTGGTCGCTGCGACTCCAGTGAAGTTGAGATAGTTGCGTCACGCTCTACGGAGTTCACTTCAGATGGCCCAAAATGCTTGGTTATGCTTGGTCATTGTTGGTTGACTTATGCACTTTCAACACCATCCCAAAAGAAGTCCTTCTTCATGTTCAGCTGCGTTTCACCCTGTACATGACTGGCGCCCATAAGTAGATATCAAGGTGAAGATGGTCTCAGGGACCTTAAGTCATGTTAGTTACCTGTGCTCTCAACCCGATGGGATAGAGCCCCACAAGTTATCGGATGATTTCTCATTTCGGAGGGCAGTTTAGGGTCCAGGTCCTTGGTGACTCTTGCCAGGACTATCAAGGACAACTAGCTCAAAGGTGTCCATAGCTCAAGTGAACCAAGCACCGACCACCAACCACCAAGCGCAGGATGTCCAACTTGTTCGCCTACTTGCAATATTTAGAGCATCTGTCGTTTAATTCGTATGACGCTGCTTTTGAGACTGCCTTATTGGAGAAGCTAATCGGCTTAATCCTAAAACGAACTTCCATTGGCGGGTATGCCAACAGGTGGGTGGGTGTTTTGGTTGAGGACGCATTTTTTTGGGTGAGAACCAAAAGGCAGCTCAGCGGTTGCCACATACCCACGTGCAAAAAGTCGGATCCAGACCGCCCTTTTGGGGCGTAGGAGTGCTGCATCAGCTCTGACGACATCTTCTGGCAGAAGAAGGCGATTCGCTTGGATCCAACGGTTGCCTTCCGCGACGCCCCCGTACATACCTCGTTTCTTCCACGGAAGAGGCCTGGACAAAAGCCGTTTCACAGCAGTTGGAAGTGGTTTATCCCATTTGTCATGTCATATATCCCAACGGGTGCAAGACTTTGTCCGTCCACAGTGTGATCTTCCTATTTGTTTCATGGAGTGCTCACGGATCCGGGAATAGATCGAGCTTACCATGATACCGGTCCTTTGCTTGGGCATCAATTAAGTGTTACTGCAGAATTTGCGGATATGATCTCCACCCCCCACTAACCGGTCATATGTTTGGGGAAGCAGGGGAGAGGCGGTTTAGTGGAGGGGGAGTGGTGGATCCAAGAGCATTTCGTCTAAAGCAGCTGGCGATTCCAAGGGGCGTTCCTTTTGGTTTAATTTGGTTTAGTTTTTAGTTGCGGCCCCTTGATTCCCTTCCTTTTATGTCCAAGTGTGTTGGTGAGTCCAAGCGCCTTGAGGCGCCCGGTAAGACGCTGGTGGTGGGAGCCTCTTACATTGCTCTGGAGTGCCGGCCTCAGCCCGTTCTCCCATGTTTGCCTCCTTTTTGTTGCCCTATTTCTTCCTATTTTTGGGTAAGGGTTCCCCTTAAAAACTCAGCCAACAAAGGAGGGTGGCCTTTTTTGCCATGGCCACTGGGCATCTGCCTCCAAACAAATCCGTTGTTTGTCTAGGTCCCGCAGTAGTGCCCTTTTACCCTTTTTTGGGGGAGGGTTCCCCTACTGAAATAGACTACAGAAAAAATGGGTACCCGATTCTGGCCTTTCTCCTGGAGGACCTAGTAGACACAAGGCAGCAGCAGTGGAAGGGCCAGCGCTTTGAGGATGGCGAGCCCGAAAAAAAAAAAAAAAAACATGGCCGGCTGTGCCTTCCAATTCCATTCCCTGGCTTTTTGGTTGGGGTGTCCGAGCCATTTGGCTGGGAACCTCCCAAAGCGGATCAGTTTCAATGGAAACCAGTACACTCGTCAACTTTTGGAGGGGAAATCCAGTGACCCCTGTAAATATGGATGTGAGCGTCAGCTGGCCAGATGAGGCTGTGCTTTTCCAGGTCCCATTTTGAGGCTTGGTTTAAGGGGAAACCAAAAACAAGAAAAGCGCATTGATATGAACCAATTGCTATGAGCCCTCTCTTGGGGTACGTGCTCAAAATCCTTTTCATACTGTATGAAGACATACACCCAGACCGACTTTTTATGGGGGCATGTCCCCAGAGTTGAAAATACGGTATGGCTGCCCTATGAGCCCTTTGTATGAACCGATGGCCGCTGGGGGCCGACCTACCTGGTTTGACGCATACAAAAAGGAGCAGGGCTTGTAGATCATTGCAATGCCTAGGCTCCCTTTGTCCTCTTGAGTACACGTGTAGTCCCTGATTTCGTTACTGTAACGTTGATGTACCAAAGGTACATCTCAGCTCGTAGTAAGACAGCTCCCTTTTTCGGGCACGCACCAGGCGGCCAAGTAATGTGGAGGTGTTTTGCTGGGCCATCCAGCAGCTTGTTGCCCTGAAGGCGTTGATGTGCGACATTCACGTCTTTCACCGCCCCCCAAACAAAAACGCACACACACACACAGCAAAGTTGGACGACTACAGACAACAGCTGGCATCGACATGTCGGGGTTGGGGGGGGGAGAGGCGGGGGCAGTGGTTTGAGACTCGAGACACCTCACGGCGGCATTGATGCGGCAGCCGTGGGGATTGGGCCCCAGATTTGCCGCAGGCCGACGTCATGGAAGCGCTGGGTAAGCCCCCTGTCCACTTCCGAATGTTTGTGGGTAAGCCCCCTGTCCACTTCCATGTTGGAAAGGTCGACTTGTGGATTCTGTCAGCATCAGATTTGCAAGCTCTCGCGGATCGCCGCAGCGGTTGGCACGAAGGCGACCGACGAGCTGGTTGGTTGAGCTTTACATGTGCGACACTGGCCCCCAGCCGCCTGGTAGAGAAACGTCCAACACATCCCCTGGAGATCCGAGCGAGGAATAGAGCCATGGCGAAAGGATCATTGGAATTCCATGAGGAGCCGGGAGCTCATCTGGCTTTGAACAAGCTCAAGGGGGAGGTGAATTGACCGATCAGGCGATGGAATATTCCCTTCTTTCAACTTTCTTTATGGAGGTGACATATCACATTTGCGATGTGACACAACTAGTTTGGTTCCTAGTTTTCAAGGGGAATCACCCGGAAGCCAGTCTTTCGGACTTATTCGACCCTGCAGCAGTCTCTTTTAATCTCCATGGATGCCTTTCAGAGAAGCGGTGCCCCGGATATACCCCTTAGCCCTGAACCACCCCGACAATCACTCCACACACAGAAAAGCAACAATCGCCTCCAGGGTGTGACCTACCCGGAACGTGTCCATTTTTTAACCCATGCATCGTAAGGTGCTTGGCCCTTTGGCTTTTTGCTTGCAATCATGCCGAGAGGAAGGGGTTTGGCAAACCGATATGGGTCTGTCTCAGAATGGATGGACCCCCTGTTCAGCCAATTTGCAGGTCCCTATTGTGAAACCAACGCATATACCATGATCTTTGTTTTTTGTCAGCTTGACTTTCAGGGCATGTCATTCTCGGCGAGTAGCATCGAGCTCACCCAAAAAGAACGGAGCTCACCCACGATGAAGGGCCCTTACGTGGGGATTTGTTCTTCCATGTTTGTGAATGTTTTTGCTGTCATATGACACATTTGTGCCAGAATCCAAGAGTTCATAAACCAACACCTATAGCTTCCCCAATTTCAGGGTCGACCTGGACCTTACCCTCAAAAACACGAAGTCCGTCCATCATAGTGGGGCAACATCCCACTACCCTCTTTCAAAAACAAACATGGTGCCTGAAAGGCACCTCATGGACATTTCCTCTACCAGGGACCATTTTTCAGGCTTCATTTTCTTTTTGGGGAGTGCCCGTCACGGAATTGTCCTCTCACAGGGGACCACTTTTCAGGTCGTTTGTCTTGGTGCTTAGCAGGGAATGAGGGAATGACCCAAGAAAAGCCATCCAACTGGTGGTTTCATTTCAGGGGATCGCCAGGTTCATTCCATTTCTCATTCCCTACCTATCGCACGCTCATTCCCCTGAGCACCCGCACACTCATTCCCTACCCATCGCAGCCAGCAAGTGGTTTGGTGCTCGGGCTCTCTCCACGGGTCACTCAGTCGGCGAGGAGCTGGATGCGCGGCGCATCGAAAACGCCATGTGGCGGCCGGAGGCCTCGGAGGAAACAACGCGGTAGGCGCGGGGGGTGAGGAAGTCCACCCGGTCCATTGGTGGGTCGGTGTGTGTGTGTGTGTGTAATGTTTGTTTTTTGGGGGGGGTACCTGTTTTAAGGCGGGTTTTAAGGGAAACCACTGGACAAACCGCAAAATATTATATATCTATATATATATATGTATATTTGGGGGGGATCCTCGATTTTGAGAGCCAAAGCCTTGCGGGTCCTCTTTGAGAAGACCCCCAAAAGTTCTGCGCTTTCCCGTAAACAATCAACCACGAGGGAACTTTTTCTGTTTCGTGGCACCGTCCACACGATGCTTTTGTTTGGTGGTCGGGACCCACTATAAATAGGGAACCCAAGTGTGGCGCCAGACTTCTGGAACCACTCATGCTGCTCCATATACTCGAAAACACGTACTTTGCAAACTGTGACCTTTTAGGACAACACGGTCTCACTAGCCGAGAGCTGACCTTCTGTCCTTTGGTTGAGGCTTTTTGTTCCAGGTCCTTTGGGCTTTTGCGCGCAAATTCTCCGAAGGAGCATGGCTGGGGTCTGTGACGCATCTTTGCCCCCCTTACTCGAGATCTGGCTTGGCTCTTCTACATGGGAGGATTGGGTTGCATGCGTGGTTTTGCACTTGGACACTGCACATTGAATCCTGACAATAGGTCACTTGTAGAGGAATGGAGTGAAGGCCCCATTTTGTCGTTCTGTCGTATGGCCGCTGTATTCGTCCCTTCAATTCGAAAGGCAACATCGGGGAAACTGGGTACCACTGCGCAACTGCGGGTAGTTACAGACTGCCGTCCAAGAGATGGAAACTCACACGTTGGAGCCCCCCGCCAGCCTTCCCTTTGGAAGCCGAAGGTCAAGACGAAAGCTGATGCCATGTTAACTGTTACGCCGATATCGAGAAGCTGCGGAAAATTATTGAGACGATTTGTCGTGTTGGTTCCATGCGCATTGCCAGTCACAGTCCGGCTGGCCGGTTCGGGGGCCATGTAGCCCATGGTGATCTCAAATGTCGCGGTTGGCTTCCAAGGTCTTGGAAGCAGCAGCAATCTGCTGAGGGGCAGGACGCATCGTGAGTCTCCAGCTGACATTCGGTAAACTAAACGGAGAAAGGTGGCCTGCTATGGTAAGCGTGGGATCCACTAGGAGGGGGCCCCCAATAGTCAATCCCAGAAATACCTGGAGAATCCGGTTTGTTGGAAAGGGCATCCGGTGCTTAAAAGAGAAGTGATTCAAACAATGAAACATGACTAGGTCCCCTAGTAGTGCCCTTTTACCCTTTTTTGGGGGAGGGTTCCCCTAGACTACAGAAAAAAGGGTACCCCTATTCTAACCTCTCTACTGGAGGACCTAGATGAGAGGGTGGAAAGGCTACCGAATGCGTGGGGTAGCGGGAGCCTTGTTTTTGGTTTTGCGGGAGGTGAGATTCAGGTGGCTTCCTTCCGCAGGAGCCCCAGCCTGCGGATGACAAGCTGGAGAGGCCTCTCCACAGCACCCTTTCGGTGGTGCCAATGTCGAGAGAGTTGCCTTTCCTTGGCGGGTCTTGTGAGGCCATGTGTCAAGTGAGATGCTTTCCGATGCAGCCCAGGGGCCAAACAAATGGCAAGGGGCTCCCTGGCTGAATACCACTTGTCTCACACATAGCTTGGTGGCTCCCCGTTTAGTGTTTAGTGGTGGTTTCCATTTAACCCACTAAAAGAAGAAAAACATCAGCAGGGGATCTGAAAACGGGCCGCCGAAACAGTTTCGGCGGCCTAGTTTTCCAAGAAGTGAATTGCAGGGAGGCTTGGGAGCCCTTGGGGGTGGACTTCCAAAGTGGAGAAACCCCCAAAGGGCGGAATCCGTTTCTTTTTGGTGGATTTTCAGTCGTGTGGGGCCGTTTGGGGTGTCCTGAAGGATTCCAAGGTTCCGGAAAGGTTCCGGATGGGGATTATGCTCAGAGATATCCTGCTCTTCTTTGTGAGTCAACTTGTCCCCTTTTCACTTGCTATCATTCCGTTTCAAATGAACCAAGAGAAGCGTGCCGGTTCAATAAAGAGAAAGGCCGCCAGCCATTTTTTGGGTGGTTCCCCCATTTGGAGGCAGGAGCTTGTCGTTCAGTGGATTCTGGGCTTTTCACTCAAGATGGAATCGACAAATATCCAATACAATCCCGATATGTGTTTTTCTTTGCCGTTTGGCTCGCTGAGCAAGTCGGGATGAGGACTCAGTTTTTGCAACTTGTTGTCAGCTTGCTATTGAGACGCTGGAGGTCCCAACCATCAGCCAAGTTGAGAGAACGAACATATGGATCCACGAAAGAAGGACTTGTTGTGCGACGATACCCTGGACCTATTTTGAGGCCCAAGCAAAAGTGCCGGAATCCAACCAAGGCGAAAAGAGTTGACTCTTCTCTGCTCGAGTCAGAGCCTTGCGCTTGCAGAAAGAATCGAACACAGTTCGGTTGATTCCCGAGATGTTGGACGCATACCGGCAAATGCACTGTGCAAGGGAAGGAACTTAGATCGATGTATCAACGTGTCAATGTGGCCTATCAGCCGCGTGAGTCCACACCGCTGGAAAGGGCCTGCTGGCCGTGGGTTATCAAACGGCTTTCGTTTGCGGATGGCGCTTTCCATTAGCGTGAAACGCAGATTTGTGGGTTTCCCCGCGTTTACGGGACACACACGGTCATGACTGCAATGACAATCTAGATTATCCACGACCATTCCAAAGGCGTCATGGACCCCAAATTCAGGGGTCCTGCCCCCTTCCTTTCAGGATCTTGGAGACTGGTAGTCTCAAATGAGCTTCAGGGAGAGCTTTGTGACTGCCTGTTGTGTCATGTGGGAATGGGATCGGTTCAAGAAGGTAACTGAGGTACAGTAGTTTTCCTGAATGCTGCAATTGAAGCAACCAGCAAAACCCAGGGAAGTTTCAGGAAACGCATGATTTGCTGGGTTCTCTTGCGATGAGGGCATCCGTTTCGGGCTTTTCGGGTGCTATCACGAGCGGTTCGCGAGGGTGCGTGGATCCATTGGCCAATGCATCGACTTCAGTCCGACTCTCAGTTTCTCCCGACGTTTGGTTCAGTCCCAGTCAATTCCAGCCTGATACTTGCTTGAGTTCCCTGGAATCGAAAGAGACCCGAAGGAATCCCTAGTTACACACCGGAAATAGACCCAAATAGAAACAAATTGCCAATGCTTTTTAGCTTGCCGTCACCTAACTTTGCAATGCAAAGCAATCTGTATGGCACATGATCCATAAATAAACCACTTGGAACCGCGACTGTCAGATCAAAACCAGCCTTCCCGTTCAGGGCCGTGGGTCTGAAAAAAGGCCGACCTCTCAACATGTTGTGTTTTTTTTTTTGGGGGGGGGGCACATCTATTGATCGGACGTGGCGGGGGAACCCCCCTTTCTCGCGAGGGACGGTGAAGCTGAGGTCAGATCCGATATCCGCAAGAGTCGCGAAGTTGCAGGCCGGTGAGCTCACCCCCAGGGGTGGGGTGCCTTTTTTATTATTAATACGTATTTCTTGTTTCAGGTTGGGGCGTGACTGCCCCTCACCCAGATCACGGGGACCCGGATGCTTGTCCTTCGACCAACCTGGAATGCAACGCACTTTGCGTGGAACAGTGCCATCAGGTTTGCTCAAGCTTCCATGGTTCTTCCAGCGCTAGGCACCAATGTTGGGGAGTAATTATGTTTCAAAGTTTTCCTTGATGAAGTTTCAACGGGAGCCACCTCAAAAGTGGTTGGTGGACATGAATGCCAGAATGATGTCCATCAAAGGGTCCCCCATAAAAAACAAATCACGCCAGCAATCTTCTTTGCATGCTGCGCCAGGTACGACGACCTGCCAACCTTCCCACCAAGGCGTGGAACCCAGCGGTTCGTTCCGCATCGGACAAGGGCGAGCTTGGTTTAAACCGTTGTACCCTTGAGAAAGAAACCCAAAGGAGGTGAAAGGCTGCAGCAAGTGAAATGCTTGGCCTTGCCTTGGGTTCGTTGCCGTTTTTAGCGATCTACCATGATCTACCGCTCGGGAAGTGAGCGTGCTTGTCCTTTTGTGTTCTCAAGATGCCACCCAAAGTGGGCGGGTGCTGGCAGAGTCTTTTGGAATGTAAAGGGGCTTCCTAAAAGTGCGACTGTAGGAGACTCTTTTTGAGGTTGTCCTATGCTGCATGTTCCTCAAAAGGGGCTGACAAGGTGAATCCTGAAGCAGTTGCTTTCGCTCACGATGCAACTAAATGGAAGTAAACTTGGACGCTGATCGTTTTGGACCGCAATCCAAAACAAAAGGGAATCCCCCATTTGATTGCCAGTTCCAGAAGTTGCTTGAAGTAAGTTGATGATTCGGACTGGTGTTCTGACCTCTCACTCTTATTCACCCCCCCCCTTTCGTTCCCAGTGCTTGTGCTCGCTTTCCAATCATGCAATCGCAGGCAAAGTGCCCTGATATCATAGTCATTGCATATTGTGAATATAGGGACTGGACATAAGTCATGTGTGTATGCATAAGTAACACATGCATTTTCGTAGATATATATATATATATATATGGGATTTTCACCCGACTACTGTCCCGTCTTTGCGATATTTGTTGATCACCTTTCGTGCCATTCGCAAAGACCGGGCCATGTTTGAAGTGAAACGAACCTGGAGGCACTGATTTGCCGCACCTGTTTTCCTCTACACATGATCCATGGCTGAGTGAGACTCTGTCTTTTTGGGGTTGAAATATGAGCAGGAGCGCTTGCCCAGTCAGCCTTGTGTCCACCCATTTTCTCCTTTTGCTTCGAAGGGTTCCCCTGCAAACAACAACCTAAGAAGGGATAAGGGTGTGTCAGGGTGAGGAAGTCCTTTTCTTTGTGAGCCACGGGATGCAAGCCAATCAGCCGACCTGGCCGACATTCGCCGAGTTCCGTCACCGAGTAAAAACGAAAGCTTTTTAGACTCTAGACTACCTTCTTGGCGCAATGTTTCCATCCACCCCCAAAAAAAACCAAAAGAAAAGCGCAAGAAGCATATATCTTTCTGTTTATAGGTATGCCCAACTCCCCAAAGTCCGTTTCTTGAATCAAGATGTGAATCAACTGGGCCGGGTGGGGCCTGGCCGACGGGCCGACGGGTCGACGGGCGTGGTGGCCAGGCCCAACTTCGCAACCTTTGAAAACGCCCTGCGGCCGGCCTCGGAGTGTGTGGTCTTCGACGGCTGCCCGGAGGACTCGACGGGCGTCAGGTCAGTCGGAGTAGCCACCGATGTGGTTGGAGCTTTGGAGGTGGGTTTAGCTTGAATGCCACTGAACGTTGAAGACTTTGGGGGGGGGGTCAAAAGGATGTTCATAGGATCCAACACCAGTTTCATAGCATCCAACACCATTTTCACCATAGGATCCACCACCGTTTCAAGATGAAAACTTGTTGAGGGATCAGGGGCCCAAGCGCTTGGCGAGTCCCCCAAAAAAAACACCAACCGCCCCGCGGGAGCGCGGGAGTTTGCGCAGGACCCGTACCACCCGTCGAACACCCCGATCTACCAGACCTCCACGTTTGTGCAGCCCTCCTCCAGCGAGTTCGGACCCTACGACTACACCCGTCCGTGCCTGAGAGGGTTGGCACAACCTGATGCACAAGACATACGGCTCATGGCGGCAAATGAGCGTTCTTCAAAAAGGCGGACCCCCTTTCAGCTGGTAGTTACAGGGAAACCAAAGGGATACCAATTAGGGCGCCACTATTCTGAGACACCCCTATCTAAATGGCTACTGTTCATGGCGTCGAAACAGGCGGGCTTAGGTGACATGCCGCCAAGGGTTCACAGGGAGCAGCAACGGTTTTGCGAGCGGTACCGTTTGCATGATGGCTGGCCCATGTTTTAGAGTCTATATTTGTGTGGCCTTGTGTTTTAGCTGGTACCCTTTTTGGCTCTTAAAGGGACACCACAAGGAAGCCAACCACAAGGAAGCCAACCACCACATGGGTCACCCTTGTCTCTTGGAGTTGGTACCCATACTTTTTCTAGAGGAAATCCAAAAGGACACACCCACACCCACACCCACACCCACACCCACACCCACACCCACACCCACCATTGCCATGTTGCCGGGACCCCCGGGTCCCACAAAGGGGCGACCATTCCCCAGGCTCGGGGAACCCCACCCGCACGGCTTTGGAGAAGCACGTGGCAATGTGGAAGCCTCGGGGCATCGGATCCGATTTTTTCTTTTCCGAAGCGCCCGTGATGCTCAACACTTAAACGGGTGTGTCTGTTTTCAGGCGTCTTCTTCTGGTGTTCACTTCCATTTGCTGAAATGAATACTTGTTTTTCCCCACCCGACAGGAGGGGGTTGTTAGATTTTATGTTGGAATCCGCGTTTGCGATGCTTCTACACCACGCCCCCACCCAGTATCCCGCCAGAGCAGTTCGCCAGTGGATCCCGCCGAGTATCCCGCCAGAGCTGCTCACCAGTGGATCCCGCCCAGTATCCCGCCAGAGCGGCTCGCCAGTGGATCCCGCCCAGTATCCCGCCAGAGCGGCTCGCCAGTGGATCCCGCCGAGTATCCCGCCAGAGCTCGCCAGTAGCGGCTCGCCAGTGGATCCCGCCGAGTATCGTGCCAGAGCAGCTGGCTAGTGGATCCCGCCCAGTATCCCGCCAGAGCTGCTCGTCAGGTGATCCCGCCGAGTATCCCGCCAGAGCGGCTTGCCAGTGATCCCGCCGAGTATCCCGCCAGAGCGGCTCGCCAATGGATCCCGCCGAGTATCCACTAGCTCACCAGTGGATCCCGCCAGAGTAGCTCGCCAGCATCCCACCAGAGCAGCCTACCAGTGGATCCCGCCAAGTATCCCGCTGATCCCTTGCCGGTGGATCCTGCCGAGTATCCGTGGCTCGCCAGTATTCGCCAGTGGATCCCGCCAATATCCCGCCAGAGCAGCTCGCCAGTATGGTTTTGCTTACTGTCCAAAAGGGCCGATTTGAATTTGGAGTCGAAGTCTCCAGGATGCGGAATAATTTGTTGTAACGGTCCTAAGCTTGTGAGTGTGGAGGGTGGGGATTGCTCGAAGCGAAGTATTTTGTTCTTTTGTTTTTCCGATTTTCAAGCCTCTTGGTGTTCAATGCGAATCGATTTCACTGCTGCAAATATCTTCAACTTTCCGAAAAAGCAAATGGAAGAACACTGACACGGGTGTGCCTGTTTCGAGGGGACCCCCAACGATTGTCCTTGCTTTCCTTGCAATTCACAAACAAAAGGGTGCCCTTAAAAACAGACACACCCAAACAGGTTCAATTCTCCCCAGAATTGTCGAGCGATGTCCAATTGTTAACTGTGTCATGTAGTTTGATGCGTTGTTTCCACATTCTTAACCGGATATTCTTTTCGGAAACAGCAAAATCGAAGGGATTTATGGTAGTTTGCTCAAAAGAGCGGTGGTTGAACTGAACGGAGCATCAACCTTGCATTAATGCCCTCAGAACTTCTTGGTGTGTACATCTCCTGCTATATTTCTGCTGCCGAAGATTCATACCAATGCACGCCAAAGGTTGCTTTTTGGCCTGGCCAGGAAAAACCTTGTGAACTTTTGGAACATGTTGTTTGCAGTATGTGGATATTGCGATTTTGGGCACGATCCACGGAAACCATGGTCTTCACATTGATCACCATATGGGTTGGGCGCCACCTGTAAGCACCGTGGCTGCTCTTAGGAACCATATAACGTTACACGTCAGCCACTTGACGAGATCCATATGACGCATGTTCATCAGTGATGCCTTGCTCCTGCTGAGGAGCGAAAGACGTCAACATGGTAGGGCAAGTGGATTCAGGTTTGCTACCCCCTGGCATGGAAAGTGTTGTTTTTGTGTGTTTTCAAGCTGCACATGGCTTCTGGCGTTCGTAGAGTTGCCTATGAGCCAACTCTTTCAGGCCAGTCATTGCCCACCCCCCCCAAGCCCCGGGGGGGGGGGGGGTAAGAAATCAGCGCCAGCCAGCCCAGGGCCAGTCATTGCCCCTCTCGGGCTTTGGTGTCGCGAGGTTGGAGCACGCTGCTGCGGCCTTTGCGTTCTCCTCCGGCATGGCGGGGGCTCCGAGCTTTGGATCGGGGGTGATTCGAATCCCATATTTGACAGGTGGTCCTTATGTTGTCTGCAGGGGTTGTCAAAGTGAGAGATGAAATTGGTTGGTGGTTGGCCGGTTTCCCTTTAACGCACTACTTAGCGGTGACTTTGACAGTGGTAGTATATTGGGGCCAGTTTGAGGGAAGCTCGAGGACGAGACGAGAGTTTGAGAGTGGGCTTTGCGGAAGAAACCTCTCCACCTTTCTTCGGGTCAAGTTCGAGTGGACCACTTTCCTTGATGTTCCGCTAAGTTTTCAGGTTTTATCTACTCTGTTGCCCAGTGGGTTGCTCCCTTGTTTGCCGCCTTTTTTTTGGGGCTTGGGGTTCCGATTCCCTCAAACTCAACCAAAACAAAATCGGGTGCCGATTCTTTTTTTCCTGGAAATCTACTGGGCATCTGAGTTTTTCCCGAACAAGCCGCCGGGGCCAACCACCTCTACCCTACGGAAGCCGAATCCGTGGAGTCCCCACTCCCAGTTGACACGAAGGCCAGTCAGGTGGTGTCTTATTGGAGCTGTGATTGTTTGTCTTCTGGTTGCTTTAAAGGTAAAGAGAAACGGATCTTTTCCGAGGGTTCTCTCAAAAAAGATCACTCGGTTCTCTTCCCTCAGCAGTTTGGCTGGAAACTTGGAGCTCGCATTTTCAGCCAGGCAGCGCTGCACACCGTCACTCGCCTGCTCAAGCAGGCCCGAATCGGTTGGTATGGCAACATTGTGCACAGACTCATTGCAACAAGACACATGAGCGCTTCTTTTCGTTTCCATCTAACAGATCCTTACAAATGGGGTATTACCCCGCGATTGTGGGATGATTCTTCCAATTTTTGCAGGGTAGTTTGAAGGTTCAGGTATCTCCCTTTACGTACTTGACAACGCAGACCCTCCTCAAGACTGGCAGACTCCTCACATTCCTTTCACAAGAGCACGGTTTTCTCGAAGAAATCATCTCCAGGAAATTATCCAGCTGCCTACAAAAACCAGTGGTTTGGGATAGGTTTCTGGCTCTTTGGAGGTGGGAACGAGGGCAGCAGGCGAACCCCTAAGCCCAAGCCAGGCTTGTGTTCAGAAAACCCCTCCCTAGGGAAAAGGGTCCTTTTCTTGCAGGCAAGGGAATCTTCAGGCAAAGCCTGCAGTCAGGGGCCATCACATGAGCAGAGAGTGTGTTGAGTGCCTGAAAACGGATGCAAGGGCCGCTGGTACAGGTGTACTCACATCCCCCTTGTTTCAAGTTTTCAACATTGCCTGTTGATTCACATTTTGAAATGAGCTTTCTTTGAGTGGAATGATACGTTAAAAGGGGGTAAGTAAGACGCCCAGTAGCAAGGGGTCCCTCTATGGCGACTGGCAGACAATCTTGTGAGCGCTGAGTTGCCATGGTGATGTTCAACCAGTGGAGTTTGCGTCAAGATGGATGTCTGTGTGTTTTGGAGGGTACCTGTTGGGCGGTTTCGAGGGAAAACAAAGGACAACCACCAAACTGTTAGCGTCTAAGTCCCTCTTTTCACAAAAAAACATGTTCCTTCGGCTCGGGCCATGAAATCCGAACGGGAGGCATCATTCCGGGCTTGGAAATGGGGGGCATTGCAATTTATGGGCAAACTATAGCGACACCAGACCCATTTGTCATAAGATTCCCTTATTTCCGGTCTGTGAATGATTCTAAGTTTCCGAGATTTGTAATATTTTAGCGACCTTACAAGTTGTAAGGTCCTTGCACAAGGGCTACGGCTACGCTTTGCCACCAAAAGCGATCGTTTCTTGGACATGCAACTTGTGGCCGGCCTGAGCAGGTGCCCATGATGCAATAAAACTGAGTCGTTTCATGCTGATGGGCCCAGCTTCTCTTTTCAGTGCCCTCGATTCATTGTTGGGTGCTATGATCCATTTTGAATATAAGGGCACTTAGTCCTAAATCAAAGAGGTCACTTAAGCCATTTGAAGGGCACTTAGACCCTCAGGGTTGCCCTCCCCAGCAGATCCCTCCTCAGTCCGGGCAAATCGAGCCGCTGCGACACGTGAATGCGAATGACACTCACACGCGGGGGAACCGACGCTGGGCAAATCGAGCCGCAGCGACACGCAAATGACACTCACGCAGGGGGGACCGACAGTAGCGCAAGTGACCTTTTCAAGGGGTAAGTGACCTCGATTCGCACCCCCACTGCCACTCAAATGACACGCTTTGACACTCAAAACGCCATGCTCGGGCTTTCCGGGCCGGCCCCAATCAAATGTGGCAGTTGTCACACTTCGACACGGGTAGCTACTCGATTTCAACAGAATCCTAACCCCTATCAAGCCAAAAAGGGCACTTAGCAAACGAATCAAAGGGTCACCGAGGCCACCGACACGGCCTTAAGTGCCTTCGATTCAAAAACACGTCAAGTGCCCTTCATTGGAGGGCACTAAGAATATGCTGGGGCAGTTGGTTTCTACTTAGCAAAGTGCGGACAAACATGTCAAATAAGAAGTGAACCTGCAAATGTGGAGGGCTTCTGGACTGCCAACATGAAGAGCTCAATCTGTACAGGCGCGTGTATGCGACATTTCCTGGGAGCCACTCACCAACTGAGATCTCTTTGAGCTGAGTTGTTTTTGCATTTTAAGGTTCACTAGTGATGGACATCTAGCTGCCCCTCGTTCTGGTCATGCTTCGCTCCATTCGTTGCTTGTAAGGGCGACGAGATCCTGGTGAACGAAGACATCTACGGTGGAATGCGCGGCTGCCCAGTATCTGTTCCGTTTGTTTTTTCTGGATTTTCTGGGTCCTTAAGGGTTTCCCTTGCAAATCTGTCTGGAAATCAAGGGAAGATAGATTCAGAAGATGTGTTTGCCACCTGCTTCCTTTCTGATGGAAGGCTTTGAGTTTGGAAGCCAAGAAGGGCAAATGTTTGCCACCGCTGGGCAGGCACCGTTTGCTGACGCAGGACAGGGGATCCGATCGATTCGATCAGGTTCCATCGATCGGTCCCATGTGACACAGCTTGGGTCCCAAAAAAGAGGTCTCGACCTGTGAGAATTGGTTGGCTTCTTGAGTGTCCTTTTGACCTTCAACCATTTACGGCTTTTGAGTTGGCTCTTCGACTTTAACTTTTGGAGCTTTTTGGAGCTTTGGCGTCCTCCCAGACCCTCTATTCACAAGCGTTTCACCACCGGCAAGTTCCGCCATCCGCTTCAGGATTGCCAGCTGAGCGGCGTGCAGGCGAGGAACCAACTGGAAAGCATCCGCCAAACTTTGGGTCCCCAAAATGGAGGTGTTGATTGTGGCTCAGGATCCCCTGGATTGAGTAGAGTGGATTCTTCTGTTTGAGAGTGAGACACTTGAGGCCTGCCCGGCCCTTTCTGACAAACCAGAGCGACTGGGAGGGCTACCCACCAAGCTGTGCGCTTCTGCGGTGTGTGTTCAGATCGGGGGAAAGTCCAAAGCAAAAGACGCCGTCTTGGGTTTAGTCAACCGCGAAAAGGGCATCAAACAAAGTCATGGCAAAAGGGTCGCTTTTGTGGGATTCATGTTCGTGCCCGGGTTTTTGAGTTTGAACAAATAGCACCCCGCTCGTTTCCGGTATTGGTGTTTGCTTTTGTAGGCAAGCTAGTTTACTGGTGCCAGTGAATTCGCCTATTCAATGGCTCGGGTCAAGCGTAGGAAGAGGAAGACGCGTGAGCCCCATTGATAGAAACATGTGTAAAGATTAGCGGCACACCTGCCCCATTTCTTTCACAGCTGGCTGAAAATGGGCGACCCCCCAACGTTTTTGTTTTTCCCCCTGGTTCGTGGCAGCCGGGAAGCAATCGACTCTTGTTCCATTGCCCTGACCCGACCTTTTGCATTTCCCGCCCTTTTGCTTTGCTCGAGGGCCCCCAAGACCTGGTTTGAATCAAGGTTTTAAGGCGTCAAAGGCCCTCAGTTGGTTGGTCTACACTCTTGGGCACCTTGCTTCACTGTAGGGATAAACTCCCCGAACAATGCCTCCCAAACAACCACCGCTCCACCTCAAAAAGGCCGTGAAAAGGCCCCCAATTTCACCCCGGCAGAACGAGCCGCCTACAGGGCATAGCCCAGAGTCGTTGCTTTTGACCTCCCGGGCAACGGGATGAAGGCGGATCAATTCGCCAGGTCACCTTTGTGGACACCACCAACCTCAGCGCTGCCTGGGGCCCCGGAGCGTGAGGGACTGAGGGACGCGGGCAAGAAGCGGTTGGGAGGACTAGGTGCCCCAGCTAGGCGCCCTTTTAAACCCTTTTTTGTTTGGGAGGGTTCCCCTACAAAAATAGACCACAGAAAAAAAAGTTGGTACCCTTAGTCTAACCTCTCAAGTCTGGAGGACCTGGAGCTGTGAGGTAGGTCCTGGACTTGGGACTTTTCAGGTTTTTTTTTTTTTTTTTTCTAGAGTTTCGCAGGGTTCTCCAAAGTTGGAAAGCTGAATGCCCAGATGGGTTGGGTGGTTTCCCTTCTTCAGTTCCCCACCTTTTGAACCACCCATGCAGGGGTGCACGAAACTGGCTTTTGCAAGTGACGTAACCTGACTTGGATGGCGTTGGCGACGGCGAATCAGAAGATTTCTCCAATATTTCGCCTTTGGGTGCTGTTTAACTGTCATTTACTCAAGTTTTGTTGTATGTGTGTTCATCTAATTAAGGCAAATGATCACTGGCAGGGGAGACAAGTCCTTGTTATATTCCCCAACTTGCAACCGGTGGATTGCCCCCCCCCCCCCCCCTCTCCCCCTCCGTCATGTTTTGTGTGAGGGCTTGCTTCACCACCTTTTTGCGTGGTGGCTACCCGACGAACAAGAAAGCAATTGACCCCCGCAAGACGTCCCTTCGTTCAGGTCACTAGTTGCGACTGGGAAACGGCGCCTTTTTCTCCCATGACCACTGCAGTCGACCCTCTTATGGGCGGCGACCCGAAGGCGAGATCGTAGCAGTTGACGCCGAACCCCACTTCCAATGTCCGGCAACTCGTCGTTGAAGCTTGAACCTAGACCATGTATCTTGGTCTGCTTCGGCAAATTGTGGCGACCTAAAGAGCGTTGCGTTGCAACCTCACCCATGACAATTCCAATCAGACAAGGGCGCCTTCAGTCAAAGGATTGTGAATCGCCCTACCAAACTTAGAAGTCCTAGTCGGACCCCTGTAGCAGACTACACTGCACAAGCATAGGCGTCCTTTCTAGGTTAGTTTGGTGAAAAATAGAGGGAACGGGTTTAGATGGGTTTTGTCCCGTTTACCAGGGCCATCGATTTTTCCAAAAGGCCACCCATGTGCAGAAGCCTGCGCTCCAAACCATGGGGTATATCATCAGTCGCAAAGAAGTCAGCGCTGTGTCCCGTTCAGACGGTCCACTTCACGCTCTGAGGTCTCTAAGGCAATCTCCACCAAGACGAGGATCATCCACACCGCCGCGGCCCAAGGCCAAGTTCGCGGACAGCGCGGCTGAAAGGTGGGTGTATGCAAGCGGCAGCTGGGAGTTTTACTGGGGAATGCCCTTCCAAATGGTTATTGGGGATTAATGCCTATGTCGTTGATGTCCATCAAAGGGCTCCAGACTACATGTTATCCGCTTGTGTGATGGGAACTTAGGAACGCGCCACAACTTGGCACACTTACACGTTTGTTTTTCAGGATTCTTTTGAATTTGGCACATGACCGTTTTTGTCCACAACCCTGACTAGGGACGTTATGCAAACATAACATCATGGCCTCCAGTGAAACTTGGGTCGTCTGCCAGGCACTTTGTGTGTTGGTTTGCACTGCAGGCACAAAATTCCCATACAGCGGGCAATTCTCCATCAAGAGTTTTCTCGGCCATGATTTGCTCCAAGGGCTCTACCCTTCATAAGCACGACTCTATACGTCACGTGTTCGTTTCACGTCCCCCCGCAAACACATCTCCAAGCTGGGTTGCGGATTTCCCATTTTGAGACTTACCCAGGCATCTGGGTGTGGCCCGCTTTTTGGAGTTGGTATCCTTCTCAGCTGGGAGCCAGCTTTCATCATGATCTTCGTTTGATCCTTTCAACAGGTATAGCTCTGCTCTGGTCTGTTCTGTCCTGTTTGCAACATGAACAGCCACAATCACTTAGGCATGGGAAGTTGTGCAGGTACCCTGTGAGATAGCAAGCCAGCTTTCATCATCACTCATTTTATCAGCATCTTCGTTTGATCCTTTCAACAGGTATAGCTCTGCTCTGGTCTGTTCTGTCCTGTTTGCAACATGAACAGCCACAGTCACTTAGGCATGGGAAGTTGTGCAGGTACCCTGTGAGAGAGCAAGCCAGCTTTCATCATCACTCATTTTATCAGCATCTTCGTTTACTCATTTCAACAGGTATAGCTCTGCTCTGGTCTGTTCTGTCCTGTTTGCAACATGAACAGCCACAGTCACTTAGGCATGGGAAGTTGTGCAGGTACCCTGTGAGAGAGCAAGCCAGCTTTCATCATCACTCATTTTATCAGCATCTTCGTTTACTCATTTCAACAGGTATAGCTCTGCTCTGGTCTGTTCTGTCCTGTTTGCAACATGAACAGCCACAGTCACTTAGGCATGGGAAGTTGTGCAGGTACCCTGTGAGATAGCAAGCCAGATTTCATCATCACTCATTTTATCAGCATCTTTGTTTACTCCTTTCCACAGGCATAGCTCTGCTCTGGTCTGTTCTGTCCTGTTTGCAACATGAACAGCCACAGTCACTTAGGCATGGGAAGTTGTGCAGGTACCCTGTGAGAGAGCAAGCCAGACTTCATCATTACTTCTTTTATCAGCATCTTCGTTTACTCCTTTCAACAGGTATAGCTCTGCTCTGGGCTGTTCTGTCCTGTTTGCAACATGAACAGCCACAGTCACTTAGGCATGGGAAGTTGTGCAGGGAAACCAAAAGGACACCATGCAGGAGTTGCCCTATCTTAAGGCCTACATTCAGTTTGTTCGCTTACGTTGCCAGACCCGACTCAAGCATTCAAGTTGTTCAGGGGACACATTGAGCGGTATCTAACAAAAGAGTTCCGGCTTGCGCCAAAGAACGATCATGTTAGAACCGATTCAACGGGTCACCCAAGGAAATTCAGCAACTGTACCTGAGGAGGCCTTTATCATAGTTCAGCTGAGCTTTTTGTTACCCGAAGTGAGCTCGCGAACTAGTTCGCCCATATAGAGCGCCCAATTCCCACGACCATGGGGGAGCCAGCCCACTTGCCCCATGTCGCACACCAACCAGACAAAAAGGGCTGGTTGAACGCCCAGCTTTTTCAGGGATCCTCATCAAGCCTCCCTTAAGAAACAAATAAAATACCACATCACAGGTTCGGACATGTCAAAGATGCTTCCCCCAGTCCATGCTGCTCTTCGTTGCTACACCTCCTCCCGCCCGCCCGTGGGAAGAAAAAAAACACCTCCGAGCCGAGGAGAGCCCTTCGAACCCCCGGATGAAGATCACGGATCTCCGGAAGTTGGCGCAGCTGGCGCCGGGGGACCCGTTTGCGAGATGCGAGAGACGCGTGTTTCCGCGTGTGTCAAAATGGGGGGGGGGGGCGATAAAAGGGTGGATTTTGTTGGTGTGGTTTCTATTTGTTTAGACCATCCCCTAAAAGGGGAAACCCACAAAGGAACGACCGGCCACATCCAGGCCCAAACTCTCAAAGGACCCTTAAACATGGCTGTTTTTCCTTTGCTTTAAGCCACCCTCCAAAAGGGTACCTGGACTCTCAAACTATCCATAAGGACGGGTATTGCTCAGAAGTACGGTGTGATCTCCAATTGTTATGGGTGGTTTGCAAAGACTTCATGATTCGCGCACTTGAATGTTCACTGGTCAACACTACGATGCCTTTGCGGTTTCAGCGGGTTTTGCCTGAAAGGCAACTGCCAAGGGGATGGAGCGGTTTCAGCTGGGAGGGTTTTCCCTGGAAGGCAACTGCGGGGATGGTTTGCGGTCGTTTGATCGATTCCTGGCTTTCCACTTCCCACGGAACAAAAATCGGGGAGTACATCCTGGAGGTCGAAACATCCAAGGCCCGTGGAGTTGGTTCGGGTAGAGTTCGCAAATGGGTTTTGGTGTCATTTCGGGCGACCTCAGAAAACTTGGATTTCGGATTCCGCTTGGTTTCCCTTCTATCCAACCCCGAAAAAAAGGTACCTTCAGCAATTCTGACACCCAAATGAATGACAGTCTCTCCCGTATAGGAGGGTAGGGGACAGCCCCAGCCGACCATATGCAGCTGTTCTTTTATTTCTTTGCAGGTCTTTAGGCT
Source organism: Effrenium voratum (assembly GCA_963377175.1). Lineage (NCBI taxonomy): Eukaryota > Dinophyceae > Suessiales > Symbiodiniaceae > Effrenium > Effrenium voratum. The sequence continues at coordinate 110,803 of CAUJNA010003479.1, forward strand.
TCTGTATTCTCTTTTTATACCAGGCTTGATTACGACTGCTTCAATGGAAGGTAGATCCAAACGCCTAAGTAGAAGGCAAGCCTGTAAATCCCCCAGTTTTGTGTCGTGGGTGTGCCACGGTCTCAAGAGCTAAAGCGTGGGGGACTGTGGCAGGTCTTGAGGGCAAAGGAGGTCTAGGTAGCCCATGGCAAGTCCTGAGTGCTATTTTCCCTGGCCGCCCATCGTTGTCGGGATATCAGATAAAGAGTATAGATGAATCGTCAAGTGCATACCACCCCACCGACAAATGTTAGCGAAGGGGTGTGAGCAACACACTTGATACTCAGTTGCAAGAACGCAGGATGAACATGCGTTTGCTTCCTTTACAGACACACTTGACTTTTCCGGATTTAATTTGCAGGTCCCATTCACAAGAAGCCATTGGTCGCAAGTGGACCTTTGGGGGCTTCTTGGATTTCCTCCCATGGCGCTGTTGGGAGGGTAAGCTGGGACTGCCGGCGGGCTTCATGCGCTTCTCCTGTACGCGAGGCACAAGCACGACGTGCTGCTCAGCGTCGACAGCACCATGATGCCGCTGCTTGTTGCAAGGTATGCGGCTGGCAAAGGGGCTCGGGGTGGTTTTAATTGGAACAGAACACCGGTTGAGAGGGTCCCTAATTTGAATCAGGCCAAAATGGGCTCGTGAAAGTCAAGGTCCAAGGGTTGCTTGAGCAACAGTTGCAAGGTTGATGATTTGATTTTTGTTTGGGCTCCCGATCACGGAATTTAGGTGGCATTTTGGGTGGAAGCATCCGCTATGTTTGTGGGACCATTGCCCAGTTCCCCCCTTTGCGTAAACATTTTTTGCGGGTGCCGGGTAAGCTGTTTGGCATGCGTTTTTAGGGGCTTCCACACGTTTCTGGGGCCTTGCCCAGAAATCGACCACCCCGAGGCCGGTGATTTGCAAGCCCCTGCTCCTCGGGGTGGACATTGTGGCACGGAGCTTAGTCGTCGAGCAGACGACTTGCTGGAGAAAGACCGCTCTCGGATTTTCGGAGGAGCCTAACCTCTGGAGAAAGAAAAAGGAAGTCCCCTAAAATAGAATCAAAGACCCTATATAGGTTTCGCCTTTGATATCGTTTTTGCGGTGGGTATCCCAGTTGCCCAGTGAGCTGCTTCCTTTTTGCCCTGCTTTTGGAGGTGTCCAGACAAGGGGGGCTTTGTCTGCTCCCTCCGCTGCGAGGATATCAGCCTTTTGGTTGGTTGGAACCGGTAAACAACAAGAATCCGACCTTCCCAAAAAAGGGGGTCCACGATTTTGTGTGCAGGGACTCCATGGGTTTAGTACAGGGTACTATTTCTTGGTTTAGTAAGGCTTCTAGCAAGACCTTTGTGCTCGTCTTGGTATAACCCAAAGCCCATGGGTTTTGAGTGGTGATTGAATAAGTTGATGTTCAAAACAAGCGAGGTTTGTTCGGCCCAGTCAGGTCCGGGTCTGGGGGTGCCAGGAACAGGTTTAGCCTCAGGAATCGCACTGTCTCACGTGCCCGACAAAAATAGTTTGACCTTTGGTTGTCCGAATGGTGTAGTCCTTTTGGTCCTGAAAAAAATGTATCTTGCTTTTATCACGGACGTGGGCCCCTTGAGGTTCTCAATCTCAAAAAGACTCCCGATGGATTTGCGAAACCAACCACTTTCGACAATTACCACTGTGGACAATGACCTTGCTTTGCATGTCGTAATATATAATCATATTTTGCTTGGTTGCTTTGTATGTTTGCATTGCAGGTATTTGTATCAACGTATAACACAAGCTTGTGCTGACAATGCCGGGGGCAAGTGCAATAACCCAGAGGGTCCAAGTACCTCCTGAGGATGGCTTTTGGGGGTAAAAAGGGGTCCTTTGGTACCTCCTTGGAAGGTACCAAGGGACCCTCTGGGTAAGGACCTCGTTGTTGTCCTAAATAAATAAATATATATATATATATATACCTATATATATATATATTTATATTTATGTTGTGTTCTTCTTTTCTTTTTCCCGGAGCTGCGCGCTTTAGGTCCACTCGGCCACAAAGTTCTTCTCGGGCCATGCGGATTGCACCGGCGGCCTGGTGTGCGTGCGAGACGCGGAGGCGCTTGGTTTTGTCGATGGGCGCCGAATGCGTCGAAAACGAACCCGACACTTTTCAACTCGAAAAGCCGGAAAGCAGGCCCATGGAGGTCAAATGACACTCTTAAAAGGAAAAAAACAAAAAAACAGGCCCAAATGGACGTGAAAGGGTTTAAGTGACCTCCGGTAGGGGCCATTTTGGGGGGCCATTTGACTGCCAGTCAGTCCTGAGGTTGCTCAAGCAAGTGGTTAAATTTGCTCAAACATGTTTTAGGGGTTGCCCAACCCTCATTTATCCCCCTTTTTCGTCCACCGAATTTGCAAAAGACCTCTGGCTCAAAGCAAGAAGTTGCGAATCAGATGTTTGGCCATGCCAAGTTTGTGTCCAAAGGTAGGGCAAGACCTGCGGAGACCCGTTTCCAAGTTTTCAAGGAGCGTTGGGAGTAGGGAGACCAAGCAAGTTTTCTCCTGAGGGATCTGGATAGAGATCTGGGGCTTCTGCTTGCCGTCCTTGTAACTTCCCAGTCACAGCTTTGGCATTGAGTGTTACTGTGCTACGGGTGTGGGTCAACAGGACGCCCCTTCCAGTTTTGACTTGGGTGTGTCTCTCTAAATCGGAGAAGCCTCAAAATGGTGTTGTCTTTCTTTTGGGAACTCCCTTTTGGTTGTTGTCGTTGAAAGGGAAACCAGCAAAGAAACCATGTTTTGTCTTTTTGTTGCTTTCTTTTGGGGGGGGGAGGGGGCACAATAAAGAAAGACATGGTTTCTTCTTGAAGTCCCTTTTTGAACCACCTGCAAAGGGGTATTCTACACCCCATCTCATCCCCACCTCATCGAAAGGCGGATCGGTATGTGTCATGGGGTGCATGAAAGTGGCATCCCCAAAATCGAGAGTTGTCCCACTCCCACGTACATTTGTCGGTTCCCCTCATTTGGTTGTTCAAGTAAGTCCTTCTGACCCTGACATGTTGGCCCTCAACATGTAACCACTTTGAAACGATACTTGTTTTAACAAGACTGGGTCTCTTTTAAATTGATCTTATGTCATTGGGTCTGCTGAATATGATGAAGCAGATTCTGAGCATATTATGTTTTGGAGAACCCCAGATATGCGGCAATGAAAGGAAACACCTAAAGTCACTAGTTATAAGATGTTATAAGGTCTTATTACCCATCATGTTCACCCATGTTCTTCAGAAACCAAGGCAGGCAAGAGGGGACAGGGTTCTTAACTTGAATTGGACACACGCGTAGCAATCAGACTCAAAGACTCCAGGTTTACTCCATGCCAAACTGGTCCCAGAACACCTGAGCAAACGGACCTCGGGGCGGGGGGGGGGGGGCAGTGGAATTTGGCGGTCGACTTTGCGACCTTGCCAGTTGGCGCACCGGGTGGCCTTCCTCCAAAATGCCGAGGGTACTGCGCTGGCGCCCTTCGAGCCTTTCGGCGAAAGCCGTGAACGCCGTGAGGCTTTTTTTTAGCAAATCAATGGAAGGTCCTCCGGTTCTTGGGGTTCCATGAGGGGGTCCATCTGAATTTGTTTTGTATATTTTTAGGCGGGGGGTTGCCTAAAGGTTTAGGCGGGGGCGGGGGGGCGGATATGAGGAGTGGGTATGGTCGTCTCTCGGAAGATGAGGATTTGCAAAGTTTCCGGTCGACTCAAACAATCCTCAAGAAGCGAATGTTCCAATTTCTATAGGTAGTTTGAGGTTTCGAGGAAACTGGCCCTGAAGAGAGTTTGTAGGAGTCATACCCTATCAATTCAGCAGTTTGAGTAGTCCTGTCGTTTTTGGGGTTTGGGATCCCTTTGAAGCTCTGCAAGAACAGGGACCTCAAAACAATGACCAAGCCACTGTGGGGTAGAACATCGCTATTGGATCCTTTGGTTTGCCTGGAAAGCCACGGAAGTCACCCGAACTGGCTTCGGCTGTGCTCACCGGATGCCCCAGCGGCCCCCAAGATATTGAAAGGGTGGCATTAGGGTGTGGCTCAAACAAGGGGCCCAACATTGCCCTGGCACAAGGAAAGGTAGACTCAAACCTGCAGTCCCCTGGCTCTAAACACATCGAGCCAACCCCGTAGGGTCAGACCAGACAAACAAGCGTACTGTGGATGGTTGCGAAATCCATTTCGCACCATCTAAGAAAACCCTGGAATTACGATTCCGCTGTAAGTGCCCATAAACAATGGTTTCCCATGAAGTGGTGCAGGGATTTGTCCATCCACAGTATTCAATTTGAGCCCAATTCCATTTATAGAGTCAAACCATACTACAAAAAAGATCAAAAAAGCATCAACTGGATGATTTCCACTGCTCAACGCTTTCATGTTGTTTTGGCCAAGCTCGGGTCGGTAACTTGGAGATTTCTCGGGCGTGCTCTCAGGAAGCCGGCTCGAGTTTCTTCGATGTGCTGTTTTCCCACGATGTGAACAGATGTCTCGTGGAGAAACTCTCGGAACCCGACCCCTTGGTTTCCTCTTAGGTGCTTCCTGTTCTTGCGCGGCATCAAGACCATGTACTTGAGAGTCACGCGCGCTCAGGACCTGAGTGCGTCCAGTCGCGGTTGCGGAGAACAAACAAAAGGAGGGGGGTAGGCCTTGCGCCTGGTACCGAGGAAGCCTAGGGACGAAGGCATGCTCCATCTTGGATTGTGGCAGTGCCAAAGCGCTTAGGGCTTCGGGAAGGGACACCAGGGGACTCGTTCAATATCGACCTTCGCAGCAAGTGGTGGGTTATGAACCGGTCGGGTCAAACAGAAACCAGCAGTGCTACCCGCCTGTTGGGGGAATCCCAGCAGATAAAACAAGCCCATGGTACTTGTATCCTTCATGGAATGGTTATATTAGGTTCGGGCAACATATCGGTATAAAAAGTGCTTCATGTGGGCGGGACATGGGGAACTTATCAAGTTTCCCACAAACTGCTGGCGACAAGCTGATTGTCCCATTTGCTTCATGCGAAGCGCTTATTTGACCGTGCCTCAAAAGCTGGCTCTGCACCGATGCGCACCTTGAAGTTTCACACGGATTTCGCCACAGGAGAGCAGGCACAAGGGTCGCATGTTTGTCGTCAGATGCGGGTGCTTCTCTCCGATGTCAGTTCCATGCTCTCGGATTGTCAGGTGAACCTCTCCTGGTAAAAAAATCAATACACATGCAGTGTTTTTTTCAGTTTATTGTTATTTCTTCTTCTTTTTTTTGGGGGGGGGGGGCAAAAGGGGAACCATTTCAATGGAAAAGCAACAAGCCAGTGCAACCGTAGCATGTCCTGTTTTCGAGTTCCAACATGCATCATTGCCGCGGTTCGAAGATACAGCGCCTTTGATTGCTTCACTTTCGAGATGGCGTTTGTGGTCGCAATGAGGCAGCAGAACCCATTGGATTCTACATGGTACAGTGCGTGGCTAACCAAGAAGCACACAGGCGTCAAAATAAAAGACTTCAAACAGCTCTTGTCGACAAGAGCTGGTGAGATCCCGGACGGGTCACGAGAATGGGGACCCGGCCCACTCTTGGACCTTGTTTATACAACATGGTTGCTTCTGGGCTGTCCCCAGATCCCTGTTAAACGTTTAACCTTTCGTGGGTTAAACTCCCTAAGGAGCTGGATGGCTGAGAGCCAAGTCTGGTTTCCCTTTTTTGAGGGGGACCGTGGTCTGGTTCAGACCGCAATCTTCCGGTCTCAGACCACGCTGGAAGGAGGAAATCCAATTGCACTCGTCCTTCCAAGCCGCCTTCGCGCAAATCACCTGCTATGCGCATCAAACACTCGTCAATTTCTCTGGGGAATTGCACCCAAGGATCAAACACTCACACCCCACTTCTTAGCTGCACCGCACCTATGAACCAACTTTTGGCACCGTGATTCTTAGCGGGCTTTGCTTTGCAACAACAGAAGATCAGAAAGAAGGCGGGTTGAGGAGTTGAGCTTCACATTTTGTTCATAAATGGGTTTGACTTGAAACAGGGTGTCCCTAAACCATGTTTTTGTCCTTTAGCTTTCCCTCTAAAACGACCCACGAGGGACCTCAGAACAAGCACCCATGGGGCCCGTGTATGGTTGGGGGTGCGAGAGTCCTCGCCTCCAGGAGAACGCTGAGCAGATCGCCAGATTCCTGTCGAAGTGCGGACGCTCAGAGCGTCAGACATCAATCCAAGGATTTGTGAGAATTCCCATCCGCTTAAAAGGGTTTGGTCTCTAAATACCGCAAGGTGTGGAATTCAGTGGGTTCCCTTGGTTTCCTTTGAGCTGACTCCAGAAAGCATGCCTATTAAACAAAAGACGGTCACTGGCTTGTACACATGTACATACACATTCTCTCATTACTGTCTCTGTGCAATCACCACCAGATGACATGCGAATAGCAAGAAGGCTGTGAATGTGCAAGGCCGGTCCCAACCATTGTTGAATTGAGCAACACTCGCACCAAAATTTAGACGCTTCTTTCGCAACTCAGTGTAAGTGGAGTTTGGGGAGCCTCACTTTCTCAGTTTCTGAACTTTAAACCTTTTGGTGAAGACCACTTTGGTGGGAAACCAAAAGTCTGACATTGTCTTCAGAGGCTTTCCGCCGGAAGAATTGCCTAGGCCTAGGCGTACCTCTTACTTTTGATCGTGGCCGTGCTTGTTGAAGCCGTGGGGGGGTGCCTAAAAAAAGAACATTCCCACATCTCCCCTTGACTTGTAAGAATGTTTGTGGAATATTTGTTTGAAAATGGGGCGGTGGATGTTAAAAATGGTTGATTTGACTTGTTTTGTCCGCACATGGCCCGGTTTGAAATGATTCCGGGAACCCAACTACGGTCAGAATGATTTATGCCCATGTGGTGGACCAACGTTTCAGCACTTCCCCGTTTTAACCAGGAAGGATTCAGAGATATTCGATTTTGGCACAGGATTTTGGCGGCGGAATTACTATTCTTCACTGTCTGACCGGTACCCATTCGAACATCCAGTTTTCTCAAACGGGGCAGGCAGAGCAAATAATACAAAGACGGTGTGACAGTGGGTAGGTTCCCCTGTGTTAAGCTTGGCAAGTATGTATGACTAAATAGCCTTCATGTATCACTGTGAACTACTGCCATCGGGGAATGTGGCAAACAATTCTCCGGGGTGGTTGGTCCTTTGGACTTGGCCCATTTGGTGAGTTTCAGCTTGCGACCATGATGCAGCTGGTATGTTTCAGGCAGCAGATACATCAAGACCCGCTCTAGGGAAGTACAACATGCTGGTCCAGTGATGCCCTTGTTTCCTTTTGCTGCCTCTGGTTTCCCCACCAAAAAGATGTAATATTAACCCCGTTTTAGTAAGCCCCTGGTTGATTAATGGGGGGGTGTCCCCTTTTAGTGGGGATTCAGACCACTTTTGGAGGGAACACCCCCCTAATGGGACGGGTTCTACTTAGATCTGGGTCAACATTACCGGAGACGCGCCTCAGAGCCATTCGGCCCCGAGGCAAGCCCGGGTCACCCAGGTCTTCTACCCCGGCGCTGGGGGCTGCAGCAACGAAGCGCTGAGGACATTTTTCGTCGTGCGCGTTTCGTCGTGCGCGCGCCGCTCGCGCAGGGGGGGGGGGTCTGACGGGCGGTTCGGTGGGGCTGGGTTGGCTTTTGGTTGGCTGCCGTTTTGAGAACGCCGAGGGGTGCCCTGGTTCCTTCTAAGCTTAGAGGTGCCAAATCGCCCGTTTTAAGTTTAACCCCTATATAAGCCAGGGCTCAAAGGTACCAAGGGACCCTCTGGGTTTGATGTGGCAAAGCTTCAGGTTTAGCCATTACAGCCTGGCTGACCATTGAGCGCCACCTTCCCATTTCTCACCTATGCCTTTGGGTCCGCTGTTGACCTGTGAACACCTTTTTTGATTGAAGTTGGCACGCAAAATGTCTCAGAGGGAGCAAGAGCTGTAGTAGTGCTGTAGCAGTGGCTGTAGTAGTACTGCTTCTAGTACTTGTAATGCTTGTAGTAGTACTTGTAGTGCTGCTTCTAGTGCTTGTACTACTTTTAGTACTGCTTGTAGTAAATGTAGCACTGCTTCTAGTACTTGTTCTTCCTAGGGGTCGCTTTGGGTGTTTATTAATGTGAACCCTTTTACTAATGCGAGTTTGGGGAGCTTGTGTGGGGTACCTCACGCTGGACTTTTGGGGCAGCACTTTTGTAAAGAGATTTCATTTAAAAGCCACACTTCCCAGGACATGTATGCTTTTTGGAGATCTGAGGTCCGCCGGGGAAGCTCTGAAGGTTCCAGTTATATAATTACCTTGCCTGGTGCGCTGCGCACTTGTTGGATGTGTCTCCGTGCCATCAACTTCTGGACGCTACCTGCTTGCTTTTGAATATTTTTTGACTGGTTTGGCCCCCCGAAGAAACAACTTGTTTGGCTTGCCCCCGCGTTTCGGGAAATTGTATTAATGTGTTTTTTTTGGTGGTTTATTCATGTTGTGCTTTGGAGGGTCGACTTGGAGGGGCGGTGTTGTATGTTTGCAATTAACTTTGAATTTGCCCCTTCCTAATTTAGTATTGGGTGAAAAAGCGGGTCCGGTGGCCGAGAATTGTATTAATACGGGCCCAATTATAAAGCTTGGGTTGACATTCGGAAGGCCCCAATCTGTGTTTATAGATTGATGCCTGTCTAAGTCTGTGACTAGGGCGTATGAATGTCGAGGATTTAGGAGTTGTGTGTTTCATGTTGTTTCTGCAGCTGTTCGCATTCAGAAAGGTTTTGCTAACTGGCCACGAACCCAGCCCTTACACTATGATTTCTTCTTGTTTGTGAATTTTCCGCGATTGTGATAGCAGAACACCTCCGCCCTGAAGCAAATAATTGGAGATTGGAAATGCCTTCCTGGGCAATTCTCGCAACCCGGCTCTGAGGGGTTGAGCATGTGTGTTTGTGTGTTGGTCTGGGGTATTTCCTCCAACATGAAAGGGTTCCTTGCTTTTTGGGAAGCCACTTTAGACCAACCCCCTAGATTCTGCATATATCCAGCGGTTCCACTTGCTATCCCCCCCCATCACTACCAAACTTAGCCCCAAAGAAGAGATGTCAAGACATCGCACCAGGCGTCACCTTTGGAACTTCAACGGTCCAAGCAGGGCATCGAAAGGCGTCCACCAAGCTCAAGCGCCAGCCCGTGCGAGCGCGCGAGGATACACAACTCCCAGAGCTCCGGGCCGGGCTGTGTGATCAGCTTCACCACAGGCGACCCGCGGGAAATGCGCCCGTTGAGGTTGGGCCGAAGGCCTCTTTGTCGGTTCCGCATAAGGTTTTAAAGGGCCCCAAAGTTTGATTCCCACATTGGGGTGTGTCCCTGGTTTTGGGGTATGTTTGGTGGGCCTTTAGGTTCCTCATCATGCGATCGGTGCGAGAGACGGGAATGAGAAGTGGAATGACCCCGATTTAAACCATCGAACTGGTGGTTTCCTTTAAAGGGGATCCCCAGGCTCATTTCCTCATTCCCTGCTGAGCACCAGCAAGTCATAAAGGGCCCCAAAGTTTATTCCCACAGTGGCGTGTGTCCCTGTTTCTGGGTATGTTTGGTGGAATCGAAAGGGAAGCCAACAAGCTACGAGGAAACCAAACGTACGTTGGAGGGTTGCAGTTATTTGCAATTCAAGGACTCACCAGCATTGGCCATCAGTGGTTCGACAGAATTTGCCTGGCAATACCTGTTGCATTTGGACGTGGCAGACCATAGTAATACCTTTCTAAAGACCTTGATTTGGGTAGGTTCTTCAGGGAACCTTCGCTTTTGTGGGTTCGGAAGCTTATGATTCTAGTTTCAACAAGGGCTGGGGCAATCTACAGCAAGGGGCAGATGGGTTTCTTTCGCTTGCTTAAGGTGACGTGTATCCCCGTGCCAGCTTGAAATACCCTGACTTCGGGAAGTGGCGCAAGCACATGGACGGTTCTGGCAGAAATGCGACCAGTACTCATCCGCATGCCCAGTCGTCTCAAAGGTGCAGGCAGACTGGGGATTATAACAGGGCTTCTTGTGTGCGTAAATTCCATGTCCCAGGATAAAAGGGATATGGCACTTTGCAATCATCGTGCGGTTATACACGTCGTGTTCAATATATTTGGGTCTAGGAACTCTCCTGGTAAGGTTTAGTTACATGTACCATACCCATTGGGAGTTTTTCTGGGGGAATATGGGACCAGAGGGTTTAGAAGTGGGGTCCGCGCTCGCAATTCGGGTGAGCGGGTTCTACTCTACTGGTTTTGCCTTGCCAGGGGGATTCCAATGGAACGTGACCGAAAGTTAAGGAACCTGAGAACTCACATTGGTTGGCACTCAAATGCTTTGCCAGCCCGGATCACAGTTGTGTCCAGAAACCGAAAGGGAAGCAATTATTTCGAAAAGGATTTGCCGTGGATGGGCAAAATCCATCACCAATCAAAAAGGCTAGCGTGACAGGAAGTTTGACCCAACAGCATGAGCCTCAATGGTGTGTCCAATGGCCTAGTGGTTGCGCGCTTCACTCTTCTTCCACGTCTTAGTCCTTATCAAAGTGATTGTCCTTTGTCGAGGATGTGTTTAAACTGGAGATGTGAGACTCCTTGTTGATCACAAGGTATCCTGCAGGGCAAGGCATGAGTGTCACTGCCGTCCATGCTTTGCGCCAAAAAGGGTTCTAACCTCAAGAAAGTGCCAGGCTTGACTCACCCTTTATCTCCTTTTCAATCAGCTAAAGCAGGGGCAGAAGCAAATGCAGGGGCAGAAATTCGGGGCTCCCCTTGTTCATCTTCATGTTTGTTACGAACTTGTTTTTAGGTTTGCTTTTTTTCGTCTTGCCATACCACAGACTACCGGAAAGCCACTCGGGTCTCTTTTACTGGCACCGTTTTTGATTACAAGCGCAACCCCTAAGGAGAAACCAACAGGACACCAGAAAACACCTCGGTCTCCTGAAGGGCAACCTGAACGGGGGAGGAAAAACATGAATATAAAAAAAGAAGGAGCCTTTCGGGAGGGTCCCAAGCCCCGCCCCGATTTCCCCCGATTTCCCCCGGTTCCGCCGGTTCCGCCGTCCGTCCTTCGGCTTCTCGGGGGCTCGGACGGCTCGAGGCTCGGTGGACTTCTCCCGGCGGCTCCTGGACGCCAGCCGACTCTTCAAGACCACCGTCTCCTTCGGCCGCCCGGTCCGATCTCGAGTCCGAGACTCCGAGACGGGGGGAGCGGGAGACCACCCGGTGGAAAGCTAGCCGGTGTAGGTACCCGGCTAGGCGTTTTTTTCAGGGCCCTTTGACCGTTTCTTGTTTGGGGGAGGGAGGGTGCCCCTACTAAAATAGACAAAAAAGAACAAAGTTGGCACCCTTATTCTAACCTCTTTACTGGAGGACCTAGCAGGGGAACCTACTTACCCGGTCTGACACGTGCCTTTTGAGGAGGGGCTTAAACGGTTACAAGGGGGGCATTTGGGTACCTCCTTAGGTACCAAGGGAACCGTAGTTTTAGATTTCCGTGTCTTGTTAGCTTTTTGTCATTTTACAGACATCAAAGGGACTATGGTGCCATCTACTTTAAGGCGAGTAGAATCCAGCATTTTTGGGGCCGGTTGACTTGGTGTCAGCCCCAAGAGCTCCAAAGGCTTGTTTGGGCTTCTGTGCCCGCGGAAGATCCGCGAACCAGACGTCTGACTTCTCCCAATGAACGTGTGTCCGTTGCATGGAAATCACATGGAGGTTGAAACATAGGATGACCACGTGGAAAAACCTTTAAAAATATTATATGTCCCACATCGGAAAAGTTACCCATGGTAATTTGGGAGCCAGGAGTATTGATCAACACCCACATACACTCGCAATTTGCTTTCTCTCACGAGATGGAAAGGCCGCTTACAAATTATACACTTTGCGTTGATCGATCCAGCGGGTGAACCCCATGACAGCTGCGCTACAAGCAGATGGGCTTTACGTGATGCTTGAACAGTTGCGATTCAAGCATGCTTGGGTCTGTCGCAGGGAGGCGTTGATCGTCCCTGCTATCGTCCATGATAGGGACTTTTTCTGACAGACTCCGCGAACGTTCTTGTTAGGGGAACATGGCTATCCCTCAGAATGAGATTGGGCAAAACACATGGCAGTTTCCCTTGTTCCCTGGGTGTTGGGTACTTTGGCTTTCATCGAAACCAGCTATTCGGAGTCTTCATGCCACTTTAACCATGAGGTCATCTAGTGTCTCTTTTTGCGAGGTACCTTCTTTATTTTTCCGGTGGTTTTGAAGAGAAACCAAAAGGACACCCACTCCCCTATTTTAAGTCGATGGCCTTGGAGTCTGCTTTTTGTGCCGTCCTGGCACTCGCCCGATTGGATCCCCCACGCCCAAGGAAGCGTCAACAGCCGGCGTCTGAGAGGGGGGGGATGTCTTGAGGCTTCGGGAAACCACGGGCTCAGTTGGGTGGCGTTCTTGTTGATGGTTCCCTTTTTCATGTTGGTTTTGCAGGGAAACCACACGGAAGTCCACATTTGTGTGGGGTCCCCTATTTTGAAACATACCCAGTTGCATAGGTAGACTTGTTGGGTCAGTGGATGAAAGGTAGAGGGGTGTCAACTGCAAAAAAAAATCAGGAGATATCCCGAGCAAAGGGGGACCCATGATCGACTCAAGTGCTTCGACCATCGGCTTTTTGTTGGGATTTGAATCCCCAGCCCGCAAGGAATGCATGCAAGGGAGCCTGGCCCCATTCGGTGGGCTTCATCGGGTCCCAAGTGTTTCCTGGGATGTGCCCTTCTGTGACATGTTTGTTGCGGGAGCTACCACCTGTGAGGCCTCATTCAAGTGACTTTCCTTTGCGGTGTGTAGCACTTGTAGCACTTGCCTCGCGCGCGGCGACCTCAAGGTCGACAAGATCCAGATTGCAGTTGAATCGATTTGAGGGCTGAGCAGAATCCTGGTTGAACAGTCAACATCAATCAACGTCTGGGTAGATGACTTCGGTGCCAAACAGACAGAAAATGGGGTGGCAAGATTCACTCCGGGGGGAAATCCCCTCTGCTTAAAGGCGTCCGGTGTTCCGGGTCCTTGCGGATCGACGGTTAGCCAGCCGACTGGAAAATCAAGCCTCCCACTCTTTCGGGGCAACTGCCAGAGCTCTTTTGAGAGGCGCCCCTCTCTTTCCGGCCCAAATTTCAGAGAACCAGAAAAGGCCTAAACTGTAAGTTACCAAAGCTATGGGGGGTGTCTTTTTTGGAGGGTAACAGGGACATCCGCCAATTTTGTTGCGGGTCCCCTTAACAAGCGGCAAACCTGTCCGCTCGAGTCTTGCGCAGCGCGCGCGCGCAGCGTTACGAGGTCTTGGGGAGATGCCCTGCACCATGAGCCACGCCTCCATCCCCGCGGAGCAGCGCACCCTGCCCCAGGCCGGCAGATCCGCGGCCTTGTGCAGGATGCAAGGTTGCAAGTGTGAACTGCTTCTGTTTCGGACTTTCTCAATATTGGTCAACCCCCGTGAAAGAGTCAAGCCGGCGATGCCTTGTCTGAATCTCCCATCCCGCCTGTTTTGTTGAATACCAACCTTCAAAGACATTGGGATGTTTCACTTGGCCAAATCGAATAGGGGCATTCAAGCTTGCAAACGTGTATTTGAGTTATGTGGTTGCGTCAAACTGGGGATTTGGTGTTTCACTCAATTCTGAAAACCGGAAAATTGAAAGATCAGGTTCCATTACAAGGGGTCCAGCCTCAGGGCTGATGTCATCTCTGGGGGTGGGACACTTTGGAGTTCAACCGCCAGGATATGGACCGCAGGGTTTAGTTGTTGTTGGCTCTAATGAACCAGGGTTCCATCTTGGGCACCGAGAATTGACCCGCAGCTACATTGCCAAGGTGGAACTCCCTTCGCTGGCAAGCACAAGTGTCACCCTGTGATCAGGGGAATGTCAGGGGTCACAAACGGCAGAAACGGCAATGCGAGAGCACGGCTTGTTTGATCTATCGCAGTGGACGAGCATCTTACCGGGCTCTTGTAGTTTATGCGATGTTGTTGTTTGCTAAGCAAGTGTTTGCATCAAGGCACTCTGTTTTAGGGACCCCCGTCACTTCTTTGTTGTAGGCTAAGCAGCCCATGTGTTTTTTCTTTTAACCGGAAACCAGAAGGGGATGAATCCCCCCTTGTTCAGGTATCCCTTAATTGGTGGTTTGGATTGGTGGTTTGGGATTTGAACCCCTTCTTGTAGAATGGGAAACCCCTCCGCACCATCAAACCACAGGGCTCCAAACCATCAATTGAAGGGAAGCTGCTATGCAGCACTTGGACCCGGCCCCCAAACACTAACAGTCACCACATGTTGGAAGACGATTTTGCATTTTGGTGGTTGATCTAAATGTCCATCATCCACTGTTGGTGGGGGCAGGGTCCAATGTAGCACTCAGTTCATTGCCACATAAAATGGTACTGACTTTGAGCTCAGCTTCCGGGTTGGAAGCCGCAGGATCTGGTCCGGCTATCGGTGGGCATTGAAGATTTGAGCCGCCCTCAGCTGCGGCTCTCGGTGTTTTTGTCGGGGAGCCTGTTTTTTCTTCTTCGGGCTGTTCCAAGGATCAAAACACGGAGTGGCCAAAATGTGTGTTCTGTTTATTTGTTTGTCCTATAGTGATTCTCTGTACCAGGGACCACTGTTCTGCCCTACGATCAGATCTGGTCTTTGGGTCTACGATCGGGTCTTGGGTCTTTGTAACAACCTTCTTGATGCGCAAGTTCCTTTCAAAAGGTGTCATGAAATGCAATCCCCCGAAAAAAAAAAAAAAAAAAAAAAAAAAAAAAAAAAAAAAAAAAAAAAAAAAAAAAAAAAAAAAAAAACGGGAACCAAGGGGTATGTATATATATATATATATGTCTAAGTATACAATCGAACCGGCTCGCACGGGTAAAACGAGCCCATGATGTAGGATTTCTTGTACATGTTGCAGAGAAACCACTCAGGGAGCCGCACGAGCCCCTGCCTTATTTCAAGCCTCCCCGTGAGAAGCTTGCTGGGTGCTGAATGGCTCACTATTCCAGAAGGAAACCAACCGGGGATGGTGATTTTCCGATACTAGACCCCTGCTTATCATTGAGCTTGGCTTCCTTACGGTCCGGAGTAGTTAATGTTAATGGCCCCCCTGCCCATTGTTGAAGCGCCTTTTTTACGTGAACAAGCACGATAAATCCCATGTTGAAGTATGTATGGGCGTTTCCAGATCTATTGCGCCTTGTTGGCATGTTTTCAGAAATAACCGAACCTCGGGTCAGGCGTCGTGCGCTTTCCCTTGCACCTCCAACAGTTCCTATGATGAGGGCCTCTCAATCCAAAATTTCTATTGACTTTTACATGGGCCATTGTTAGGCAATCCTGCAAGGTCCCAACTCCATTGGGACTCTTCGTGCCAAGCCCCCAAACAGTCCCAAAATAGGGGCTTATTCAGGAAGCCCACTGGCACAAACAGTTTTTCGATTGGTCCTCTAGTTTGGGAAATCAAATGTTTAGGCCCTTGATCGCCCTTTTGCTGAAATCAAACTTGCAGGTTTGGGCTGTTGGAATTATCCTCTCTCACGCCGACAAACTACAAAAGCAATGGCCCATAACAATGGCCCATGTAAAATTATTTAGATTGCCGAAGGTCCAAATCAGGGTCTAGAGTACCCGCTTGGTGGGTTTTCCCGGGGGTCTTGACAGGACAAGTGGAATTCCATATTAACACACACACACACCCACTGATGGCAACTCAGGCGATCCCTTTTAGCATGGACACCCACCCATCTTAGGGTTCCGAAGGGCATGATTTTGGGTCCCAACTTCAATGGCCTTTCTTTGGCCGTGCTGGGACAAAAATATATGAGCGGGCCCCCCTTGTTGCGAAGAATCCATATCTTTTGAAAGGTCGTTGTTCCCGGAAAGCATTGTGGGGATGATTTTTTTTCAGAGGCGATATCAAGTTATGAGTTCATGTTTTTTTGCGGGAACTTCGGGGACATCGCGTTTTTTCGGACTCGAAGCCATTTGTTGGGGTCCTTGTTTTGCGGACCCCTTGGGTTTGAGACAGCCTGTTGTGGGAGCAAAAGCCGCGCCCCAAGACGCGCCCCAGTGTTTCCTGGCTTTGTCAATCCCTGATTACTAAACCCAGTTAATTAGAGGGCCCCTTTCTAGCTGGGATTCCAGTCTTCCACAGCTCTTGACTATATAATACTTGGTTGGGAAATGAACCCCCCCAATCAATCAGAGGGGCCCCTTTTTATTTGGGATTCCAGTCTTCCAGAAAAAAAGAACCACCTGACGACTGCCCTATTTCTTGGGATTCCTGTCCTCAGGAAGATTCAACCAGACCCCACTTGGGCCACGAATTTCAGGGCTCAACGCCTCAAGCCATCGGAACCCTCCCCCGCCTCGCGAGGGGTGACCTGCTGCAAGACCTGCAGCGCGCCTTCGACTTCGCCGGATCCATGCGGCAGATCACCGGCAACGACGGGCGCGAATCCGAACTCGACGAATTCGATCGAAGTCATTCGTCGAAGTCGGAAGCGGCGGAAGGGGAGAAAGGGGAGAGGAACCCAAAAAGTTACATGGGCTGGTCAAAAATGGGTACCCACAATTGAAGCCTGGTAAATGGAACCAAGGACTCAAATCTGCGGTCCATTTCCTGGTGGCTTGATTTTTACCCACACCCACATAAATGGGCGTGGCTCGCAAACATCAAGAGCCAGGGTGAAGTACGCAGCTTTTAGTCTTTGCTTTGTTTTTTGTTTGGTCCAATGCCATTTTCGGTAATTACCATGTGTTTGAGCCAAATTCTAACGCATGTTTCTCATATGTTTTTGGTTGGACCCCTTGGGTTGCTTGAATTTCATGTGTCAAGAGGATGCCAAAACCTGTTTGGAGAAACACCCGCGTGGCGTGGGTTGAACTCAGAGCTTCTTTTGGGTCCCAGCATAGGCTTTTCTCGTTTTTTTTTTTTTTTTGGGGGGGGGGGGTCTCTCTTTGTCTTAATAATATATATATATATACATATATATATATACATATATATATACATATATATATATATATATTGTTTTTTTCTTTTGGGAGGGGGGGGGGGACTCACACTGACGCGCATTTGGTTTTCCTCCCAAACCGACTTTGAGACGACTCCCTGGACTATGCATGTTGGGTTTGTCTCACAATCGGGGGATCCGTAGCATTGGAGGATTTTCCTGATTCGCTTTCAAGCCAAGCATGGGATCCCTTCAGCCATTTAGCCCGCCAAAAAGCCAGGGAGACCTAGCAAGAAAACCATCCAGATCGCTGTTTCCAATTAAAGGCGAGTTCTCTTGGTTGCCTACTATACAGGTAAATGGAACTAGGCGAGGGATGGCAGAAACTTGCAGGTTTGGTTTGGGTTGCCTTCTCGGATGCTTTTTTGGGAGTGGAATGGACCTGATGGGTTTTGTCGGGGGGTGGAACCAATAAATATCAATCAATCCGGAGGAACCATCGATCCATTCCCTGAGTTTCCTGCATGAATTCCTGGACCCTTGGAGAACACTCAACAACAAGAAAAAGCACGAAACCGCGCATTGGATTGGTAATATCCCCGTGTTTTAGGGAACATAACAACACGAAATCGCTCTGTGGATTGGTGATGTCCCGTTTTTGAGGATATTCTGAGTGGTCCGACCACTTCGATTCATGTTTTTGCCAGGTATGACAGCCGCTTCGAAGACTTGCCGGTTGTACCACGGCTTCGGGCCTCAGCGCGTACATGTATGGGAGCTTCCCAAAGTGGCGGGCCCTTTGTGGCTGAGATTTCAACTTGGGTGCATGTTGCCAAGGGATGTTAGGACTTTAGCTTTTTGCCAGCTGGGATTTCTAAACTTTTAGGGGAGCAGAAAGCAACCGAGTAAAGGGAATTCACAAGGATTGTAGAGGAGCTACTATGAGTGAGAAACACAAAAAAGCGCGTCTTGCTTTCGTAGTGCTTGGCACCCGTTTTTGGGGGGGGCTGTTGCAATTTCGGGCTTCGGGAGCCAGGCATGTTGGTGGTTCTCCCCATTCAGTAGTTGAGCATCTCCCTTTTCGAGGACCCTCTTGTGGAGTTCCGCGTCTATTGGAGCAGAGGTTTTTTTTTTTTTGCGGTGGTATACAAAGGGGCAAAAGGCGCCTAGCCGCTTTTTCACAGTCGGCTGGGGAGCTTCTCGCGTAGGCACCGCGTAGGCTCGACTTGACAGGTGGCCAGTAGGTGCGCGCGTACGAGTTTTAGCACGAAACGCACACTACGTAGGCACTTTGAGAGCAAAACTCCAACCGCGTAGGCTCGCGCTGGCGTCTTAAGGCTGACATGCACCTCGCGTAGGCCGTCCCGTATGGTATTTGCACATGGCGTAGGCGTCGGCGTTTGATACGTCATCAGCATTACCTTCCCAAAGCAAACTCTGCTCATTAAACACCATTCGGCTTGGATCCTAGGGAGCGACCGCACCTGTGCAGCTTCCTCGCTTATTGCAAAAGGACGGGAAGGGCGTACTGAAGGGACATCCATTGGATGCTGCCACCCAAAAACTCAGGTTGAACTCTTCACTTGAGGATTTTCTTCTGCGCAGCCACCAAGTTGGACCCATCCGCCTGAGGATGCCTCGGGAGGAGTCGGACACGCAGCCGCCAGGGCCCAGCTGATCTTGCAGGTCGCTGGCATGGTGTTCGCATGGAACCCATCACCTCAGTTGTCCAAAGCCGACCTTTTGACCTTTTGGTTTTCCTAGTTTGGTCTATTTTTAGTAAAGGTCCCAAAAGGCTAACCTTTTACTTCTGGGTTTTTTGGGCAACTGGGTCACACCATCCCTTTGAGAGGAAGCCAAGTTGTTCAGGATCCATCAGTCAGATTTAATGTTTTTGGACGGAGTGTATAGTGTCGTTGGTTTTGCTTTGTCATTGTTTGTTCCGATTGTTCTTTGTTTGTGTGTGTGCTTGTTGGTCCTGTTGTGTTCGTTTGTTTTGTGAGCGACACTGAACAAAACACACAATGCAGTGCTTGTAACTCATAATGCCACTGGCATGCCACTGGTTTCAAGTTGTCTCTCGAGCATCGGACTTTGAATTCAACCACCCCCCCCTATGAAACTAAACTGGTTGGTCGAGTATTCCGCGCGAGACAGTCAACATTAGACCTCCTGGAACCAAGACCCTGGTCCCTGATTCCCTATTAGACTGGTCCCCCAGCTAGGTGCCCGTTTTCCAACATTTTGGGGGGAGGGTTCCCCTACTAAAATAAGACCACAGAAAGAAAACTAGACCACGGTTGGCCCGAAAGCATAACATCGCAAGCGAGGTCGGCCCAACGCTGCAGGATGCGTTCTTTTTCCCTCCACGAAGCATTTGTGAAGCAAGCGCGAGACAGCACCAGGCAAGGTGCTCTGCGCAAACTGGTCGGTGCAAGTTGGTCTGCGCAAGTTGCTCTACGCAAGTTGCACTGTGCAAGTTGCTTTGCGCAAGTTGCTCCGCGCAAGTTGCTCCGGCAAGTTGGTTCCTGCAAGTGGCTCCCTGCAAGTTGCTCTGTGCAAATTGCGCTCCCTGCAAGTTGCTCTGTGCAAGCTGCTCTGCGCAAGTTGCTCTGCGCAAGTTCCTCTGCGCAAGTTGCTCTGCGCAAGTTGCTCTAGGCAAGGCGCTCTGCGCAAACTGGTCGGTGCAAATTGGTCTGCGCAAGTTGCTCTGTGCAACTTGCTCTGCTGCGCAAGTTGCTTTAATATGCAAGTTGCATCTTGCGACGCCCGCCCGCGGACCAGGGAGGAATCGAACCCGCGACCCGCCGGTTCCGGGAGCAGGCGCGCGAATTACGAGACAACTCCCGAGGACCAGTTCGAACGAGTTTTTGCACCTCAGAGGGTTGCGCGGGCACCGCAGAAATCGCAAAACACCATGGGTTTTTGCACCTCGACCACGCCGATCCCCGCAGAGGGTCGCGCGAGCACCGCAGAAATCGCAAAAAACCATGGGCTTTTTGCACCTCGACCACGCCGATCCCCGCAGAGGGTCGCGCGAGCACCGCAAAAAAACCATGGGTTTTTGCACCTCGACCACGCCGATCCCCGCAGAGGGCCGCGCGGGAACTTTAGAAATCGCAAAAAACCATGGGTTTTTGCACCTCGACCACGCCGATCCCCGCAGAGGGTCGCGCGAGCTTTAGAAATCGCAAAAAACCATGGGTTTTTGCACCTCGACCACGCCGATCCCCGCAGAGGGTCGCGCGAACTTTAGAAATCGCAAAAAACCATGGGTTTTTGCACCTCGACCACGCCGATCCCCGCAGAGGGTCGATTTTCGTGTAGTGTCGTCGGCACTACCCCGCCGCCCTAAGAAGAGATTTTAACTCCTCGCAAGTCAATTGCACTTGACTCCTTGCACTTGCAACTTGCACTTGACTCCTTGCACTTGCACTTGCTTGCACCAACTCCATGACTCCTTGCAACTTTGCAATGACTCCTTGCAATGACTCCTTGCAATGACTCCTTGCAATGACTCCTTGCAATGACTCCTTGCAATGACTCCTTGCATGACTCCTTGCAATGACTCCTTGCAATGACTCCTTGCAATGACTCCTTGCAATGACTCCTTGCAATGACTCCTTGCAATGACTCCTTGCAATGACTCCTTGCAACTCCTTGCAATGACTTGCTCCAATGACTCCTTGCAATGACTCCTTGCAATGACTCCTTGCAATGACTCCTTGCAATGACTCCTTGCAATGACTCCTTGCAATGACTCCTTGCAATGACTCCTTGCAATGACTCCTTGCAATGACTCCTTGCAACTCCTTGCAATGACTCCTTGCAATGACTCCTTGCAACTGACTCCTTGCAATGACTCCTTGCAATGACTCCTTGCAATGACTCCTTGCAATGACTCCTTGCAATGACTCCTTGCAATGACTCCTTGCAATGACTCCTTGCAATGACTCCTTGCAATGACTCCTTGCATTGACTTTCATGATGATGATTCCTTGCAATGACACCTTGTAATGACTCTCATGAGAACAACTCAAGTGAACCCAGCGGAAGAACCCTTCGCCATGCTTTCGGGAAAAATGGGGTACCAACTTCTTCCAAGCTCATAAAAGTCTGGAGGACCTGGCTGACGTCTTTTTTTTGGGGCATCCTGGAAGGTTGCATGTTTCTTGCCGGTCAGGTTGCATGTGAATTGGTGGGAGGATACATCAATCAGGGGTCGACATGACCGCCACACGAGCCAATCCGATGGCCACGGCCACCAATGGGCGAGCCGTCTCGAAACGGCGAGCCATCTCGCGAGCGCTCGCGAGGCTTGACCTGGAGGAGCGCGAGGAGTCGCCGCTGGCCGAAGGCGCCAAGCAAAAACGAGTCTCCATTTGAGGTGCTTGGTTTGGTCTGGAGAAGTAGAGGATTTGTTGTTTTTTTGTTGCACCCTGACATTTGGAAACGGTTCGTTAGTCATAGGTGTCCTTTTTGGTTATTTTGCAGAAAAATTGATGGCGATTATGGCAATTCCTCGTTGACCTGGTGGTGTAATCATCCACCAGGGCCATCTATTTCCCCTAAAAGGACACCTATGGGTTTTGTCTGCAAGAGAAGTAGAGGATTCCTTGAGATTCCTGCACTCTGAAATTTGGAACGACTCGTTGTGGGGCAAGATTGCATTGAGTCTCTGTTCTTGGAGACTCCAAGAGGCTGTGCGCTTGGGTCGTGGGTGCTTTGCCACGTAAACCAATTGTGACGCCAGAACAGCCTCTATTCGGAACGCTGGATGTCAAAGCAAAGCGGAGATGGCAACAGTCCGGCCAGATCCTGTGATTTATGATTAGTAAGCATGCACTGGCCCAAAAACAAAGTTTGGATTCTCCAAACCTAAGGGAAAGTCCGGATCTCAGACGTGTGTGTGTGTGTGTGTGTGCGTGGTGTGCGTGCGTGCGTGCGTGCGTGTGTGTGTGGTGTGTGTGTGTGTGTGTGTGTGTGTGTGTGTGTGTGTGTGTGTGTGTGTGTGTGTGTGTGTGTGTGTGTGTGTGTGTGTGTGTGTGTGCGTGTGCGTGCGTGTGTGCGTGTGCGTGTGCGTGTGCGTGCGTGTGCGTGTGTGTGCGTGTGCGTGTGCGTGTGCGTGTGCGTGTGCGTGTGCGTGTGCGTGTGCGTGTGCGTGTGCGTGTGCGTGTGCGTGTGCGTGTGCGTGTGCGTGTGCGTGTGCGTGTGCGTGTGCGTGTGCGTGTGCGTGTGCGTGTGCGTGTGTGTGTGTGGTGTGTGTGTGTGTGTGTGTTTGTGTGTGTGTGTGTGTCTGTTTGTTTGCGCGTTTGTGTCTCTGTGTGCGTCTGTGTGTTTGTGAGTCTTTGCGCGTGTATGCGTGTTTGTGTCTGTGTTTGTGTGTGTGTGTCTGTGTTTGTGGGGTGCGCGTGTTTGTTTCTCCGATGGGGAACCTTTCCTATCGCTTTTTGTATAACATATTTTAGGTTGCATGTATGCCCTTGTTGGCGTGTTCCTTTTGGGCAACATAGCTATCCTGTTCTAAGCACGTTCTAGAATCCTAAACAACAAATCATGCTTGTTGTTTCCGATGGGCACGGCACATAGCCCACAGGAGCATATGGCAAACCTGTTCCGAAACGCATTGTCAACCTGGACTCAAGCAACGCCAAAACGGCTAGGGAATCACCCATGTTGTAAGGAACAATATCATTTTTTACATTAAGTACCTCGCCTTACAAAATCATATTTCCCAACGCATATGATGTGATTTCCCATCTTGACGGCTAGTTTGAGGGTCCCTGAGGTCTCCTCCCTGACTTGTTTTCTATTTTGCGGTAGAGTAATGATGAACCATAATACAGACGTTTTGCCAAGGTCCGGATGCGTAAAGAACAAACCTCAGCCGCAGCTCTCTCCACGTGAGGCGTGCGATTTCAGCCGCTGCCGCTGCTCTCGGCGGCGGCTGCCGCCTCAGACAAAAGAGCGGGGTAAACGCGGCTGGTCTTTGGGGTGACCGCCCGTAGACCGCCCTTTCCCAGAGGGTCCAAGTACTTCCTGAGGATGACTTCTGGGGGGTAAAAAGGGGTCGTTCAGTACCTCCTTAGAAGGTACTTGGACACTCTGGGCTTAGACGATTCTCTATTCTTTCCAACCATCATTCTTTTCCAATACCGGCCGTTTCGCCGGGTTTCCGGAGGTTTTGTAGAAAGAAGGATCCCTGGAAAGAATGGGAAGGTAGCACTAGACTGGTCTTTGGGGTGACCGCCCTGTAGACCGCAGGCCCTTTCTTTGGTGCATCTTGCCAAGGGATATTAGGACTTTAACTTTTTGCCAACTAATGGGTTTTCCATTAAACCACTAAAGGTTAAACTTTTAGCGGGGGAGCAGAAAGCAACCGAGCTTTGAAAGCACGTCGCAACCCAACCTACAGTTCGCGACGCGCTCCCCCAATTTCATTTTTGACTGAAACATCGTCAAAACATATGAGTTTGGGTGTCCCTTGGGGGTGGGCCAGAGGGGGCAAGGTCTAGGGTAGGATTACCTTAGGCTCAAGGGTTCCACACAACGATCGTGAAACAATGTACTTGCTTGCCACTTCACTTTACGGCTTGTCCATTTTGTCCCTTTAGGTTATCCTTTGCTTGCGGCCTGTCAGCACCTCATGTTAGCAGCTTGCCCGGCTGCCACCTATGGCTTGCGTTCAATGGGTTGAGATGAGCGCAGAGATGGACTGGAACATGCTGCGAAATAGCTTGTAGTCCTTGAGTGCGTTGTGTTTCAGCGCTCGGAGAGTGGATTTTCCCCCCTCAACACTCCCTGAATGGAATCGGGGAGGGGGATGCTCATGATTGGTTCCAATTTAGTTTTGTTCGGCGCTTGTACGACTAAAAATTGGACTTGGGTGTGGCTTAAAAATTAAGCAGCAGGGGTTACACAGGTTTTGGTCTTTGTTTCTATTTACCAAAGTGCCATTTCAATTGATACCGAATTTTTGGGGCCACAGCCATGATTGTTTTGTTCAGCCCCAAGGTTTCACCTAAAGGCGCACCAATCGCATTTCAGGTGCCCCTACTGGCCATGGCCATCGTCGTTGTCGGCAGCCCAGAGTCTCGAGAGTCTCGAGACTACGAATGGCCAGTCTAAGGCACCTTGGTGATCTCTTTTGAAACTCACTTCCTGGGTTTGTGGACTTTAGCCACTTTTTGGGAAGACCATTTGGGTGGCAAACAAACAGTTTGGACTTTTTTTGGCCCATCCACTCAGGAAGTGAGGAAACCAATCTCACATCTTCAGGTTCACATACGGACCATGGTTCAATATGTGTGTGTGTGTGTGTTTTGTGGTTGGGGCAAAAGCTGAGAGAATGTCTTCGGTGGGTCACCAGCTTCGATCTGTTTGTTTCCCATTTAAGCTTCTGGTGTTTCCCGAGGTCCAGGCTAATGCGCCAGCTCCCTTTGGTGTCCTTTAATCTCTGACCAGTTTGGGTGCCGGGGTCACTGGATTCGGGAAAGGCAACAAAGGTTTGCCAGGGTCCCACTGTAGGAGTCATATATCTTTGGCTCACAATCTTGACATCTTAGTGCCGGGGACTCTGCTTTCACCACAAACCTGTTGTTGTCGACCTTCGCCTCTTAGGTTCCAGGCCCGAAAGCAGGTTCTAAGGGTTTTGGTATTACACCCTGGGAATACACCCACTGGGTATTGAACTCATTTAGGCACATGTCCGGATAAAACCGTGTTATTCTGAACCATTTTAAAGGTCATTTCTCAAGGGTGTACAAGAACCCTCAGACAGGTTGGGGTCGGAAAACAGCACCGGCCCCTCCAGGGGGTGTGGGGGTTTGGGTTGCACTGACTGCATTCGTCGCCTGAGGTGAGGCTGAGACACTGAATTGCCCTTTGCAGTTCTCGGCAGGCCGCATGCGCAACGATGGTGTTCAATGTAGTCAAATCCTTTGAAATCCGTGCCAAAAGGTTCCAAGTTTCGAGACGCACCCAGATCTTCCCCAATTCAGTGGTATTTCGATCACTTCTCAGAAGCTGCTGCGGCTGGCGTTCTGCTCAGCGAGCCTGTCCAGCAAAGTTCGTCTGCCAGCGACGTTTTTTTTCTTCTCGGCACTGGCGCACGGACCTCGGGATCTTTTCTCAATGTCTGGAGCATAGGTGTCCTTTTTGGTTGTTTTTGGTAGAAAAATAGAGGGCGATTCCTGGTTTACCTGGTGGTTTAATCTACCAGGGCCATCTATTTGCCCTAAAAGGACACCTAGGGTCTGGAGCCCGCAGCTACCTTGAAACATGGCCAACATCGCCCGAGCAGATGGGGCCATATCCCATGTTTCAGGGTAGCTCGAGGGCCCAAATGCACATGTGGTGGTTTCGCGTTTGCGCGAGAATCGCGGCCTAAGGGCGCTTCTCCGCGCTTTGTGGGAGTGAGCTTTTTGGCAGACTGGCTGGGCTGTGCCATAGGGTGGTCTCGAATCGTGGCCCACTGATCTTGACGCCTCGCCTGTCGAAAGTTTGGCTGATCCAGGGAGAGTGCGCGAGAAGAGGAAGCTTTTGTGCCTGAGGCGCTTCCCGGGATCAGCCTGTACACACTTGAGGTCGGTTACAATCACCCTGCCATGGAAGTTGCCGAGGCTAACAGTCATTTTGTTGAAGCTGAGGAATCACCTCGAAACCCTCCTTTGCCCATGCAACACGAAGGGAAGGGTGAAATCCAGTGAGCAACTGGGCGAACTCAGCAGATTAATGTTGCCCCTATAACCTCGTCCTCTCAATAGGGGCGTGTTCGAAGGTTTGGGTTGCAAAGTAGCACTAGGTGGGTTCTACCAGACTGGGCATTCTCCTCGTTGCCAAGATTTGCCGGTGATGCGCGCTGCTGCAAAAAAGTTGCCTGCGAGTTTTGGTGGTGGGTTTGGGGAAGAACAACAACCACGATCTTTCTCCTCCGGGTTTTGTCCTGACAGCTTTGCTGACCAATTTCCGGGTTCCAGGTGAATACACAAGGGAGTCCTTCATGGCCTCGTCTCCCGAAAACTGGAGGGAGACTTTCGCCAGCTCAAAAACAGAGCAACTTTTTGTTTACCCGTTTGATGGAGAAAGCGACAAGCAGAGCTTGCCATGCGCTCAGCCAGAAAGGAACGGCGAAAGCTGACCCTGAGTCGGAGCGGGCTTCGTCGCGCCATGTCTTTGGTGGAAGATGGGGCTGGTGTTCTAGTCACACGGTTTTTTACACTCTGGGCGTGTTTAAACTCTGGGCGGCCCTGGCTTCAGATTTGAGGCAGGTTCTGGGGAGCTTTGTGGGCTGTTGGGGATACTCCTGGGCTTGATTGCTGAAGCCGGCCGAAACCGTATGTTGGTGCTCAAACCATTTCCAGCATGGTCGCGCGGAAGGGTCATGACGTACGTGTTTTTGGAAAGTCGACCAGTCGACCAATGCGAGAAAGATACAAGAAGCGGCCGGCACCAAGAGTTTTTTAGTAGGCTCTCGGAAGGACAAAATGGGTTCGATATCCCCCCGTTGCCCAGTGGGTTGCTTCCTTTTTCCTTTTTTTTTGTGGGGGGGAAGGGTTACCTTGAAGGGTTCCCTTTAAACTCAACCAACCAAAAAAAGGAGACCCTTTTTTCGCCTGGAAAGTTCCCTGGGGTTCCCTTTAAACTCAGCCAACCAAAAAATGGATGCCTTTTTCTGCCCTGACAAATTCACCGGGCATCGTTTGATTTGCGTCGGGTTCCCTTCAAAAGGCGCAGCCAGGGCCCACCTGGAAGTGGCGGACTTGCTCCTGCAAGCAGGGGCTCAATGGAGTCACTTGCTTTCGCAATAGGACGGTGTTCCCTACCCAACAAGCCTCTACCAGGTGCCCCAGCAGTGCCCTTTCTCACCGTTTCTTTTTTTGGGGGAGGGTTACCCTACTGAAATAGACTACAGAAAAAAAGGGTACCCTTGTTCTAACCTCTTTACTGGAGGACCTAGTCTACCCCCGGGGTATGTATATTATATTATCATTTTTTATTATTATTTTTTTAAAAGCAATGCATAAATATGCCTTTACCTATTTTACATACTGGCATATAGTGGGTGTGGACCCAATTGTCCCCCCCCCCTCCCAGAAGTGAAGTGTTGGTCTGGTCGCACAACCGTGAGCCGCCCAGCTGGTGACTCAGGTGCGCAGGTTTCATCTCGGCGCTTGGCTTTGATGTGACCGTCATGGCCAACTCGGCGCAAGTTATTGGAACCAGATGGGTCAGCTTGGACTCGGACTCACTGTGCTCATGGACCGTAAAATTGGTGTGCAGACCATCGGTGAACCAAAGGTTTGCACAATTGTTGGCCCATCCACTCAGAAAGATTTGCTTTAAAAGCAATTTGTGAAGACAAATTTGACGAGCAAAAGGTTTGGACAGTCTGGGTGCTTCCCATCCACTTGGGAAGTGAGTGGAAGATAACTGTGGGCCAACTGTTGGCGCTGAGCGTGTGTCCTGTTGTGGGAATCACACGGCCTTGGGAAGGACGACCAAGATGGGATGTGTTGGTGGCTTTGTTTGTTCTGATCCCCTCAGTTGCATCCCACTTTGGTAGCCCGAAAGGTATTTCCCTCAATCATGTCGAAGGGAGGCCAAGAGTATCAATGAACGCTCCGACCTCAAAGTTATGACCAAGCCACCAGAAACAAATCGTAATGGGTCCCTCGGCTGTCCTTTCCAGAACTTTTGTAAAGATGGGATTCGGACCTCCTTGTTGTTGGTAAATTTTAAGGAGGCCGACTTGTCTTGCGTCAGTCCTCGCGTTGCTAGCTGAGCGGGTTTCATCCCTGTCGCTTTCTTGGAACGGTTCATCTCCTCCAAACATATTCATGTGGCTGTGGGTCAAAACCCTGTACCCTGGTGAACAGCAAAATCAGTGGCAACTGGATGTTCATCCACCCCAAATGGCTCGCCATAGGTTATGCCCCATGGCCGTATTTTGGGGTAGACTAAGCTTTAAAGTGACACAGAATCTGAGAAAGCAAAAAAAGAACGAAACATATTTTGGGAGTACCCCAGATGGCCGGGTTCAGGAGGCCAGGAAGGAGCAAGCCCGGCTCCGGTTTACTGGTCGCAGCTGTCAAGACAAAAACGCGCCCTTGGGCGGTGGCTTGGGACGCCCAGGGCTCACTTGGGCGTTGGCAACCAAAGGTGAAGAAGTTACTCAGATGGGCGCTTTTGGAGCCTTGTCTTTGAATTTGGGACCCTGAAAGACATTTGGCTTCTTTTTTTTGGTACAGGGGGTTCTCCCCCAAAACACAGAGGCCACTGAGTCTTGCCCCAGTCTCTTTCAGCGAGCGGACACCTGCCAGGTGCGCTCCATTTTGCTGCGAGGCTTCGATCAGGACCTGCCTTTTTTTTCCTGAGTCACTGAGGCTGGGGCAAAATCCACAGTGGTCCAGGCTTTGGATATGAGGGATTTACATATTTGGTTTTCTCCTCTACCTGATTTTTTTCGGTTCGGAGAGCTGGCATATGTATCACGCGATGAGGTATCAGTAGGGTTCCATCCCCTCACTTGTTGCAGGGGCTCGAAGTTTGCGGTCCATGCGAAAGCTTGGAAGGGATGATTCGGGCTCATTTTCTGTCCATGTCCAAGAGGTCGCGGACGCAGCTCTTCTTCAAATTCCGGGTTTGGTTTGGTGCCGAAAAATGAGATCAAGCCAAAAACACGAGACCGCAGGCGCCCACAGTTCAGGCCGGGCATCTACCTCACCAACTATCGTGGAAACTGAGGTTCCTGGAAGTAGGGTCTTCAGTGACACGCTGGAAGAATCTGGTGTCTAGACTTGGTATGGTGTTTCCATTTGCCTGGGGTATTGCTCCTAATTCCCCGCGTGGTGTTCAAGTGGAATGGCCATGACTGGTACAGTGTGAATTTTGATTGGGAAAAAAGCTTTGGTGGGCATCATTTATGCTGGGAGTTATGACCACCGACCATTCTTGAAGAACTCGTCGGTGGTTTGTGTGACACAAGTCACATGGTAAAATTGCTGGTGCCAAACATCCAACATGGAGGACACTAAGTTCGAAGTGCCAGGTTGACAATTTGTTCCCGGTCACCAGCTTGTCGCTAGGACATTTCGAACATGATCGGCACCTACATGGAGAAGCACGGGGTGAATTTCGCGCGAGTGCAGCACTCAGGGGGATCAGATCCATGTGGATCATTTGACGTCTTTGGTGGGAGCCAAGATTGCTAAACCATCCAAACCCCCTTTGAAATGGATAGAATGCCCGAATTCATGCGGGAGTGTCCCAAGGGAATCCCGCACTTGATGGCTCACCTTAGTGAGGTGTCGAGAATTTCCGGCCGGTGAATGATCATAGATGTGTGGGAGTCCTGCAGGGCGGGTAGAGAACGGTACTTTCCAGTTTCATGTTTGCACATTCAGTTGCATACTCTTTGGCTAGATTGTATATACCAACTTTGCAGATGGCTGTCGCAGGGGAAGCAAGGGCACAGACATCCTTCCACTCTCACACATTCATATGGGCCCTAGGGGGTTCAAGGTGGGTAAAATCGGGAGGTAGGAATTTGTGCGATGCCTCATCAACTCAGGCAGCTTAGGCATTTGTTGGTTACAATGTTGTTTTTTTGGCGGCCACTTCTGTACCCATTTGCAATCAAGTACGCGCAGGTGCAATTTGCCACCCCTAGCAACTGTGTGTGTGTGTGTGTGTTTTCGTGGCTGGGTCCCCCGATGTTGACGGCCACAGGGATTGGGCTGGCCTCTGTTGGCTGAATCAGCCGACGGTGTTTTCAACTCAACGTCCCCTCCGTTTGCGCATCTTCAAAGGGAACGGGCAAAGCCAGCACTAATGCGGGCCTGGCTCAAAATGTGTGAGGTTCTGATGAAGACAAAGCAGTTTGCCAGGAATCTGAGCATTGCCCGATTGCATGCCACCCTTGTGATATTAAGCATCACCTTTTGGACAAGCGCGTTCTTTGTTTTTTGGTGAGCCTTTGATTTTTACTTTCCCTTGTGGCCAAAGCAAGAGAGGAAGAACATGGTCCATTGCTTATCCGCGATGGGCAACTTCTGAAATGTCTTTGCGCGTGCCAATACTACGGCCTTATGACGGCCTTGCACAACCCAACCTTGCCACAAACCGGTTTGATGTTCGAGCAAGGCATTCATGAACTCGATCTGCTGAAGCTAATCATAACGAATCCCCAGCAGTTGGACAGTTCTCCTCATGCAACATTTGGCTGACTATCATAGACATTATATATATATATATATAATGACATGATGCATAAGCATGTACACATCACACATAATTGTCATACACTTACACTGAGATTATCCAATGCAGAGGTGTATACATGCAAACACTCTGTTTTTGTTTGATGTGTCCCCTTTCTGCCGGGACGAACTCGCCAAGTAGCCGGCTGCTGAGGAGATGGTGCCGTCCAAGTTCGAAAAGACGGATGACGGCAAGGCGCTTGCACAGGTCCTTACATTGCCGCTTGTTTGGACCGAAATTGCCTCAGTGTTCTTGTTTACTGATGTGTGGTTTCTTACTTGAGCCACAATCGAAACCCGGGTAGATGAAGGTTAGTAAGGGCCAATCCCAAACAATCATAGCTGCGGCCGCCTTCTTGATTCTTTACATGGTTCTGGGTCGACCATTTTAATACCGGGGTTTGATTATGACTCACTTCTGTTCATTTTGAGCAGCAACAACTGTCGCTAACGTTGCCCACAGCCCCCGTGGTTTGCCGGCACCCCCTAATCCACCCTTGTCCAGCACGTGGTTCAAGTATGGCACCCTTTACTACTCAAGTAGCAGAACTCGTGCAGCCACACCTGACAAGTGGTGACCTGCGTTCTCTTCAGAACGTGGGCCCGTGGTGCCACGAGCGCATGGGTAGCAGGCAGGTCTAGGGGTTTTCAGGGTTTAGGTTTAGGGTTTTAGGGTTTAGGTTTAGGGTTTTTGGGGTTTAGGTTTAGGGTTTTTAGAATGAAGGTTTCTGCAAGCAGGTTTGGGTTTTTTAGGGTTTAGGCTTAGGGTTTCAGGGTTTAGGTTTAGGGTTTCAGGGTTTAGGTTTAGGGTTTTTAGGGTTTGGGTTTAGGGTTAGGTTTAGGGTTTTAAGGTTTAGGTTTAGGGTTTTTAGGGTTTAGGTTTCTGGTTTTTAGGGTTGAGGTTTAGGGTTTTTAGGGTTTAGATTAATGGTTTTAGGGTTTAGGTTTAGGGTTTTTGTGTCGGGGCGTTGGTTCGTGGCACAGGCAAACCTCAGGGGCTGGCCGTAACGTTGGGGATGGAAGACCTTGCAACGTTTTGGGAAACGAAACTCTCCCCGCTCGCCAGATTGACCTATAGATCAAACCAAAAGCACCGCTCGGATCAGTTGTCCTCACTGGTTGCCATGGGGTGTCTCAAGATAGGGAGCCCGTTTTGGGAGGTTTTGAGGGGGTCACCCGGGTGGTTGTTTGAAGCCCTCGCGTTCAAGACCGTTTGTGGCAGATGCCAAGGCGTGCAATGTCTTATATCTTACATGCAGGAGATGTTTGTTGAGCAGTGCTTGACACTTAAGCGGAAAAAAAAGAAGAAAGAACAACGCCATGCTTGATTTGCCCAGTGCTTGATTTGCCCAGTGCTTGAAGCCAAAAGCGGATGGGTATTCGGTTTTATTTTGTAGAGAAAGCCGGCATGAAAGAGCCGCCCCCTGGAGCCCACCCCGAGCGAATGGCATACCCCAAACGAATGGAATTTGCCGATGAATCAGGGAACCCTGAACCCCACAGAAGCGCACCCTGAACCTTTCCCACAAGCTGATAATTTGTTTAGACCGCCTTGTTTTGGGGAATAACTAGAGACCGCCTACGAAGGGTTCTTAAAACCTTAGGGGCTCTTAGACGGCTTCGGCGCACCTTTTGACGGCCACAATGTTTCCCAGAGGGTCCCTTGGTACCTTCTACAGAGGTACTTAGATCCCTGTTTACTCGCCAAAAGCATTATTCAGCCCCCTTTGTTTGTCAGGTAAAAGTCTTCGTGAAGGATGCGGAGTACGGGGCGCGGCTTGCGGCATTGCGGTCGGCGACGCTGAATGGACTTGGTTTGCCCGCGCTTGGGCTTGGGTTGCGGTTCAATAGCCTTGTTATGGGCGTTGCCGGGTTTATATCAATATCCCTGTCTATAACCATGTCAGAGGTCCTTTTCCTGTTCGCCCGAGCAAAGAACCATTGATATGCATCGACCTCCAAACAGAGCCAATTGAACCAAGCCCCCTTTCCGAACATGTCAAAGCCGAACACTGTCTGCGTTATTCCTGGTTGGTTTCCCATTCATTGACATTTGATAAATCAACTTGGCGGATAAGGGTCCTTCTCCAGTTTGGCCCACCCCCAATTTGTCAACCAGATTTGATTCATCCTTGGTTCTCTTCAAAGAGCAACCGATTGCCATTTCAACAAGCAAGTCGGTTTTCAAGCACTTGCCCGTTTTGAGCTATATAATAATAATCAAACATATATGGCTACTAGGGTTCACTGCACAGTGACATAGGCCTTTTGTTGTGGGATGGTTTGGGGGCATTGTTGGTAAACCCTCCGCAACGACGATGACAGTTCTTGAGACTCTGACCTGGCATTTGGGCTGTCTTTCCTCCTTTGCAGAACTTTCCGGGTTTCTCGAAAAGTACATTGCTGAGAAAGAGAACTTCCGAGCTGATTGGGTAGCAGCTGCAGCTAGGTCTGCCAATGGCAGACCAGCTTCTTCCGAAGCCGCGGTTTGGAGCCTTGGGAGATGTTGTCTCGAACTCTTTCTCCTTGCGCCAGGCTTGGCAGCTGTTGCTGAGAGTTGGACTTTCGTGGAGCACTCGTCATGAACTTTGGGCTAGGAACCCTCTCGGCGGCAGGCTGGAGGCTTGAACCAAAGCCCTGGGCATGGAATGTGGCCACTGAGCGCCTCATGCCTGGCACTGCTTGCTAGCGCTCGGGCGGCCGCGATAGCCAGACTTTCCAGTGAACTTGAGTAAAGTGGAGGAAGAAGGCCTTGGGGCATGCATGGGATCAATTGGTGGTTGGCTCTGCGCTTCACGGGCGGCTTCAGGACTTGCTGTTGCTGGAAGGATCCAATCCTGACATCCATGCAGCGCAATGCTGGAACGCCCATAGCCCGCACAAGACCGAGGAGACCTCAGTTAGTGTCCATACGGCAG
Organism: Effrenium voratum; assembly: GCA_963377175.1. Taxonomy (NCBI): domain Eukaryota; class Dinophyceae; order Suessiales; family Symbiodiniaceae; genus Effrenium; species Effrenium voratum. Next base: position 144,019 of record CAUJNA010003479.1, read on the forward strand.
CGCCCAAGCGAAGGTGCATTTGGCACCCATCGGCAAGACGCAAACCACGAAGGAGAGGGCAAAACCGCACCGAAGAGACACCAGGAGCTGCGCTAGCTGCTCAACACGTGTTAATAAAGTCAATCTCCTGTCCTGAACCTGTCCCACCCCACCCCGCCCACGGCTGCTTTGCTGCGTAATGAACGGACAGAAACTGCGCGCGCCCTGCAGACAACATGCGCTGCGCGCCTGGGAGCGCTGTACCTGAGCTGCGTCCACACAGGTCACGACACATGACAGACAACACGAACGGAACCACCCCCCCCCCCCCCCCGCAACCCCGCCTGCTGCGTCGCAGAACAAACGTGCGGCTTTCAGCACATCAGGCAATGTCAGCGTCCCAATTTTCCGACCTAGCCAAAAACAAACAGCACACACACATGCCCTCCACACACACACACATGCCCTCCACACACACACACACCCTTGTGTTCCAACCGGTCTTGGCCAGATCTTCGATACCGTGCTCATGGCCATTGGCCGCACCGGCTGCGCCGGGCAGCTGAACCTGGAGGCCAGAAGTCACAAATGTCGAGGCCTCGTCCAAGAGTTCGGCACCTTTCCATGTCCCAATGCTCGTGTATCTATCTCACATGTCTGGGGCCCCCAAAACTATGTCATAGTTTTGGTTGGCCAAATATGAAGGGGAATCGCAGGATATGACCTCTCTGTGTACCCCAGTGCGTGGGCCAAGTTAACAACACTGACAATGTAACAGATGTCCGCCAAATCGACCACTTGAGTAAAAACTAGCATGCCGATCGCAGAAATCCGAGGCGGTTTGGGGTCATTGAAATTTATTGCGTGGAGTGCAAAGCTCCGAACGCAAATTAAAAGTGTATCCTTTGAAGGTCGCTCACAGTGTTTGTGAGGTGTCTTTAATAATTTTAAATTTCCTTACTCAATTCGAGTGAGCGGCACAAGCCTTTTTTATACCCACGAAGCAAGCAAACAACAGGTCAAAGAACCGACCGGTTGGAGGGTCCAAGAAGGCGGCAATCCAATCACATCACAGGCCGCAGGTTTGCCCTACAACGCCAAGAGCGGCAAGATTGCCGGGATGCTGAGAGCGAGTGTGGCGGCAAGGGGGTCACTGGGGTACAGGGACGCTGTTTTTTTTTTCCCCAGCCAGTTCTTTTGGGCCCAGCAATCAACAAGTACACTGGAGGTCCAAAACCAGGTTTGGGGTTGTGTCCTCTGAAAACCGCACTTGGAGGGTGACTTTGACCAATTATAGACCTGAAAGCGGGCGCGGCTGTAAGGCACGTCCCACTGCCTGGAGTCTCCAAGACCCTCAAATGAGGGCCCGACCCCTGAATTTGGGCACGTGATGCTTAAAACTTTGGGGACGCGGCGACGAAAGGCCATTTGTCATACTTGTCTCAAAAAAGAGCCTTCCCATTCGAGTCTTTGCAATGGCCTTCCATGGGCACAAAAGCCGTTGCAATTTCCACAACCCTGCTCAATACAGCAACATGAAGGAGACGACATCCTATTGCCCATGGCAACCTCCAGGCTTTTCAGTCGATCGGTTATCAGGCTGCCCTCAGACCGTTAGACACTGCCACCCTTAAAGTGCTGGCTTCCTAAATGCGCTTTGCATGTGGAGGGGTCCTCCCCGACAAAACCAACTTTCGAAAGAAAAATAACACTATTCCCATAAGACACCCCCGCGAATGCCCAAAGGCCTCCGCAAAGATATTCCCAACAGACGTTCCCAAAGACGACCACCCTCCAAAGAGACACGCCACAGTGCTTCCTAGAGCTGAGCTGAGGATGTGAATGATGGAGACCAGACCAGCGTCCCTCACATCTTTGCCATTGGCGATGTGCCCTGGCTGCTTTCTGGGGATTCTTTGAACATAGCAAGTGAACCAGTCACATTGTCTGCTGCATACCAATAGACCTTGCTTCCTTCTTGCAATAATATCTAGCCCTTGTTACCTGCAAAGTCATGCTGAATGCTGAGTGGTGTTTCCGAATCGGGGGCAGTTGTTAAGAACAGAAGGACCCCTGTTCCATCCGTAGCCAGGGTGTTTACAATTTTGCCCTGAAAACACTTTCTGTTTCCTGCCCGCTCCCTACACAAATGCTGGAACTTGGGGGGCCCACCCAAATTTCCCGCAAAAGGTCAGGGTAGGGCCTCGTGGGGAAGCAAGTAATTTTGTTCACGGCTCATATCATCCCTCATGTGCTAGTGTTTTACGCTGGTGTGCTGGCTAGTAAATGTGCAACTGCCTTGTCACCAGTTGATCCTGGGGCTTATGGAGCTTTGTGTCATGAAATGGGGCCCTTACAGGGCGCTGCGGTTCCGGACTTGCGAAGCGGGCTTAAGGGAGCAATGGTTGAAGTGGAATGGGTCAGCTGGGATTCGGTGATCTCAGCTGGTAGGGGAGGAACCGATTTGTTTGGTTTCCCCAGCAACAGCTCGGTTGCTTTGTGTGAGCTTGCAGTTGTGTGACCTTTTTGTTTGGGGGGGGAAGCACTGCTTCACCACAACTTTGGTGCATTTTGCTTGGATGTTAGAACTAGCTTAGGACTCTAACTGTTTGACAACTAATGGGTTTTCCAGTAAACCACTCAAAGTTATTCACTTCTAGCAAGGGAACAGAAAGCAACCGAGACAATGAATCAACATGCAGTGTCCACTTTTCGCGTCAGCGACTTAGGTCATCGAGGGCAAGCCGGAGCTCACCCCGGTGGCCATCCAGGCCAGTGGCACCGGGGTACCATGAAGAGGACCTAGCTGACGGCTTTTTGTTTGGGGATCCTGGAAGACCATTTTTCCTTAACCCTGTCGGGTTGCATGTCAATTGGGACACCAAATGTTCTTCGTGACGATGGGACAATGAGAGTTACTGGGGTATGTGTGATTTGTTTGAGGGTGCACCTTTTTGGGGTTGTTTGAAGGGAAATCCAAATCTAAAGGACGGCATGAACTCCATGCCTACCTCAAGTACAGAAATTGATTGAACATCCTCGCCATGTTGTTTTCTACTGCATCGTGCTCAATCAAACACAAGTGGACGCCACTGCCGGAGCTTGAGTAAAGCTGCAGGACGATGTTAAGTTGAAAGTCGGGGCTAGAAACTTACGACTCGAAGTCTTACCAGTGCCTACCTGGAATCTTCCAGACCCTGTGAGCATGAGCCGACGTGCCACCATTTCCATACTCGGCGGGGTTCCGGACTTTATACGTTTGGGAACCCGGTTTAGCCGTGTAAAATTATATTTGCTGAGGAAGATGCTTGGCATGTTGCCAGCACAAACCAAGAAACCTAGTTCATAAACCAGCGGTACCTTTCAGCGCCCATCCAATCGAGATGTCGGCAAGTCCTCGCTTTATTTCCCGAGCCCGATGATTTTTTTTGCGGTGGCCCTGGCGAGAGGAGTCATGAAAACAAGTGCAACGAGTCTGTTTCTCAGTTGCGCCCTAAATTTTGGTTCTAGCAACTGGCTGCTAGGACCGGGTTTTTGGGGGCCGCAGGAATTTGTGGCAAGAACCGGCACGGCCTTTTCGTGTCCGGGGAGTAATTTGCACGCAGCCCCAAGCCCCAGCGGCACTGTTTCCCTGGGCTTTAGCCCAGATTAGGATTCCAACAATGGTTGTTCCAATTTAGATCATGAGTTGCCTAGGCAAACAATGATGATTCTAGTTTTGCTGGGCAAATGCCTGCGCCAGTTGGTAATTCACCCATTGTTTACAGGGCTTCATCCATTTTTACCCTCTACAGCATGAGCCCAACTGTTTGAATGGCGCTTGGACTCCCATGTTGCTTAGGCTGGCAAGCTGCTGTGCCGACGGCTCTTCGGAGGGGCGACCAAGACTCTTGGCACAGACACTGGGGGCTTCAGGTTGCCACTTGTGGACCACTTGGCGGGGGGGGTTGCTGCAGCTTGCCATGTTTTTTTTTTTTTTTTTTTTTTTTTTTCCGTGAGGACACGAATTCACTCATGTTAGTTTGCGCGCTAGGGGTCAGTATTGTGAAATGCTAGAGGCATTTCTCTTGGCCTGGGCGAAGACTCCATGACCTTCCAATGGCTCTCCTTGGGTCTGCATCATTGAAGCGTTAGATGAGTTTCCTCCCGGGGGTGATGCTTTTCATGGGCAAAGAGCGGGAGAGAGCGAGAGAGAGAGAGAGAGAGAGAGAGAGAGCGAGAGAGAGAGAGAGAGAGCGCCTATCAACCATGGCTGGGCGCCGGTTGGTTGTAACCAGTGGGCCCAAACAGTGGACGCTGCTTCAATGGCAGCCTGCCCTGCATTTTGGAAGTGGTCCTTTGGAAGGGTTTACCTCACTAGCACGACACCTGACAGGGGGTACCTTTAAGAGGGAACTGATCTTCCAGATAGGCGGAAAGGTAGAGTTTGATCCCGATCCCTTTCCAAGTAAAGCGCAGGGGGTTTGCTTTTGGTTTCCACAAACCACGCGAAATCAAACAGCGGAACTCGCCTTTCCCTTACATCTTCTTTAGCTGATTGCGATGGTCGGATCCCATCCGCGCCACTCCAACTTGGGTGTGCTTTGGCTTCGCGGATGCATGTTACTTTGGGATTTGTGAGATCAACATTAACACCTGTCTTGGTTGATGCCCACGTGGCAGTGAGCAAAATGAAGCCAAAGGGAGCCAAAGGGGCCCCGGGACCCATTTTGATACGTGCACGATGTTCAGATCGCAGAGCCCACTTGCCGCCAGATGCCCCAGACTAGGAACAGCATCGTGTGAGCTAATCTTGATGCTTCTGTGTTCATCTGTGTTCTTTGAGGAAGGGTTCTGTGAGGTATCCCTGAGGCATTAGGTATTTCCTGAAGGAAGTTCTTTTGGCGTGATGTTGAGACTTGCTTATCAGAAAAAAGCCCAGGGACCAGTACCTAGGCACCACTCCTCAGGCCGAGCGCACGACCCCAATGGCAGCTCTTTCTGGAAGGCGTTGATCGCTTTGCTTCCCTCTCCGGCCCAGGGCTTCAGCTGAAGGGAAATCACGGAGCTCGGGGGTCCGATTTGTTCTATTTCCCCGCCGGAGAGGAAGCAAGAGACATGTCGTGGGGGGGTATAAAAGACCCCAAGAAGGTGCTTAGTTTTGGTGTGTGTTTTTTTTTTTTCTCCGGGGGAAAGGGGTCTTTGATTTCCTCAAGGAAGATGGACTACACAGATGTCGCCACGACCGTTTTCACTCCACTCGAATATGGATGTGCCACTTGGACTGAATATGATTTCGCATATTTGGCAGTGTGCGGCAGAGCCTGCACTTGACGAGTTTCTTTGTTCGGAGGCGGGATCAATGTGTTAAATGATGTTCGATGTGTTGGAAAGAAACCACCACTTCTCAGATCCGCCCACCCCCACTTCCTAGCCGGCGGCTAGGATGCGTGGTGAGAGCACGCCTCGAATTGCTCGCTCCGAAAGGGCCTTTTAGAAACGTTCCACGATTCGTAGGGCCAATGCAACAAGACTCGCCAAGGGCAATGTGCCTGAATCCGGAGTCATCCGACCACACCCGACACCTAGAGTGCCTGAACCTGTCCAACAAAGGCTGACTTGCTCCAGAGTGAAATGACAAATCTAGGGCCGGGTCCAAACTTGGGACGCTGTCTGCAGGGGAGAAAAGGAAAGCAATCCTTGAGGTCCCTCGAAATATAGGCCTCCCAATATGTCCTTGGAATGATGCAGACATGACCTTTAGGCTCCCCTTCAAAACGGAGTCTCCTTTCGGGTGATGCCTTTCCAGGGATAACATAGGGATCGAACCTTCCATTCCCATCTTGATGTTCCCCTTTAAAATGATGGTTTTCCAGGGAAAATGTAGGGATAGAACCTTCCATTCCCGTTTCTACCCGTAAATACCTCTAAATCCCTTTTCTTTATGTTGACTTCGCCATTCCCCACGGTTTCAGGTGGGATATTCGGAGGAGGAGGCGAAGCAATCCCTGGGCAAGGACCGCGTGAAGGCGAATCCAAGCGAAACGTCGAGAGGCTTCGTCATGCTGCCTGTTTTTTCCTGGGAAATATGCCTATATATGCCTATGTTGTCATATGGGTCTGTGTTGTTCTTTGTTGGGAAAGGTTTTTTGGAGGTTGGTTTAAAGGGCACAACTGGTTGTTCCCTCTACTGTTGAACCTGTTTTGGCAAATGGGATGTCTATTCAATGATCTCTTCGTTTCATGGGTTCACGACCCTGCCTCAACGGGGCCCCGTTTTCTACAGGGGCACTGCCTCCTTTTTCCACCGGGCCCTTGAAACGCCAAGACCTTTAGTGACGCAGGAAGGGTGCTGACGGCAAATTCCCCGAATCAGCTTGACTCGAGCTTTCTTATCCCGACCTCCCACCAAAGGTTTTGGGACCCCACCTTTGTTCCACTACCCCGGGGGGGTTCTCGAGATTCCGCTTTTGCTGGGAAACACCCCTCACTTCCTGACTTCATGAACTTGATTATTGTTGGAAAGACAATTTTAGTGATAATTGCAAAGTTCATACTTCATTTTTTTGAGTCCAGTCGGGAACTGAGCCCAGTGGTAGATTGACCATGACAACGATCGCCTTGGGGAAGTAGGCTGCAGATTTGGGATGTCATAGGAATCTTGAGAAGGAATCTTGTTTGTTGCATATCCCCATCGCATTTTGTTCGTACAGTGGAGCTCTCAATGACTAGATCACTGGAACTGCCTCACAAACCCACTCCCACTCGAACTCTCTCTGGTTGTTAATCTTTCGAGCGATGCTGGAATCTCGAAAACCAAAGTCCCACCTGACCCTGGGCCTGGACACTGCTCACAGACCTGCAGGGGCGCCCTTTGTTCGGGTTGGTCAAACTTTACATTCCCGCTGGCTTTGGTCTCTTCCAAAAAAATAGGGGTGTGTCCTTGTGCTGAGGGTACAGGCCACCAACAAGAAAACCACCTTCTTGGGGGTACAGAACCCTATTTTGCCACAAACCCATACTTCCATTTGCTTAAGAATGTTTGCTACTTGACCCTGTTAGTAGTAAAGGGAATCTATCACTACTGGAAATATGCTACTTTTTTCGCAGGCGCGAAAACGCAAATGGAGGGTAGACGAAACCGTGGGGGCCACAGGCAGAAGGCAAAAGGCAAAAGGCAAAGGAAGAAACTGCAGGTGTACCATGCCAGCGCGCAGCCCCTCGAGTGGAACTTGAACTCCGAGCGGAAGGCCTTCGGACCTCCGCTCTCGATGGGGTCAGGGAGGTCTGAGAGATTGACGAAATATGAGGCAGACTCAGAAGATGTGTGATTTGTCTGTTACACCAGAGGGCCAAGGAAAAAGAGAGTTGGAGTGTAGTCTTATCAGGGCTTACAGACATCACAGTCCCTAGGGACAACTATACGCTGAACCTTTGGCCGCCTTCGGGTTTTTCCCGCATGGTTTCGTCCGGAGAACCGAGCTTTGTTGCACTTTTCCGCTGCGCCACTGCGTCCCATCGAAGCTATATGGGCTTTAGATTGGTTCGGAGGACCCTAATCCAAGGAGCCCCCTAAAGAGGGTTGAACCACCCCCTCGGTGCCCCTGGATTAAGCCGAAGTTGAGCTACGTAGGAGGCTGTAAACACTTGGAGACCCCAGAAAGCACACGACAAATGGGACCTGTTGTGCTGCCCTGAAAAACTCTGTGTTGAAACACTGTCTCATCCGCCTATAGTGTGGGGAGCTCAGGGGGTAAAGCGAGCCGACTATGATGTAGGTCGTGTACTTGGTGATCCCGTATTTCAGGTTTTTGTACACAGTGTAAACCAAATGCGCATCCAGGTATTTTGTCCAGGTGACACCTGCCATTGGGGCTCAACCATTCCGTTCGCGCAATGAGACGCAGCCATGTCTCAATTTGTGCAATGCCAGGGGGCGGCTTCATGTCGACCCCGGATTGCTCAACCTGGTGGATCAATATTACAGTAGGTCTTTGCCCCAAGAGTGATTTGGATCAACTCCCTAAGGTTCTGTGTCCTGGATCGCCGTTGCCCCCCTTGAGCTGCAGAGCTTTTCATGGGGAAGGCTGGTTTGGCCCACAGAAGTGCAAAGGCGATGCCAGACTACGGTTGGTTCTGAGCAACATACACATGTAGGTTGCTCCGAACCGAAACAAACAATTACCAAACCAAGTTGGGTAGTACAAGGGGCGAACTAAGTACTAGTTTACCCTGCATGACCATGACTAAATCTCATGTTTTATTGTAACCCACAACCCAATGCTGGTTTTCCAACCCGTTACAGTAAAAAACACAAAACATCGGGATCCTTTGGTTTTTATCAGGGCTCCTTAAAAGATACATTTTGCAACCATTTGAAGCAGGGCTTTTTCAACACCAAAATAAAAGGACACCGCCATCTACGAGTTGCAATGTTCAGGTGTATAATGCATCCGGATCCCGGTTTATACGGCAGCTTTCGAGCTCGGGCAAGTCGCATAGGAGGACATGGGCTACATGAAGCTGATTGTGGACAAGGACGAGAAGGAGAAAGCCCCGCGCCCAGGAAAGGCTGCAGATTGCACTCGCTGGGGAAAAACCGGCTTCTCCTTGAAGAAGCCCTAGCGAGTGCAGATTGGTATCCTTCAAAAAATCACTCGTTTTGCAATCTGTTTCAGATTGATTGGTCCTTCAAAATTTCGGTTGTGGGAGCTTTTGATTCCACAAAGAGAGTCAAAGGGTGAGAACTTGAAGGGGCCTGACCAGGATTCGTTTGCAACTCACTGAAACACGGGGGGGACGGGAAGGCGAGCAGCGACAAGAAGGGATTGTTTTTCTCCTAGGAAGCGAGCCTTCAGGTCATGCTGGGGTCGCTTTGTCAATCGGTAACGAATAGTTCTAGGGTCGAAATCAGAATGTGCCTTGTACAGATTGGACAAAGCATGCGCATGAAAATGGGTTCCTTTAAATGGAGCCCAAAAGGGAACCACCCATTTCGTGTCTTTTTTTTTTTGAGACAAACCCATTGGATTTTTCGCCTGAAATGCTTCTTTTCGAACAACGGAATGGACATGTTAACATTTGGCTTAGAACTCAGCTGCAAGCCCAGTGCTGAACATTTCCCCAGTGCTGAACATTTCCCCAAAGTGAACATGCAGAAAGCGAACTTTTTAGCTTCCCCAATTCGGTCACCCTCTCACTCAAAACACCTTCCCCTAAAAGGAACCACAAGACTTTGGTGGATTTTGCTTGGATGTTAGGACTTTAACTTTTTGCCAACTGATGGCTTTCCATTAAACCACTAAAAGTGAGTCACTTTTAGCAGGCAGAAAGCAACAGAGAGATGGTCACTTGCTTGGTTTGCTTCACGTGTTGGCTTCTTCACATCTTGGCGCACCTCGCGCCATGGCCGCGGCTTCAGCGCCGCTGGAGTTGTGCGTGGCGCAGCTGAGCGGCGCCTGCCACGTCATCCGCGTGGACGATGCCATGCGGCAGGCGAAGCGATCCGCGGGTCCGCGGGTCCGCGGGTGCGCGGGCCCCGATTCAGTGCATTCGCACGGGTCCCGAATGAGCAAATGGGACAGCGCGAAAAATGAAGAATTCCGCAGGATGGAGAGTTTTCCGCATTTGGCAGTGGGTCAAAAATATGTACCCATTTTGGGTATGAACCCTGGTAAATGGAAACCTAGATTGAACCTGAGGCCCAATGGTAGTTTAAGCTTGACCCACAGCCATTTGTCCTGCCACGGCCCCCCTAATATATAGTATGGCGGTAGCTGTGTTTGCCAAGCCATACCGTGAGTAGCCTCCCTTCAAATAGCAAAGGTGACAGGAAGGTGTTGGACGACAAGTTGTTCTCTAGAATCCCCGTCCACTTCCATGATTGTTGGAATAGACGGTATATCAGGTATATCTTGATGCCTTTAAGAAAACCTGAGTGCTGAATCCACGTTTTGTCGAGAAGGGAGGGGATTGGTATTGTTTTGTCCAGACCCTGTTCAACATCCAGACCAGCAGCTGCTTTCCTTGCCATGAAAACCTGGGCAGTTGTTTCGCCACTGACGGGGTTTTTTAGAGCCCCTAAAAAAGATACGGTTCGGCAGAAATCAGCCTAGTCCACCCTAGGTTTTTGTTGTTCTTCGGAAAATAGCGGTTTTTCGGACCCGCACCCTACAGACCTCGACGACCCTCTTGGTAGTATACCGTACTAACATCAATCAAACACATTTGTCCCTATGCACCTTTGGGTTTGTTGGTTCCTGGTTTTGGAGATTCCTGACTCTTTCCAGGAGCAGTGGGAGCGCGTGTGCAATGCAACTGGTGTGCCCCTGCTCTGGATCTGATCAACGGCGCTGAGCTGGTGCCCTGTGGTGAGAGTTGTCGTAGAACCCATCAGCTTCCCAATGGGCTCTCCTCCAACATGTTGCCACAGGTGTCCTTTTTGGTTGCTTTGCTAGAAAAGTAGCGAATTGCGAATGATTCCATGTCAAACGCGGCAACTGGTAGCCATATCGTAGCCAAGTTGCACAAATCGGGAATCCCTTTACTGATGGTGTTCAAAGGGAAGCCAAAGGGATAGCCGAGCGGTTTTACGTGTTCCGCATTCCTGACAAGGTTGTTTGGTTCAACTTTCAGATTTGCACAGAATGTACCACCGGTTTTAGTCTCATGAATGTAACTCTTCTGCAGAAGTTATCATCAACTTACCTGCGATGAAAACAACCTTGCCCATGTTTCCTTTACTCGGGGTTCCTTGATACCCAGTTGGAATTTGGATGGTTTGAAGGCGCTTCCCTCAGGAAGCCATTATGACACGGGAAGCCTTACTTGGATATTTTCCAGGAGCAAACAAGCCAACAGGAAACTTCCAAGCACACACCTTCCCCCTTAGTGGCCATACACCAAGTATACGCCTGCATGGACTTTTGTTTTGGACAGCAACAAACCGGCCTTGCGCCCAGTTTGTTGTTCCGAACACTGAAAAACAGTAGCAGGGTCCAAACAAATGAAACATAATCAGAGCCATTTAGTGAATGTGTGCCCTGTGAACCGAACATATGAATTAGTTTATGTGTACTCCAGATGCAAGGAAAGGACGTAAGTAGCATATTTGAATGGACACCACATGGGGAGTCAAGTCCACTGCCAGCCTACACCAAAAAATCAGGCGCCGGGATATTTTTCACTGCGCATCGTTTTGTTGCTGGCCCCCAGAGGGTCCAAGCACCTTCTAAGGAGGTACTTAGACCCCTTTTTACTCCCAAAAGCCATCCTCAGGAGGTACCAAGGGACCCTCTGGGGGCCAGTTGGGAGGTTTGGAGGTTTGGAGTCCACGTTCCGCTTGATCACTCCCAATTCTCTGTGGCTTGAAGCCGGGAGAAGCCCAGGTGCCCTCCCTCTGAAGCAACTTGTTGAGCGGTGCATTGATTTCCCCCTTAATCCAAGCAAAACCAGTCGCCCTGTTGTCCCGAATACAAGCTGAGCACACAAATCTTGCTCAACCCAGCTCTTGAGGTCTGGGGGTGCAGGGTGCGGAAGCCCCGCGTCGAATTTGAATGCAAATGGCGAAAGCATAGCGGGTCAAAAGACTTCGAATTCGGGTGGATGGGCCGAGTGTGTTTCAGTTTGGATGCAGACGTCCGAAACAGATACAGGTTTGTTCAATGTGAAACAAAAAGAACTGAAGGACTTTGGTTTGCCAGTTGGGATCGGTGCAGTTCAGTGTGCCCCAGCTCCCCTCTGTCTCCCTGGGGCTGGTGTAGAAGAACCTTCCTTTTGGGTTGAACCTTTTTTTCTCTCCATGATTTGCAGAGGCAAGTTTCCCAAAGTGATTGACTTCAACGCTATCTGCTGGTTTCCCATGATGACATGCAGCACTGCCCGAATGGCATCGACTGGGCCAGGGAATTGTTCTTCATGGCTTAGTGTTTGTCGGCACCTGAGCCCCTGCCGTACCCTTAAGCATGGGAAGCGGGAAGCCGTCCCCCCCCCCCCCAAAGTTTGGAGGCAAGATGGTCGGCAAGTAGGTAGTTTGAGAGGTGTCTTGGAGGGTAGCCTTTGTGGTGTTTTTCGAGGACCCAGGAGAAACCGCCCGAAGCTGCTCTCTGAGAGGTTGCTGACTACGCCTTCAGGGCTTCAGGGCAGGAGTCGGAGCCCCCAAAATGGGTTTTGGTGTTCCTTTTGGCGCACCCAAATGGCGGGCCCCCAAAAAGGGGTGGACTCTTGGTTCCCTTTCCCAACCAAAACGGGTACCAGCTCAGCAAGTTACAGCAATTGACTCGGCGGAGCCCATTTGCGGATCAAACCCGACGGTATGCATAGGGTTCTTTGGCAGCTTGACGGTCAATTGTTTCCTGACTCTGGCGTTTCAAGCACATATTTGTTCTGGGTGGAGCATGTTCTGAAATCTTCAGCATGGAGTCTTTAATCAAGTGTCGATGCTTTGTGCGCAAAGGAGTCAGACGCAAAATGGCTGCTGAACTTCTCATAACAATTTCAATCAAGCCTTCTAAGAAGTTTCTTTTACAGTTCAATCCTGCATCCCAGATGTAGAATGTCTTTCCCTTGTGGGGTCCTTCTCCGAATTACGAAAAATTGGGTTCGGGATCAGCCGTGTTTTGTTTTTGGGGAAAGCCTTCGGCTTGCTTCCTTCGCCCATGTTGACCTTGGCCTGGAATGACGCGGTGTGGTTCTACCTCACCGCGGATGCTGAGTCCATGGAGATGATTTCGAGCGAGGAGTCGGAGCCCATTGAGGATGGGCCTCTCGGACCACTGGCAGCTGTTGATTCTTTACAGAGAAATCAGAGAAAGAGCAAATGGCGCAACGTCCCCATATAGGTTTCATCATCATCTTTCTTTGCGGACATGAAGGGATTAGTGCCATCAACGTTTAGCCTAGTGTGAGTCGAAGCTCCAAAGAAACACGCAACCTTTTCTCTCACCCTCACACACGAGATGCCCCAAGCAACGTCAGGCTGTTTGAGTTCCATGCTGATCTTCAGAAGGGTAGATATATCTTGATGGGCTGATTCATTGCCGCGTGTGTGTTGGAAAGATAGACCACCGCACATCATGGCCTGTCTGTCGTTCCGTTTTAATCAGTTTCATCCCATCCGCACACGGTTGCAGACTCTGCGAATATCAATGCGTCGTGTTCCCCTTCAGGAAGAAGCTTGACCCATGGCAAATGTCCGAAAGGACTGTTTTGCGGGCCGAGTTCGCACCCCAAACCAAACCTGTATTTTTCCCATTGGTATTTTGTTTGGTTCTGACTTTAACATACCACACCACCACATTAATTGGATAAGCCATTTGTTCAGGCTGCAAACGCACGCGCTTGCGAGGTTAGGTGTCCATTTATCCCACATATGCATAGACAAATAGGGGTATAAAAGGGCCTACGGGTATGTGTCAGGGGTGCCCACTAAGAGAACAGGTGTGTTGTACCTGAGTTTATGTTCTGAATTGGTGACATACTTGGGAATACACTTGCACACAATTTAGTGATATAGAGACACCACAATGATACAGTTTACTGAGGAACTCGTCCGCACTTGCAGCATTGGCCTTGTAAGTAACCTGCAAAGCGCCAAGCTTTATCAGGCCGTCGGCAGTGACTGTCTCTGAGGACTAGGAAGGCATGCACTCCAGCGTCACACGCTGAAATCAGTGCACACTCCAAATTAGTTGACCACATGCAGCAATCGCATCTTCGTCCGTGACGGCAACTTTCACCTCATAGTCTTCCAGAAGAGGAGCACTTGCGTTGATAGCCTGGCCCCCTCTCGGCAGAAAGTTCCTGTGTCGTTCCTACAAGTCACACCTTTGCACTTCCCAAGCTATGCGAAAGAAAGCCACAACATGTTTTTTTAGAGACGAAAAAGATCGGAAGCACTGATCTCCCGGTAATTGACCTGGCCGAATCCCCGAGGCCTGCAGCTTTGTCTTGAGAACTTGGTAGGCGTCAAAACTCCCCGGCCTGGGGTCTTTGCTCACCGGTCTTGCCCACAATGACCACCATGCTCACCCACTCCTTCACTTGCCCATGTACTGTGACCTTGTCAGTGAAATGTGTCCCACTTCCTCATGATCAAGGCATAGTTCACTACCGCTACAAGTGCTTACAACAAACTAGCATGAATGCCTGCTCGTTTTATACTCGAATCGCGGAAAGCTTGCCAATACCTCGGGATTCCGTTCTCTCAAAGCAGGGCAGATCCATGGTCCATGTGTTTGACAGGCTGAACATGCAATTTGATCCATCGTGCAATCTTGGTTGACGTTGGAAGGGGAGCAAACATGTACATTTTAGCAGTTCAGTGGGGATTTCAACCACGAAACCACAAGCAGCAAAAATGTAAAATGTGTCCCAACAGCCATGCAATGGTCTGCATCTAAACAGCTGGGGTGGCCTTGTCTGGCCTTGTTGGCCAGGAGGTTGGGGTTGGTAACCAACCAATCAGCCAACCAACCGATCGGGGTTAAGTTATAACTCAAACACCAGTTCCAAGCATGCCATGACGCACAAAACTTTGGACGGACGCTTGGCAGGTGGCTTATCCAAATGTTCATAGGGTTCTATCCATGATTAGGGTGTTTCTTATCCATGTTCATTCATTGTCTTTATGATTTAAGTCAATGACATATTCTTTGTGGTTCGTGTGTACCTCGCGTACAAATTAACAAGAGAGTCTCGCAAAACACCTCGAAGCTTGGCACAAGCTCCGAGCCGAGACGAAAATTCCACGACCCACGACCCATCACTCGTCGATACGGTGGATGGACGAAATCCATTTCGCAGCCATTGTTGGTTGGTATTTTCGTTGGGGAATCAAATCATTCTAGGGCTTCTTGGGTGCCTAGGAGGATTTGGCAACCATCCACAGTAGCTTAGGCTTTCCGAGCTGGAGGTCTGGCAGCTCAGTGGCGCTTGCTACAAGGCGCCTTAAGCCGAGTCCGCACGCAAGCACGTGCAAGCGCCCTTGAAAGGTGAGTGTTTTTGGGTGGGGGGGATGTTTTAAGGGGGAAATATATATATATATATATATATTTATTTATTTATTTATTTATTTAGGGAGCGCTGTGGGGGGAAGGGGGGGGGGGTTCACATGAAATCAGTTGGACACCTGGAATCGCACCTGAAAGGTGAGTGTCCCTTGGCGGGGGGGGATGTTTTAAGGGGAAATATGCATATTATATATGTATGTATATTTAGGGAGCGCTGTGGGGGGAAGGGGGGGGGGTTCACATGAAATCAGTTGGACACCTGGAATCGCACCAGGACTGTTTTGGGCGACTTCAGGTCGTGTGTTTGTGGGAAGCCAGTGACTGTGGTGGCACGGAAAGCGGGGGTTCAAGGGTCTGCCTCAATTTGCCACAGCCATCTCCTGGCGACATGTGAATGGAAGCCGAAAAGGAGGATGTTTCAACAAGAGGGTTATGGATATTGTGGAGCCATGTTTAGTCGTGACTGTAGGTGGAGTTGGGGTGGATGGGGGGGGGTTGGGTATTTGGGGATGGGGGTTGGCGTGGAATGGGGGTGGAGTTGTGAGCAAACCATTTGTGATTATGTAGCTCCTATTTGGCAGCATTCCATCTGACATTGCTTGAAAGACACCCCAAAGTCCTCAAGTTGGAAAGCTTCCATTTCGCTCAAGGTTACTCGTCGCTGTCCCGGTTGGTTTCTTAAAGGAACATAGGCCAGTCAGTGACTGGTAAGTCCCACATTCCTAAAAAGTGAAGCCTAAAAAGGGCTCCAAAGAAGCGACTGGCCCTATGTTTAAGGTCCAAAAAAGTGTCCGAGCCCGGGAGAAACTGTCCATGGGCAAGGAGGGAACCCCCGCGCGCTTCGGGCCACAAGGAGAAGGACTTGGCATCGCCGGTTCACTCCCGAAGCCCGTGATGCCCTACTAACAACTAGCAAGAAAATAGGGCACGCGTAGCTTCATGTTAGCAGTTTCCCTGTTTGCTCCGCTTGAAATGGATTGGAAGCTGGAGACACCCCGTTCGGGCAGATCACCCGTCCAAAGCGAATCGACCCGGTCACCTTTTGTTTGCCATTTGGCCGCGGCTCAAAAAACCGGAATTCCAAAATGGGTTACCCTGGCAAGTGGAATGGACCAAGACCTGCGGTTTGCCCCGATCGTTTGTTTTTGAGCACCCAGATTTCATTCGGTCCCAAAAGGCTGACCCATCTTGGCGATTCCCAGCCACCTGGTCCCTTAGGTCTTTAGCTTCTGAGTTGGTCTAGTGGTTTCCACTAAACCACAAGTACTCGACTTGTAGCAGGGGATCTGAAAACGGACAGCCCAGTAAAAAATAGGTAAACATATATATATATATATATATATATGGTACCCCCCAAGGACCCTGGTTTGGTGCGTTTGACCTGTATGTGTCCAGAGTTTTATGCCATTTGTCGCTTCCTGTTTTTTATGAAAATTACGGGGGTGCCATATGTATATATGACCAGCATGCATGCATACATGTGTGATAAAAGCACTGACATCAGCATCTGCGCTCTGAAAGAGTTTGAATGCATCCAAGAGGATTATAACAACTCTTAAACAAGTAAAGATTCCGGACAAGATTCAAGAACCTGCAAACATGTTTTTTGGGAATCTTGAATCTTGGATCCCACATATATATATATGTGTATATATATATATGTATTGAAAAAAATATGGATTCAAGATTCAATAATCCGATTTGTTAATGGGAATCTTGAATCTTGAATCCTTTTCTTTCAATAATTCCAGGGTTGTCCCAATACTCTCGGTGTTCAATAAGATTCTTGGAGAAGCTTTCGGTAAAATATGTCAATCACGAATCTTCAATCCAGTGGTAAAATACGTTCGAGGTTTTAGAACAACTTGAACATTTTTAGGGGTTGACCAGGACGGATGATTCTCAGGAAAGTTGTTGTTTGTGCAATCCTCAATATTGAATCCTCAATCCAGTGGTAAAGCACTTTCAGGTGTTAGAAGAACTTGAATGTTGTTTGGGTTTGGCCAGGAGTGACAATTCTCTGTGTAATCTTCAATCTTGAATCTTCCATCCAGTGGTAAAATACTCTCAAGTGCTTAGCGATCCAGTGAAGGAAACACTTTCAAGTTGTCTAACTAGTCAAGTGCTTTTGGTGAGCAGTTTGCTTCATGTCAGCTATGCTCATGGTGACCCTTTTTCCTGGAGGTAAACAAAGGTAGTGCAATGCTCACAAGCACAGTCTTTTACAGTTTCTTATGAAGAGGCGCAGGATCATTAGGGGTACTATATATATATATGTGTATGTATGTATGTATGTATGTATGTAATGTAATGTATGTATGTATGTATGTATGTATGTATGTATGTATGTATGTATGTATGTATGTATGTATGTATGTATGTATGTATGTATGTATGTATGTATGTATGTATGTATGTATGTATGTATGTATGTATGTATGTATGTATGTATGTATGTGTATGTATGTATGTATGTATGTATGTATGTATGTATGTATGTATGTATGTATGTATGTATGTATGTATGTATGTATGTATGTATGTATGTATGTATGTATGTATGTATGTATGTATGTATGTATGTATGTATGTATGTATGTATGTATGTATGTATGTATGTATGTATGTATGTATGTATGTATGTATGTATGTATGTATGTATGTATGTATGTATGTATGTATGTATGTATGTATGTATGTATGTATGTATGTATGTATGTATGTATGTATGTATGTATGTATGTACATATTATTTGTATACCCATATGTATGTTCACACACCCTTACCCCCTCCCCCTCTTGAATTACCTGTCCACATTTGCTCATCTACTACCTCCACCTGTTGAGATAGAATGATTTTTTTCCTGTGCAAATAGAACTTTACATACAACTGATTTAGCTAGAATCCCTGTTGCGCGATAGTTTTAGAACTTGAACCTCTCTTCCCTTGAAATCTTCCTCTGGAACACTGTCTATCAAGTTCAATTTCGGACCTTTCTTATGCTAGAAAAGAGCCAGAGTATAAATAACACAAATCGTAGTTCGAATTTCCTCGTAGAAGTCCCTTAAATGTTCAGCCATATTTAATGCAATTTACATTTGAGAAGTAGTCTCTATTTGATTGTTATCATCAAATGAATTGTTATCATCATTAAAAGACCCTCACCCTCTACCAGGTCAAAAGAAGACCCTCTACAGGTCGAAAAAACCATTCCCGAACACTTGGATTATCTAACTTCTTTTGTTAAAGATTAGTTGGAGCTTACCCGAAACTATATTTTCATTTTCATGTAGCTCCTATTTGGAAAGGATTTGTTTATTTAAGCTGCAATTGAACATACACATATTTTTGAAAACTAGATATCCTTACTAAACTATATTCTAAATTCCCATTCTAGTTGAAGTAAAATCCTGTTTGGAAACGGTATCACGTTGGGACATTGTGGAGGACTCCGGGCTCTAAATTATCAGGCTTTGGGGACCCACAAGTGGACATTCCGCGAATTTATATTTTGATATTCTAGACTTACGGTAGATTTACCATCCCCAAAGGGCAGCAAAACCAGGGTCCATGGGGGGAGTTACATAGATATATATATATATACATATACATATATATATATATATGTCCCCTTCTAGCACGTTGCAGCCCCCTCCCTTGTTCTTCCTGGCTTGCGGCCTTTCCAGGTGCGGGTCGACGATGCCAGGCCCCAGGACTGGGCCCTGTGGTTGGACTCAACGACCCCCAGTTCGCAACATGGTTCGGAAACCCCACGGACGGAGATTCGATTCCCCTAAGGTAAATACCAACGAAGACTGGGTTCAACCATGGTTTCAAAGTGGGGCAGGAGTTGGTCCATCCGCAGTGTCTGCTGAATGACTAGTTGCAGTTCCACTCCATTGATCGTGACAAGCTGTGGTTTTGAAATACCCCACAAACCCATTCCAATTATTCAGAGCCTCGTAGCGTAGTTTGGGGAGAGTTCTTGTGTTGAGGCTGGTTTATTCAGGACCAAACAGCTGGGGTGGTTTGCCATTTGGGATGCGACCCGACCGACCAACGTTGTTCTGGGCGGGAGCAGCCAATGGGCTAAAGGAGAGCTCGGTGCCACCCGAAAACTTGCGATCTTGCCTCAACGAGGCCAGCGCATTTCCTCTCAAGGCCAGCTTGTGAATTCCCCACAAGGGCACCAAACGGCGCTGGTTTACGTTGCATGCGACGTGTGACGTGTCATTGGCCCTGAAGAAACTGAAGATACGGGGTTTGAGGTCGAAAACATGGCGGGGTTGGAGGTGGAACTTTGGCCAGAGGTGCTCACTTGCAAATGACTAAATGAATATGAAGTCCAGAAGACCACCTGGGGGGAACTCTTTGTTGGGTTCGATGGTATTTTGCAGTGAGGAGCCACCAGGGAGCACTGGGCGGTTGCCATACACTCTTTTTGGCTTCGGTTTTACGGGGACTCATGACATATCCCGCGAGTCTTCAACTTTTAGGGACCCAACCACCGAGAAAAGTCGCGGGTCCGGTTTTAGTCACTGAGCGTCTGGCTGCCCGAGCTGAAGCTGTGGGGACCTGTTTCAGCAGGGCTCCTTACAAGATACAGTTTGCAACCATTTGAAACATGTTGCTTGTTCCACCAAAATACAGGGAAACCGCCATTTACAAGTTGCAATGTTCAGGTGTATCATGTAACCCTGTTCAGGGATTCAGGGATCTTTAGGTGTGTGCTCTGATGAGGGTACATTTTGTTGGGAATGTAAAAGGAAAACGTGAAAAGGTTTGCTGGGGTGCCCGTGTCTTCAAAATAGGGTACACCAAACATGGTTGGTTTCCTTTTGGTTTAATTTAAGCCTTACAACAAGCCCAAAAGGGTGCCCGCAAAACAGAGACCCACCCACATGCTGAGGGTGTCTTCTGTTGGCTGGTGGAAAGGAACAGCAAAATGACAAGCACAGTGATTTGAGTGTTTGTTTTGAAGGTATATACCCAGTTTGGGGCTTGGCTCCATTCTAGGCTACCCGTTCCATTTGGGACCCCCCTATGTTGACCCATCCCCTTGGACAGGAGCAATGGCGACGCGTGAGCCGCACTACCGGCGTGCCCCTTCACCAGCTGCAGCTGGTGTTGGGCACGCAACACCTCGGTTTTGGCGAGGAAGCGAAGCGAAATGGCCGCGTCGTTCATCGGGGAGTCGCGTTGGAAGGGTTTATACCTTCCTTTTGTTTTATTGTGGGGGGGGAGTGGGTGGGAGGAGGTTACCTTCCTGTCTTTTTGTCTTTTCTGTTTTTTCCTCTTGGTTTTAGGGGGGAGAAAGCGAGAGGCTGTTGCCTGCCTTTCTTCCTGTTTTTTTTTTTGGGGGGGGGGGGAACAACTACGTTGACTGGGCATTTTGGGAATACAACTTCGAAGATGCCTTGTCACGTTCCAACTATCTCTGCCAGAGAATCCCCTTGACATGGCAGCCCGGATTTTCATGGTGCTTCTTTGTGTTCTTGGAGTTTGTTTTTCTCTCAGCCAACGACCCCCAAAGGAGTGGCCATCGGTTTTTCCCCATGGCCGTGCTTTGTTGTTTCTTTTTCTCGCCCTGGAAGTACCTGGAAGCCTTTGATCCCTTGGGAACATAGAGAGGAATACCCCCCCCAAAGCACAAACAGCCAAAACCAACATCACATCAACAGAAGGGCAACGCGTCAACCCTGAGGAAACATTCCAGCTCCTGTTTCAACAGGTCCGGTTGAATTGGATGACACGTAGAAAGACTTACACGCAGAGGCCGGTTTTCATGTGGCGTCCTTTCAATCAGCCAACCCAAGAACGGGGGAGTTTCAACCGTTTTGTTTCGACTGTAAATGCATGTCCAAAGCGAGGGATCTCCCTGAGTTCTCTTTTTACATGGTTTAAGGACCCTTTTTCCCAAAACTGGTCGAACACCGGGAATCCACACCCTTGAGTCTAGGAGTATTACCTTAGACGGCTCGAACTAAGGGGTTTTTCCGGGTTCCCCCCAAGGGTTGATATAACCTCACAGGTTCAATGGTTTGCATTGATCCAGCAAATCCAGCTGGCTTTTTAATGGAGCACCGTGCCCTTTGGCAGGTGGTTTTTCTAGACGAGAAAAAAAACCGGGTTGGCCAACCTGGGGTCCGGAGGATCTGCGGAAGCTGGGCACGCGGTGCCTCACGGCGCTTTGTTTGCCAACGCCCAAAGATCTGCAACCTGACGAGGAGGCGCCGCGGCCAGACGGAAGTCGGAAGTTGGCCGCGGCAGACAGCTTTGGGAATAGGTCAAGAATGGGGGGTCCAGGAGTCCAGAACGGAACTCTGGCTAAAAATAAAGATAGACTCAGACCTGCGTAACCCCAGCTGTTGGTTTGTTTGTGAAGCTTTTGTCTTATCGTTATTTTGCGTCATGCACATTTGGGCATGTGTTAAAAGAAGGAGACCCTAGAAAGCCGGGCACTGTGAGGGGCTGGGGGCGCTGCACAACCGATAATATGTTCAGGGAGCCTTCCAACCACCCATTGGAAAAGCCTTCCACACACTTCCCGCCTTTCATCGAGGCCTTCTTTGCCTCAACATCCTTTATTATCGCCTGTGTGGATCCACTGTCCATTGGGTTCAACACGAGGAAATGGAGAACTGCCCCCAGTTTCTCGGATTCTCTGTTCCCAGCAAGACTGATCACCTCCCCAACCCTCTTGGGTGGCGAAGCACATGTCACTCCAGCTGGGTCCCCTGCGAATGGAGGGCGCAATCAAAGTCAAGTCGGGGCAGATGACTGGGAAGTGCCAAACAAAACTAGGTCCCCCAGTAGTGCCCTTTTACCTTTTTTTGGGGAGGGTTCCCCTACGAAAATAGACTACAGAAAAAAGGGTACCCTTGTTCTAACCTCTACTGGAGGACCTAGAAATCGTGCAGAAAGCTTCCGCGATTTTTGACAGGGTTGTGTCACAAAGCCGGAACCCCGAGAAGCCAATCGAGGGCACCCATGTAAAATTATCGAATGTCGGGCCCGGTTTTGAGTAGATTCCGCACGACAAGTGGGTTGTCGAAAGTACGGCCCCTAGTTATGTACTGGCCCCAGGAAAAGGGAGACCAACTGGTTTTTTGTGTTTTGTTTTTGCAGGGACCGTTGGACATCGAACTTCGGTGGGTCACCCAGCACTCGAGGTGCTTCGAATGTTTGTCCCTGCAAAAACCTTCAGGTGGAGTACTGGAGCTCGGCCTACAACCTCTGGGTGCCCGCGCGCGTGCTTGGCTTCACGGAGGATGGCAAGAAGATCCTCGGAGTGGGCGGAAAAACAAAAAACAAAACAAACAAACAACGGCTCGGGGTGGATTCCATGGAACAGTGGTTGCAAAAGTCATGGGACACTACCTGAAAGGCTCCCCAAGAAACAGGGCCTTCAAGCTTTCCAGAGCCTAAAATTTCCATGGTGCTAAGGTATGCCTTTCGTCCATGTCATGTCAGTTCGTGGTGGTTTTTTGTTGCCAGATATGCGTGTTAGATACGTGTTCGAGTGACATCCATACTTGGAATCTCCAAGACCCTGAATGAGCGTTCAAGTCTGGGTGTTTGACAAACAAGTCCAAAGGGTCATGGAGACTCCAGATAGTCTAGATTGTTAGCCCAGACCTTCAGTTGTGCCCTTGTTTCTTTTTGATGGATTTTGCCTCGTAAAATCAACTGACAAAAAAAGGTGCCTTGTTTCACCATGACCACTAGAGATCTGGGTTTGGCTTAAAGTTGGGAGGGACTTCTGACAGAGCCCATTTAAAACACGAAAACTGTTAGCATCGACAAACCACTCAGGATCCACCTGGATGTCAAGAGATGTGCGGAAGAAGAGGAGATCAGAAAGAAGAGCTGAGGAGGTGAAGTGAATGTTTGCTCGTGGCCAAAATATTGTTTTTGTTCGCGAGTGGTTGTGGTCTCCCCTGTCCGTGTGTTTTTTGTTTTCTCCCGAAATGACGAGCACAACAACCTGAGTTGGGTGAGGTTTGGCCACGGCACATCTGCACCTTCCGCCGGGGATTATTTTTGCCTCGCTTGTCTAGAGCGAGGCATAACTCTTGTTTCAGGAGCGGTATTCGGGCCGTACCCCCAGAAAGGTTCGAACGGATCCTTTCGACAAGATCTTCATCTTGGAGGGTTCTATGAACCTTTTCTGGGGAGTGGGGGAGCCTTTGGTTTTTCCGCTACGTTTGAAGAGGTAGTTATAGTCGTAAATTTCAAAAGCAGGCCGAGTCATGAACCAAGCCAGCTGAATCCATGCCAAGGGGTTCAGCTCCTGGTCGCCACTTTCAGCGACCGGGAGCTGTGAACCACTGGCATTCGTTCGGAATGCGCAGCATAGTTTTCAGCTGAGGCTGTTTGTAGGTCAGGTTTGGTTCATGATGCAATCTATACAACCGGACTGTTTGCAGAGCAGTGTCTGCGCCACATTGGCAGAGGTCGGAGAGTTGGTAGCGCAGCAGTCTTTCGTCAGACATAGATTGTCCAGAATCTCTGGACTTCAAGATGTTGCTGCCCCCAATTTGAACAGGATTGCACAATTGGCATCGCAGGCCCAGTTGATGCATTGGGCTTCGCCGCTGCGAGCAAACCCGACAGGTGGAGATAAAAAAGCAGCGCTTTGACCTGTTTGACCGCAATATCCACTGTTTCAGAGGAATTTGTTTGAGAGTCTAAGCACTTGCTTTGGGTTCCCTTGTGCCCAGCAGGACCAAGAGTTGGCCCACGTCTCGTTCACACATTCCCATCTTTAGGATGTACAAGCATCAGGTTCCATGTCAATCTGTATTTCGCTTGCGGGGAACGAGCCCAGTGATCAAATGCTGTCGCTCTGAACGGGCAAGCCGAGAATGCCGCAACCCACCATCCTAGACACGCCAGTATGCGTTCTTTTTTTCCGGGAAGGGTTGCCCTTTCAACATCAACAACCAACAGAAAGTGCCAATTCTTTCTTCGCATGAAAATGCACTGAGTTTTCGAGCTGGACTCACTGGGTTTGACGACTCCGGAAGCTCGGAGACCCTCTTTTCCAAATGGAAAGCTCTGAGCTCGATGGGGATGGTAAGACCTGATTCTTGAGTCAGATGGGACACCCTCCAGCCTCCAAAGCTTCAGTCCAAACCACGAGTTGCAAGATGTTTTTTCCCACTGGCTGAGGATTGGATACTTCCCAGCCCAGTCTTTTTTCAGGCTGGCGAGAATTTCCAACTCCCACCTGGGCTCAAGTTCTGACTCCAGGGATTCCTTCTAAGACCCGCCAGATGTCCCTCTCTTATCGTTCTTTTGGACCTCAATAGCTGGGTTCCTGGTTTTGAGACCCACGTGACCTTCATGGCAGTGGCATTTTTGAGGTTCATCTCCACGTTCCAGGCGTTATTTTTCTTCTTTTTCTCAGTCTAAGGGTTTTGGTATTACATATTACACTCTGGGAATACACCCACTGAGTGTTGACCCCATTTAGGCACATGTCCGGATAAGACCGTGCTACTTTGAACCATTCTGGGTCATTTCCCAAGGGTGTAATCCCAGGGTGTAAGTTTTGCTTTTGAGATCCTTTTAGTGTTTAGTGGTAGTTTCCATTTCACCCACTAAAAGTTAGTCACTTTTAGCAGGGGATCTGAAAACGGGCAGCCCAGTCCACCTAGTTCCAGGCGTTGTTCCCTGACCCAGAAGGGATCTTAAAATATCCACGTGTTTTTTTCATCCGGACATGTGAGATGGGGTCAATGCCCAGTGGCTGGAAAAGCAAATCCCAGAATGCCATATCAAAAACGGTGCCTAGATGGGGTCAATGCCCAGTGGGAATAATTCTGGTCAATGCCCAGTGGGAATGATTATTTATCAATGCCCAGAGGGAATAATTCTGGTCAATGCCCAGTGGGAATAATTATTTATCAATGCCCAGCGGGAATAATTCTGGTCAATGCCCAGTGGGAATAATTATTTATCAATGCCCAGAGGGAATAATTCTGGTCAATGCCCAGTGGGAATAATTATTTATCAATGCCCAGAGGGAATAATTCTGGTCAAGTGGGAATAATTATTTATCAATGCCCAGAGGGAATAATTCTGGTCAATGCCCAATAATTATTTATCTGGGAAATAATTATTTATCAATGCCCAGAGGGAATAATTCTGGTCAATGCCCAGTGGGAATAATTATTTATCAATGCCCAGAGGGAATAATTCTGGTCAAATCCCAGTGGGAATAATTATTTATCAATGCCCAGAGGGAATAATTCTGGTCAATGCCCAGTGGGAATAATTATTTATCAATGCCCAGAGGGAATAATTCTGGTCAATGCAATGCCCAGTGGGAATAATTATTTATCAATGCCCAGAGGGAAGAATTCTGGTCAATGCCCAGTGGGAATAATTATTTATCAATGCCCAGAGGGAATAATTCTGGTCAATGCCCAGTGGGAATAATTATTTATCAATGCCCAGAGGGAATAATTCTGGTCAATGCCCAGTGGGAATAATTATTTATCAATGCCCAGAGGGAATAATTCTGGTCAATGCCCAGTGGGAATAATTATTTATCAATGCCCAATGAGTGGGAATAATTATTTATCAATGCCCAGAGGGAATAATTCTGGTCAATGCCCAGTGGGAATAATTATTTATCAATGCCCAGAGGGAATAATTCTGGTCAAATGCCCAGTGGGAATAATTATTTATCAATGCCCAGAGGGAAGAATTCTGGTCAATGCCCAGTGGGAATAATTATTTATCAATGCCCAGCGGGAATAATTCTGGTCAATGCAATGCCCAGTGGGAATAATTATTTATCAATGCCCAGAGGGAAGAATTCTGGTCAATGCCCAGTGGGAATAATTATTTATCAATGCCCAGAGGGAATAATTCTGGTCAATGCCCAGTGGGAATAATTATTTATCAATGCCCAGAGGGAATAATTCTGGTCAATGCCCAGTGGGAATAATTATCTATCAATGCCCAGAGGGAATAATTCTGGTCAATGCCCAGTGGAAATAATTATTTATCAATGCCCAGAGGGAATAATTCTGGTCAATGCCCAGTGGGAATAATTATTTATCAATGCCCAGAGGGAAGAATTCTGGTCAATGCCCAGTGGGTGGAATTATGGTCAACGGTCAATGCTATTTTGAACCATTCTGGGTCACTTCCCACGGGTGATCCCAGGGTGTAAGTTTTACTTTTTAGATCCTTTTAGTGTTTAGTGGTAGTTTCCATTTCACCCACTAAAAGTTAGTCAGTTTTAAGCAGGGTATCTGAAAACGGGCAGCCCAGTCCACCTAGTTCATGGCGTTGTTCCATGACCCAGAAGGGTTCTTAAAATAACCACGGTTTTTTTCATCCGGACATGTGAGATGGGGTCAATGGTTAGTGGGTGGACAAATTCCCAGAATGCAATATCTAAATACTGTGCCTAGATGGGGTCAATGCCCGGTGGGAATAATTCTGGTCAATGCCCAGTGGGCTCACTTCCTGAGTTCATGAACTTTAAACTTTTTGGGAAAACCATTTCAGTGGTAAATAGAAAGTTCAAACTTTTTTTTGGCCAACCCACTCGATACGGGAGTGGGTGAAATTATTCCCAGAATGTCCAAGAACTTCGACTCAGACTGAGGTGAAGGGCATCCATGTCCTGGGCCCCAACGCTGGGGAGATCATCCAGGGCCTGGCCGTGGCCATCCGCTGCGGCGTCACCAAGGAGCACTTCGACGACTGCGCGGGGATGCCCGCGGGGGTGGGGTTTGAGGGGGTGGGTTTGGGGGGGGGGGGGGTTGAGTCGGGTGGTGGTGGGGGCGGGGGTGGGGTTTGAGGGGGGTGGGGTGGAGTTAGGCGGCGGGGTTCGGAGTTTGAGGTTTGGGGTTTGGGGTTTGGGGTTTGGGGTTTGGGGTTTGGGGTTTGGGGTTTGGGGTTTGGGGTTTGGGGTTTGGGGTTTGGGGGTTTGGGCGGGGGGTGGGTTTGGGGTTGAGTCGGGTGGTGGTGGGGGCGGGGGTGGGGTTTGAGGGGGGTGGGGTGGAGTTAGGTGGCGGGGTTCGGAGTTTGAGGTTTGGGGTTTGGGGTTTGGGGTTTGGGGTTTGGGGTTTGGGGTTTGGGGTTTGGGGTTTGGGGTTTGGGGTTTGGGGTTTGGGGGTTTGGGCGGGGGGTGGGTTTGGGGTTGAGTCGGGTGGTGGTGGGGGCGGGGGTGGGGTTTGAGGGGGTGGGGTGGAGTTAGGTGGCGGGGTTCGGAGTTTGAGGTTTGGGGTTTGGGGTTTGGGGTTTGGGGTTTGGGGTTTGGGGTTTGGGGTTTGGGGTTTGGGGTTTGGGGGTTTGGGGCGGGGGGTGGGGTTGGGGTTGAGTCGGGGGGTGGTGGGGGGCGGGTGTGGGGTTTGAGGGGGTGGGGTGGAGTTAGGTGGCGGGGTTCGGAGTTTGAGGTTTGGGGTTTGGGGTTTGGGGTTTGGGGGTTTGGGGCTGACGTGGGTGGGTGGTTCGGGCATTGTTGAGGGGTATCCGACAACAAGACGCACTCATGTGCTTTTTGGACGGTACCCTTTTTGTAGCTTGGTTCAAACGGAAACCAAGTAGAAATCCATCATGTTTGGTTTCAAGATGGAGGCATCCCCAAATTGGGCCCGGTCTCCATTTTGTTTCCCAAACAACATTCCCAAAAAGGGTACTCTCAAAAAGAGACACATGCGCAAATGGCTTTGAGTTCTCTTGTTAGGGTACCCCCGCCCAAATGGTCGGACATCCATGTCCGAAACGATGCTGTCCAGTAGACCTAATTCAAGTCACTATAGAGATAGGTTTTGACCAGCTTTGGTTCAACCACGGAAATGGGTTGTTGCTTCAGCCTCAGCCAGCGGTAGGTCAGCTCCTGCTTTTGAGTTTTCGATTCTGGGTTCCAATGCCGCTGGGGCGCGGGAATTGGCTCATAGACGGTGCTATATTCAGCCTTTGATACACAGTGATGTTAATTCCCCCTATAGAAGAAAAACGTTAGGGCTCTGGTTCCCAGAAATGTTCCCAGAACCCTTTCTAGGAACCCCCTAAGAAGGTTCAAAGGAGGCAGGAACAAGCAGGAGGCGAAACCCGCCGATTGCTAGGCAAAAGACTAAAGTAGAGCAACAGGGGCTCTTACTTTCTCTTTCAGATTTTTGGGAAGACAATTTAGTGCCAAGCAAAAAGTGTCCTGTAACTGTCCTTTAAACAAACCCCGCATTGGTTCCATCGAAGTGAAAACACACAAAGGGTGGAACATTGGCTTTCCCCTTGAGGGGCCCAAGTTCGGATTTCAGCCCTGTAAGGTATTGTTTTGGCCACCGGAGTCCCGTCAGAAAATGTGATTTTTTTTGTTGGTATATATCATCTGAACGTATTGCTTTTAGTATTTTCTCTTTTCTTTTTGGGGTGGACCATTGTTCTATTTTTGTTTTGTAAATATCATTTGAACGTATTGCTTTTAGTATTTTAGGGGGTTCATGGGGTGAAGTCCACTCCCAGAATCTCGGCTTCAAATTCGTGAGACTGGCGCTTGGCTCGCAATATTTTTCACCGAGGTGGGCATCCACCCAACCTTCGCCGAGCCCGGCGCCCGGTTGGGCGTCGCGGGCGTCGGGTAGTGGACCCAACAAGGTGCATGACAGAGGGCAGTGGGTGAAAGATGGGTATCCAAAATGGAACCCTGGTAAATGTAAACATGGACTAGTATGTGCGGATTAATTTTGGCCCATGCTCACATTCTTTCAGGGTCATGGAGCCTCCAGGTAGGTGTCCATGTGGTTCTAAGAAGCAGAGAAACCGAAGCATTCCGAACTTAAAAGGCCCAGCAAAGACAGGGGCCCAGGGAAACATGCGTTCGAAGGGACCTCTCTTTCTGGATGGTTCAAGAGAGGTCAGCCACCTGGACGGATCCCGGCCTGTTTGTTTCTGAGAAATGAGTATGTGTTTTTGTGGAGGTTTTATACCCTTTTAAAGGGTGGGTTTCAAGGGAAACCAAAAGGAGACCAATCATTTCATATTTTGTCGCATACCCAAATGTTTCTGGAGCATTGCAGTTTTGACTGCCATCGGAGAGTTTCATGCAAGCCGCCAGTGACAACTTTGACCCGGCAATCACTCCAAGGGAAGCACAAGTTTGGCTATGTTTCTTTTGGGTCTATCTATTCCCATTCCAAGTCCATGTTTGCATCCGGTCGGGTGCACACACACACACACACTGTTGATAAACCATGAAGGCACCTGCCACAGCACATTCAGTAGGTGGAATAAACAGACCTGGACAGCTTTTTCAGAGTCGAGGACATTTGAGGTCCTGTCAAGTACTCAAGTAGTCTTGGTCAATTTGGGTTCAGGTCGACAAGGGGGACCTCACTCTTCATACAAATGCCACGGGAAACTCTGGGCTGAGATAGCTTCAACAATTTGTGATTCCAGCAAACCCCGCTCCACAGACGTGGCTGCAATTGGCTCCCTCGGTTTGCAGGAAATAATGAGGCGTGTGTGGTTTGATGTAATTATTGTACTCGGGGAATCGGCCATGGCAGCACATACGTTGCGTACCTGCCCGGCTTTTGGTGCGCGTGTGAGCGGCAGCAGTTGTGCAACTTCTCGGAGACTTGGTTTGCGCATTGCCCACAGCCTTGATCCAAAGACGCGGCGTGGGCGTGGGGATGTAGTTGAGCTCTCACAACTTCTCCTCAAATGTTGGTCGGTATTTGACGTATATTTAGAAGGTCAGCCCTTGGGGCGGGTGCATCCTTGAATGTTCTGCATCCAAATCATAGAACAAAATCCTTGAGGATTCCTGTTGGGCTGCCAATTAAACTTTCCTGAGACGGGGCTGATGTTGTATTTGATTCACTGGACAAATACACGTTCGTGTAGTCATGGGTGAACTGGTCTGTGACACCCGAAGCAGACAGGAGCAGAACCGTCAGCCACGGAGCTTTAACTTTCTGAATTCCTGCTCTTGACTTTACAGTTGTTGGGAAGCTATCTTCAGGGTCAAACCAGAGGTGCATGTTGCTTGGATGTTAGGATTTTAACTTTTTGCCAACTAATGGGTTTTCCGTTGAACCACTAAAAGTTATTCACTTTCTGAGGGGAGCAGAAAGCAACCGAGAAACCGAAAGTTTCATCATGTTTTGGCTGCTCCACTCAGAAAGTGAGACCCTTTTGCTGCAGGTCCTACACCACCATGACGGAGGAGAAGACAGAGGGTTCTGCCCTGCCGACCAAGGGAGGCGGGCACAGCTGGAAGCCCAATGAATCCTGCGCTTGACGCATCAGGCACTTTTTTGCCCGTGAAGGCTCCTTTGGTTTTGTTTCCCTCTTGGTGTTATGTCTTCGGGCCCGGAGTTCAAGGCAACTTGTTCAAGTACTGTACATCTCCGAGCTTGAAGGCTTCCGATTTTAAGTCCGACCAAGTACTATGATGGTACTTGATGGCGCTTGATAAGAGGTCCCCTCGCGAGGATATTGCCGGAGGTTGCTGGACATAACTATATTACTCTTTTCTAACCGCCGTACGGGCTCCTCCACTGAGATCCCCTGAAAACACAGACCCCAAAAAGATTCGGCGCCGAGATCCTGTGAGAAGGGGGGGGGGAAGGGGCCCGATTGTGGGACGGCTCGTTGAGTACGATTGCTAATCCTTGAAGTCTTAAAAAAAAACTGCTGTCGTGACTTTTTCTTGACGGGCTTGAGGGAAGCGACATGTCCATCGCCAAACACTTTGCTGGATGAAAACAAATTGCCATGGGTTTTTTGTAGAAATGGTGACAAGGTGATCGGCTGAAGGCTTCAGATTGACATGTTAACCCTCCACCAAGGACGGCAAGGAAGGTGCCCTTGTGGGAAGGAGGTTCCAAGTGGCAAGCCGTATGGCCATGGTCAATGGAGGCATCCGCATGTCCACGTTTGAAGAAAAGAAGCGGACACGGAAGCCACCGAGCTGCACCTTAAGGGCGAGTCCGCAGTTGGGACACAGTGGCAACATGGCCAGTAGCCAGAGAGTCCCTAGAATTGACGAATCCCCCAAGGAACAAATTTCAAAGCCGTAGCTATGAACTCTTCGGACCCTCTGGAGAAGGAATCTGTGAGGGCGACATCTTGACCTCCCTTACAATTGGGGACTTCCGTTGGAGAGAGTGCCGCGTGCTCATAGTGTCAGTTTCCCCATGTTGGGTTTTGAAACGGGAGCGGATTGACGGCTGCTCTTCAGTGGGACTGCACGGGGGAGTCAAACGTTGGATTTGGAGGGTCGACGCAAGTCATCCAGAATTTGATGTTCCTTAGCTGCAGCGCATGGTAAACTCTGCATCTTGGTTCAAGACAGAGCCCAGGTTTGAACAGCAAGAACCCTTTCGTCGACCTCATGAACTGGAGATCCACGGGCAAAGTCTAACTTGAACCTACACAGGGCCAAACACACG